>CM064333.1:75415736-75768330 GCA_032595735.1 Pelochelys cantorii | reverse complement strand
ATCAAAGATAGCTATCAGATTTGTTTGACATGATTTGTTCTTTACAAGTCTATGCTGGCTGTTCCCTATCACCTTGCCACCTTCCAAGTGTTTACAGATGATTTCCTTAATTACTTGCTCCATTATCTTCCCTGGCACAGAAGTTAAACTAACTGGTCTGTAGTTTCCTGGGTTGTTCTTATTTTCCTTTTTATAAATGGGCACTATATTTGCCCTTTTCCAGTCTTCTGGAATCTCTCCTGTCTCCCATGATTTTCCAAAGATGATAGCTAGAGGCTCAGATACCTCCTCTATCAGCTCCTTGAGTATTCTAGGATGCATTTCTTCAGGCCCTGGTAACTTGCAGGCATCTAACTTTTCTAGGTGATTTTTAACTTGTTCTTTTTTTATTTTATCTTCTAAACCTACCCCCTTCCCACTAGCATTCACTGTATTAGGCATTCCTTCAGACTTCTCAGTGAAGACCGAAACAAAGAAGTCATTAAGCATCTCTGCCATTTCCAAGTTTCCTGTTACTGTTTCTCCGTCCTCACTGACCAGTGGGCCTACCCTGTCCTTGGTCTTCCTCTTGCTTCTAATGTATTTATAAAAAGTCTTCTTGTTTCCCAGTAGCTAGTTTGAGCTCATTTTGTGCCTTTGCCTTTCTAATCTTGCCCCTGCATTCCTGTGTTGTTTGCCTATATTCATCCTTTGTAATTTGTCCTACTTTCCATTTTTTACATGACTTCTTTTTTATTTTTAGATCATGCAAGATCTTGTGGTTAAGCCAAGGCGGTCTTTTGCCATATTTTCTATCTTTCCGACACAGCGGAATAGCTTGCTTTTGGGCCCTTAATAATGTCCCTTTGAAAAACTGCCAACTCTCCTCAGCTGTTTTTCCCCTCAGTCTTGATTCCCATGGGACCTTACCTATCAGCTCTCTGAGCTTACCAAAATCCGCCTTCCTGAAATCCATTGTCTCTATTTTGCTGTTCTCCCTTCTACCCTTCCTTAGAATTGTGAACTCTATGTTTCATGTTCATTTTCACCCAAGCTGCCTTCCACTTTCAAATTCTCAACCAGTTCCTCCCTATTTGTTAGGATCAAATCTAGAACAGCTTCCCCCCCAGTAGCTTTTTCAACCTTCTGAAATAAAAAGTTGTCTCCAATGCAGTCCAAGAACTTATTGGATAGTCTGTGCCCCGCTGTGTTATTTTCCCAACATATATCTGGATAGTTGAAGTCCCCCATCACCACCAAATCTTGGGCTTTGGATTATATTGTTAGTTGTTTAAAAAAAGCCTCATCCACTTCTTCCACCTGGGTAGGTGGCCTGTAGTAGACTCCTAGCATGACATCACCCTTGTTTTTCATCCCTTGTAGCCTAACCCAGAGACTTTCAACACTTCCGTCTCCTATGTCCATCTCCACCTCACTCCAAGTGTGTTCATTTTTAATATATAAGGCAACACCTCCTCCCTTTTTTCCCTGTCTATCCTTCCTGAGCAAGCTGTACCCTTCTATACAAACATTCCAATCATGTGTATTATTCCACCAAGTTTCTGTGATGCCAACAATGTCATAATTGTACTTATTTATTAGCACTTCCAGTTCTTTTCTCATCAGGAAAGAGATCTTGGAGTCATTGTGAGTCGTTCTCTAAAGATGTCCCCGGAGCGTGCAGCGGCAGTCAAAAAAGCAAACAGGATGTTAGGAATCTTTTAAAAAGAGACAGAGAATAAGACGGAGAATATCTTATTGCCCTTATATAAATCCATGGTATGCCCACATCTAGAATACTGCATACAGATGTGGTCTCCTTATATAAATCCATAGTATGCCCACATCTAGAATACTGCATACAGATGTGGTCTCCTTATATAAATCCATAGTATGCCCACATCTAGAATACTGCATACAGATGTGGTCTCCTCATCTCAAAAAGATATAGCGGCATTAGAAAAAGTTCAGAGAAGGACAACTAAAATGATGAGGGTTTGGAATGGGTCCCATATGAGGAGAGACTAAAGAGACTAGGACTTTTCAGCTTGGAAAAAAGGAGACTAAGGGGGATAGGATACAGGTCTATAAAATCATGAGTGGTGTGGAGAAAGTGAGTAAGTTCTTTACTTGTTCCCATAATATAAGAACTAGGGGCTACCAAATGAAATTAAGGGGCAGCAGGTTTAAAATAAATAAAAGGAAGTTCTTCTTCACATGGCGCACAGTCAACCTGTGGAACTCCTTGCCTGAGGAGGTTGTGAAGGCTAAGACTATAACAGGGTTTAAAAGAGAACTAGATAAATTCATGGAAGTAAGTCCATCAATGCCTATTAGCCAGGATGGGTAAGGAATGGTGTCCCTTGCCTCTGTTTGTCAGAGGGTGGAGATGGATGGCAGGAGAGAGGTGGCTTGCTCATTACCTGTTTGGTTCACTCCCTCTAGGGCACCTGGCATTGGCCACTGTCGGCAGACAGGACACTGGGCTGGATGGACCTTTGGCCGTTCTTACGTTCTTATGTTCTCTGGTCTCAGGCTCGATGTGACGTCCCGTGACTCAAACCAGAGATGCGGTGGGTGGGACTGCAAACTACGGAGCATCTCTCGCGGTGAAGGAGGGCGACCTGCGTGCAGCCAGTCCTGGGGAGGAAAGGACAATCCCAGACAATGCCCAGCCGCAGGCAGAGCTCTGCCTTCTCCAGGACCCGTCCCATGGAAATCACAGGCGTCTGCTCGCAAGGAGGCGCCTCGCTGCCCAGACACTGGCCAAAGAGAATTTCACCAGAGCGCTCCTCAGCCCCACGGCCAAGTGGGATGTGCGGGTGGCTCAGGCTCATTTCCTGCAGATGCTCCTCATCCAGCTGGGGCTCCAGAGCGGCTCCACGGACCTGCAGCAGCCTCGCAAGAAAAGCCGCTAACCCACGGAAGAACCATCGCTGACAATCATGCTACAGCCGCACCGGCCTTTCCAACGCCTGCCGCCCTCTCCAGCCCTTCCACAACACGGCCATTCCAGCACGAGACACGGACTGGACACTAACGGGTCAACTGGACGTAGATCCCCCCCGCCATGGGGACACCCAGCCCATCCCACTCACCCTCCATGCACTAGAGTCCAAGCCAGAGAGATGCACAAACACCACCCACCCCACTTCCTGGGGAGTGAAACAACACCAGGAGAGGCCCTAAGACAGCATACGCAGTGTGTTGGCCACCACCGGAAAGAGAAGAGAGGGAGAGAGACAAACATAGGAGGAAGGCACGCAACTCCCCACCTGGAGCACTGCTCCTGGAGCCACACGCTAACAAAGACCCACCAACCTGAGCAGGGAAGAGAGCACCACTTAAAATTGTGGACCTCAGCTCCCTAGTAACCCCTGATGCTACTCAGCAAACTCTGCTCTCAAACCCCGCCCTAGGCACAGTGGAGTCTCTAACTACAGCCAAGTGAGCTGCAGGCAGAGCCCTCACCAACCAGACACTTACCTCAGTGACAGCGACGGCTTCTCCAAACCCAGCTGGATGGATCTTGCCTCACATTGATCATGCTCACGGGCTAGCAACTCTCATTCGTATTCCATCCTATGATGGGAGCAGGCTCTGAAAATTACTTGCTACTAAACCTAGAATACAGAGGAGGGGCAGAAAGTAAGCATCTCAGAGGGCACTGTCCTGTATCCTCTTTCCTCGCATTTTATACGTCACAGGCACTGACGCCTCCTCCCATTACCAGAGCAGGACTACAACTAGAACTGAGCCTTTTGCACGTACATGCAATATAGCCATTTTGCAAAGCAGACTATTGTCCGTGCCCTCGATTCAATTCCAGAGAGCCCTGTGCTGAAAGAGGTAGCAACACCGTGTGAAAAATCCTAGAGCGAGTACAAACGAACAATTCAAAAACTAATATTTTGCTCTCAGCCAGTTACAAGGAAGGCACATATGAAGAATTCTTAGCTATCACCTTAGAAGGATATCCAGGCTGCTTTCAGCCTCTTCTGCAAGTTTCTCCTCTGGCCATGGTTCCTGAATTCACTCCTCCACAAGCACAGCAGAAAAGCCCCAGCATAAACTACACTACACTCAACTCTATTGCTCTGGGAATTCTTTCCTTGGTCCCAGCACCCCTTGCCCTCCTATATCAGGCCCACTACAAGAACAATATCTGAGTCAACCATGACACATCTCCACTCTTGCATGCTATGCCTTGCACGACTGGCGTACCTGCAACATTCCCATTGGCTACCAAGACCTCGCCAGTTAGGATGCTCGCCTAGAATGCCAGCAAGCATCCTGTAGAAAAAGACAGCAGAAGCAGAGGAAAGAAAAAAAAGGACACACATAGAAACAAACAGAGAGAACGTATACACCTCACTTCGATCATGCTCCCGACCTCGCTCTTCTCGATATCTTTCTATACTTTGACAGGGGGACATTGAGGCAGTTGACTTCATCGAGGGAAAAACAAAAAAGTGTGCGTCTCAGCACACAAGGATGACTCATCGCGTCTTCTTCCATCAAACGGACCCCACCCTCCCATCATCGGCAGCCCCTCCCGCTGCCACTGCAGGAATACAACTATGAAGGAACCCATTGAGCCTATTTCCAAAACAGGCACCCTGGAGAGCCATCTACGGTCAATTCCCCAGTCCCCAAGCCACCAGGCTCCGTGCCCCAGCAGGAAGCTCTCTGCCTCGGAAGAAACCTCCTGCCAGGACGGTGGAAGATTTCAAAGGACGCATCTCTTACTCACACAGAGCCGTGGGAAGGCCGAAGGCTGAGGACCCTTCAGGCGTCCCGAGAATCACGTCCGGGCAGCTCCAGTCCATCTCGGAGGGTTTCTTCTCTGGCCACGGCCCCGCACTGGTTCCTCTGCAAGCGCGGCAGAAAAAGCCCAGCGTGAGCTCTCACTCGCTAAGGTCCGTGGGGCTGCGGGAGTTCTATCCTTGAGCCCTTTCCCCCTCTCCCCTCTGTATCGGGCCCACTACGAGAACACCGAGTCAGTCAGCCATGACACACCGCCGCTCTCCCTTGCGCGACTGGCGTACCTGCAGAATTCCCCGTGGCTCCTGAGACCTTAACCCGTGGGGATGCTCACCTGGAGTGCCTGCCAGTGTCCTGCAGAAGGACACGGCAGAAGCAGAGCAAGGACACAGACGCAGACAGAAACAGAAACAGACAGACAGAACGTATTGGCCAATACGAGAGAGCAACAAGAGAGAAACACAGCAGAGGCAGCCAGAAACCCTACCGCCTTGCGTCTAACTCCTCGATCCAAGCGTCTGCTCCGAAGGACGCCGTGTTCCAGAGCAACCAGCACCCCTGACAAACGGGAGCCCTGTTTCTCCCACAACCGAGGCAGCACCTCGGGAACCTCCGCTCCGACTCGCTCTCTAAGCGAACGTGACTTCCCTTCCTAGCACCGAGTGGGCCCTAAGCCGAGCGAGTTCCAGACCCGACTCTTATCTCCGTGACAGCGACGGCCGCTCCGCTCCCAGCCGGACGGTTCTCGCCTCGCTTCGAGCAAGCTCCTGAGCTCCCTGTTCTCCTTTTCCTTCCATCCCCACACGGCAGGACACCGGGACGCTTGTCTTCTTATCGCTTGCTACCCAACCCAGCAAAGGGGGAAAAACAAACAAACAACTTAGCGTTTCAGTCCGCAAGGACGCGGCATCGCTCCTTCTCCCCTATAACGCACCGCAGCGCCTCCCACCATCGGCCACCCCCCTCCCGCTGCCGCTGCAGGAACACGGAGAGAAAGGAGGCCTTGAATCTGTATCCACGCCCTGTTCAAGCGACTACTGCCCCTTCCCCAGTCCCCAAGCCACCAGGCTCCGTGCCCCAGCGGGAAGCTCTCTGCCTCGGAAGAAACCTCCTGCCAGGACGGTGGAAGATTTCAAAGGACGCATCTCTTACTCACACAGAGCCGTGGGAAGGCCGAAGGCTGAGGACCCTTCAGGCGTCCCGAGAATCACGCCCGGGCAGCTCCAGTCCATCTCGGAGGGTTTCTTCTCTGGCCACGGCCCCGCACTGGTTCCTCTGCAAGCGCGGCAGAAAAAGCCCAGCGTGAGCTCTCACTCGCTAAGGTCCGTGGGGCTGCGGGAGTTCTATCCTTGAGCCCTTTCCCCCTCTCCCCCTCCCCTCTGTATCGGGCCCACTACGAGAACACCGAGTCAGTCAGCCATGACACACCGCCGCTCTCCCTTGCGCGACTGGCGTACCTGCAGAATTCCCCGTGGCTCCTGAGACCTTAACCCGTGGGGATGCTCACCTGGAGTGCCTGCCAGTGTCCTGCAGAAGGACACGGCAGAAGCAGAGCAAGGACACAGACGCAGACAGAAACAGAACAGACAGACAGAACGTATTGGCCAATACGAGAGAGCAACAAGAGAGAAACACAGCAGAGGCAGCCAGAAACCCTACCGCCTTGCGTCTAACTCCTCGATCCAAGCGTCTGCTCCAAGGACGCCGTGTTCCAGAGCAACCAGCACCCCTGACAAACGGGAGCCCTGTTTCTCCCACAACCGAGGCAGCACCTCGGGAACCTCCGCTCCGACTCGCTCTCTAAGCGAACGTGACTTCCCTTCCTAGCACCGAGTGGGCCCTAAGCCGAGCGAGTTCCAGACCCGACACTTATCTCCGTGACAGCGACGGCCGCTCCGCTCCCAGCCGGACGGTTCTCGCCTCGCTTCGAGCAAGCTCCTGAGCTCCCTGTTCTCCTTTTCCTTCCATCCCCAGACGGCAGGACACCGGGACGCTTGTCTTCTTATCGCTTGCTACCGAACCCAGCAAAGGGGGAAAACAAACAAACAAACAAACAACTTAGCGTTTCAGTCCGCAAGGACGCGGCATCGCTCCTTCTCCCCATAACGCACCGCGCCCTCCCACCATCGGCCACCCCCCTCCCGCTGCCACTGCAGGAACACGGAGAGAAAGGAGGCCTTGAATCTGTATCCACGCCCTGTTGAAGCGACTACTGCCCCTTCCCCAGTCCCCAAGCCACCAGGCTCCGTGCCCCAGCGGGAAGCTCTCTGCCTCGGAAGAAACCTCCTGCCAGGACGGTGGAAGATTTCAAAGGACGCATCTCTTACTCACACAGAGCCGTGGGAAGGCCGAAGGCTGAGGACCCTTCAGGGTCCCGAGAATCACGTCCGGGCAGCTCCAGTCCATCTCGGGGGTTTCTTCTCTGGCCACGGCCCCGCACTGGTTCCTCTGCAAGCGCGGCAGAAAAAGCCCAGCGTGAGCTCTCACTCGCTAAGGTCCGTGGGGCTGCGGGAGTTCTATCCTTGAGCCCTTTCCCCCTCTCCCCTCTGTATCGGGCCCACTACGAGAACACCGAGTCAGTCAGCCATGACACACCGCCGCTCTCCCTTGCGCGACTGGCGTACCTGCAGAATTCCCCGTGGCTCCTGAGACCTTAACCCGTGGGGATGCTCACCTGGAGTGCCTGCCAGTGTCCTGCAGAAGGACACGGCAGAAGCAGAGCAAGGACACAGACGCAGCAGAAACAAAACAGACAGACAGAACGTATTGGCCAATACGAGAGAGCAACAAGAGAGAAAACAGCAGAGGCAGCCAGAAACCCTACCGCCTTGCGTCTAACTCCTCGATCCAAGCGTCTGCTCCGAAGGACGCCGTGTTCCAGAGCAACCAGCACCCCTGACAAACGGGAGCCCTGTTTCTCCCACAACCGAGGCAGCACCTCGGGAACCTCCGCTCCGACTCGCTCTCTAAGCGAACGTGACTTCCCTTCCTAGCACCGAGTGGGCCCTAAGCCGAGCGAGTTCCAGACCCGACACTTATCTCCGTGACAGCGACGGCCGCTCCGCTCCCAGCCGGACGGTTCTCGCCTCGCTTCGAGCAAGCTCCTGAGCTCCCTGTTCTCCTTTTCCTTCCATCCCCAGACGGCAGGACACCGGGACGCTTGTCTTCTTATCGCTTGCTACCGAACCCAGCAAAGGGGGAAAAACAAACAAACAACTTAGCGTTTCAGTCCGCAAGGACGCGGCATCGCTCCTTCTCCCCTATAACGCACCGCAGCGCCTCCCACCATCGGCCACCCCCCTCCCGCTGCCGCTGCAGGAACACGGAGAGAAAGGAGGCCTTGAATCTGTATCCACGCCCTGTTGAAGCGACTACTGCCCCTTCCCCAGTCCCCAAGCCACCAGGCTCCGTGCCCCAGCAGGAAGCTCTCTGCCTCGGAAGAAACCTCCTGCCAGGACGGTGGAAGATTTCAAAGGACGCATCTCTTACTCACACAGAGCCGTGGGAAGGCCGAAGGCTGAGGACCCTTCAGGCGTCCCGAGAATCACGTCCGGGCAGCTCCAGTCCATCTCGGAGGGTTTCTTCTCTGGCCACGGCCCCGCACTGGTTCCTCTGCAAGCGCGGCAGAAAAAGCCCAGCGTGAGCTCTCACTCGCTAAGGTCCGTGGGGCTGCGGGAGTTCTATCCTTGAGCCCTTTCCCCCTCTCCCCCTCTCCCCTCTGTATCGGGCCCACTACGAGAACACCGAGTCAGTCAGCCATGACACACCGCCGCTCTCCCTTGCGCGACTGGCGTACCTGCAGAATTCCCTGTGGCTCCTGAGACCTTAACCCGTGGGGATGCTCACCTGGCGTGCCTGCCAGTGTCCTGCAGAAGGACACGGCAGAAGCAGAGCAAGGACACAGACGCAGACAGAAACAGAAACAGACAGACAGAACGTATTGGCCAATACGAGAGAGCAACAAGAGAGAAACACAGCAGAGGCAGCCAGAAACCCTACCGCCTTGCGTCTAACTCCTCGATCCAAGCGTCTGCTCCGAAGGACGCCGTGTTCCAGAGCAACCAGCACCCCTGACAAACGGGAGCCCTGTTTCTCCCACAACCGAGGCAGCACCTCGGGAACCTCCGCTCCGACTCGCTCTCTAAGCGAACGTGACTTCCCTTCCTAGCACCGAGTGGGCCCTAAGCCGAGCGAGTTCCAGACCCGACACTTATCTCCGTGACAGCGACGGCCGCTCCGCTCCCAGCCGGACGGTTCTCGCCTCGCTTCGAGCAAGCTCCTGAGCTCCCTGTTCTCCTTTTCCTTCCATCCCTAGACGGCAGGACACCGGGACGCTTGTCTTCTTATCGCTTGCTACCGAACCCAGCAAAGGGGGAAAAACAAACAAACAAACAAACAACTTAGCGTTTCAGTCCGCAAGGACGCGGCATCGCTCCTTCTCCCCTATAACGCACCGCAGCGCCTCCCACCATCGGCCACCCCCCTCCCGCTGCCACTGCAGGAACACGGAGAGAAAGGAGGCCTTGAATCTGTATCCACGCCCTGTTCAAGCGACTACTGCCCCTTCCCCAGTCCCCAAGCCACCAGGCTCCGTGCCCCAGCGGGAAGCTCTCTGCCTCGGAAGAAACCTCCTGCCAGGACGGTGGAAGATTTCAAAGGACGCATCTCTTACTCACACAGAGCCGTGGGAAGGCCGAAGGCTGAGGACCCTTCAGGCGTCCCGAGAATCACGTCCGGGCAGCTCCAGTCCATCTCGGGGGGTTTCTTCTCTGGCCACGGCCCCGCACTGGTTCCTCTGCAAGCGCGGCAGAAAAAGCCCAGCGTGAGCTCTCACTCGCTAAGGTCCGTGGGGCTGCGGGAGTTCTATCCTTGAGCCCTTTCCCCCTCTCCCCTCTGTATCGGGCCCACTACGAGAACACCGAGTCAGTCAGCCATGACACACCGCCGCTCTCCCTTGCGCGACTGGCGTACCTGCAGAATTCCCCGTGGCTCCTGAGACCTTAACCCGTGGGGATGCTCACCTGGAGTGCCTGCCAGTGTCCTGCAGAAGGACACGGCAGAAGCAGAGCAAGGACACAGACGCAGACAGAAACAGAAACAGACAGACAGAACGTATTGGCCAATACGAGAGAGCAACAAGAGAGAAACTCAGCAGAGGCAGCCAGAAACCCTACCGCCTTGCGTCTAACTCCTCGATCCAAGCGTCTGCTCCGAAGGACGCCGTGTTCCAGAGCAACCAGCACCCCTGACAAACGGGAGCCCTGTTTCTCCCACAACCGAGGCAGCACCTCGGGAACCTCCGCTCCGACTCGCTCTCTAAGCGAACGTGACTTCCCTTCCTAGCACCGAGTGGGCCCTAAGCCGAGCGAGTTCCAGACCCGACACTTATCTCCGTGACAGCGACGGCCGCTCCGCTCCCAGCCGGACGGTTCTCGCCCCGCTTCGAGCAAGCTCCTGAGCTCCCTGTTCTCCTTTTCCTTCCATCCCCAGACGGCAGGACACCGGGACGCTTGTCTTCTTATCGCTTGCTACCGAACCAGCAAAGGGGAAAAACAAACAAACAACTTAGCGTTTCAGTCCGCAAGGACGCGGCATCGCTCCTTCTCCCCTATAACGCACCGCAGCGCCTCCCACCATCGGCCACCCCCTCCCGCTGCCGCTGCAGGAACACGGAGAGAAAGGAGGCCTTGAATCTGTATCCACGCCCTGTTGAAGCGACTACTGCCCCTTCCCCAGTCCCCAAGCCACCAGGCTCCGTGCCCCAGCAGGAAGCTCTCTGCCTCGGAAGAAACCTCCTGCCAGGACGGTGGAAGATTTCAAAGGACGCATCTCTTACTCACACAGAGCCGTGGGAAGGCCGAAGGCTGAGGACCCTTCAGGCGTCCGAGAATCACGTCCGGGCAGCTCCAGTCCATCTCGGAGGGTTTCTTCTCTGGCCACGGCCCCGCACTGGTTCCTCTGCAAGCGCGGCAGAAAAAGCCCAGCGTGAGCTCTCACTCGCTAAGGTCCGTGGGGCTGCGGGAGTTCTATCCTTGAGCCCTTTCCCCCTCTCCCCCTCTCCCCTCTGTATCGGGCCCACTACGAGAACACCGAGTCAGTCAGCCATGACACACCGCCGCTCTCCCTTGCGCGACTGGCGTACCTGCAGAATTCCCTGTGGCTCCTGAGACCTTAACCCGTGGGGATGCTCACCTGGCGTGCCTGCCAGTGTCCTGCAGAAGGACACGGCAGAAGCAGAGCAAGGACACAGACGCAGACAGAAACAGAAACAGACAGACAGAACGTATTGGCCAATACGAGAGAGCAACAAGAGAGAAACACAGCAGAGGCAGCCAGAAACCCTACCGCCTTGCGTCTAACTCCTCGATCCAAGCGTCTGCTCCGAAGGACGCCGTGTTCCAGAGCAACCAGCACCCCTGACAAACGGGAGCCCTGTTTCTCCCACAACCGAGGCAGCACCTCGGGAACCTCCGCTCCGACTCGCTCTCTAAGCGAACGTGACTTCCCTTCCTAGCACCGAGTGGGCCCTAAGCCGAGCGAGTTCCAGACCCGACACTTATCTCCGTGACAGCGACGGCCGCTCCGCTCCCAGCCGGACGGTTCTCGCCTCGCTTCGAGCAAGCTCCTGAGCTCCCTGTTCTCCTTTTCCTTCCATCCCTAGACGGCAGGACACCGGGACGCTTGTCTTCTTATCGCTTGCTACCGAACCCAGCAAAGGGGGAAAAACAAACAAACAAACAAACAACTTAGCGTTTCAGTCCGCAAGGACGCGGCATCGCTCCTTCTCCCCTATAACGCACCGCAGCGCCTCCCACCATCGGCCACCCCCTCCCGCTGCCACTTCAGGAACACGGAGAGAAAGGAGGCCTTGAATCTGTATCCACGCCCTGTTGAAGCGACTACTGCCCCTTCCCAGTCCCCAAGCCACCAGGCTCCGTGCCCCAGCGGGAAGCTCTCTGCCTCGAAGAAGAAACCTCCTGCCAGGACGGTGGAAGATTTCAAAGGACGCATCTCTTACTCACACAGAGCCGTGGGAAGGCCGAAGGCTGAGGACCCTTCAGGCGTCCCGAGAATCACGTCCGGGCAGCTCCAGTCCATCTCGGGGGTTTCTTCTCTGGCCACGGCCCGCACTGGTTCCTCTGCAAGCGCGGCAGAAAAAGCCCAGCGTGAGCTCTCACTCGCTAAGGTCCGTGGGGCTGCGGGAGTTCTATCCTTGAGCCCTTTCCCCCTCTCCCCTCTGTATCGGGCCCACTACGAGAACACCGAGTCAGTCAGCCATGACACACCGCCGCTCTCCCTTGCGCGAC
This sequence comes from Pelochelys cantorii, assembly GCA_032595735.1. Lineage (NCBI taxonomy): Eukaryota > Metazoa > Chordata > Testudines > Trionychidae > Pelochelys > Pelochelys cantorii. The sequence continues at coordinate 75,756,280 of CM064333.1, read as the reverse complement.
TGGCGTACCTGCAGAATTCCCCGTGGCTCCTGAGACCTTAACCCGTGGGGATGCTCACCTGGAGTGCCTGCCAGTGTCCTGCAGAAGGACACGGCAGAAGCAGAGCAAGGACACAGACGCAGACAGAAACAGAAAGACAGACAGAACGTATTGGCCAATACGAGAGAGCAACAAGAGAGAAACACAGCAGAGGCAGCCAGAAACCCTACCGCCTTGCGTCTAACTCCTCGATCCAAGCGTCTGCTCCGAAGGACGCCGTGTTCCAGAGCAACCAGCACCCCTGACAAACGGGAGCCCTGTTTCTCCCACAACGAGGGCAGCACCTCGGGAACCTCCGCTCCCGACTCGCTCTCTAAGCGAACGTGACTTCCCTTCCTAGCACCGAGTGGGCCCTAAGCCGAGCGAGTTCCAGACCCGACACTTATCTCCGTGACAGCGACGGCCGCTCCGCTCCCAGCCGGACGGTTCTCGCCTCGCTTCGAGCAAGCTCCTGAGCTCCCTGTTCTCCTTTTCCTTCCATCCCTAGACGGCAGGACACCGGGACGCTTGTCTTCTTATCGCTTGCTACCGAACCCAGCAAAGGGGGAAAAACAAACAAACAACTTAGCGTTTCAGTCCGCAAGGACGCGGCATCGCTCCTTCTCCCCTATAACGCACCGCAGCGCCTCCCACCATCGGCCACCCCCCTCCCGCTGCCACTTCAGGAACACGGAGAGAAAGGAGGCCTTGAATCTGTATCCACGCCCTGTTCAAGCGACTACTGCCCCTTCCCCAGTCCCCAAGCCACCAGGCTCCGTGCCCCAGCGGGAAGCTCTCTGCCTCGGAAGAAACCTCCTGCCAGGACGGTGGAAGATTTCAAAGGACGCATCTCTTACTCACACAGAGCCGTGGGAAGGCCGAAGGCTGAGGACCCTTCAGGCGTCCCGAGAATCACGTCCGGGCAGCTCCAGTCCATCTCGGGGGTTTCTTCTCTGGCCACGGCCCCGCACTGGTTCCTCTGCAAGCGCGGCAGAAAAAGCCCAGCGTGAGCTCTCACTCGCTAAGGTCCGTGGGGCTGCGGGAGTTCTATCCTTGAGCCCTTTCCCCCTCTCCCCTCTGTATCGGGCCCACTACGAGAACACCGAGTCAGTCAGCCATGACACACCGCCGCTCTCCCTTGCGCGACTGGCGTACCTGCAGAATTCCCCGTGGCTCCTGAGACCTTAACCCGTGGGGATGCTCACCTGGAGTGCCTGCCAGTGTCCTGCAGAAGGACACGGCAGAAGCAGAGCAAGGACACAGACGCAGACAGAAACAGAAACAGACAGACAGAACGTATTGGCCAATACGAGAGAGCAACAAGAGAGAAACACAGCAGAGGCAGCCAGAAACCCTACCGCCTTGCGTCTAACTCCTCGATCCAAGCGTCTGCTCCGAAGGACGCCGTGTTCCAGAGCAACCAGCACCCCTGACAAACGGGAGCCCTGTTTCTCCCACAACCGAGGCAGCACCTCGGGAACCTCCGCTCCGACTCGCTCTCTAAGCGAACGTGACTTCCCTTCCTAGCACCGAGTGGGCCCTAAGCCGAGCGAGTTCCAGACCCGACACTTATCTCCGTGACAGCGACGGCCGCTCCGCTCCCAGCCGGACGGTTCTCGCCCCGCTTCCAGCAAGCTCCTGAGCTCCCTGTTCTCCTTTTCCTTCCATCCCCAGACGGCAGGACACCGGGACGCTTGTCTTCTTATCGCTTGCTACCGAACCCAGCAAAGGGGGAAAAACAAACAAACAACTTAGCGTTTCAGTCCGCAAGGACGCGGCATCGCTCCTTCTCCCCTATAACGCACCGCAGCGCCTCCCACCATCGGCCACCCCCCTCCCGCTGCCACTTCAGGAACACGGAGAGAAAGGAGGCCTTGAATCTGTATCCACGCCCTGTTCAAGCGACTACTGCCCCTTCCCCAGTCCCCAAGCCACCAGGCTCCGTGCCCCAGCGGGAAGCTCTCTGCCTCGGAAGAAACCTCCTGCCAGGACGGTGGAAGATTTCAAAGGACGCATCTCTTACTCACACAGAGCCGTGGGAAGGCCGAAGGCTGAGGACCCTTCAGGCGTCCCGAGAATCACGTCCGGGCAGCTCCAGTCCATCTCGGGGGGTTTCTTCTCTGGCCACGGCCCCGCACTGGTTCCTCTGCAAGCGCGGCAGAAAAAGCCCAGCGTGAGCTCTCACTCGCTAAGGTCCGTGGGGCTGCGGGAGTTCTATCCTTGAGCCCTTTCCCCCTCTCCCCTCTGTATCGGGCCCACTACGAGAACACCGAGTCAGTCAGCCATGACACACCGCCGCTCTCCCTTGCGCGACTGGCGTACCTGCAGAATTCCCTGTGGCTCCTGAGACCTTAACCCGTGGGGATGCTCACCTGGCGTGCCTGCCAGTGTCCTGCAGAAGGACACGGCAGAAGCAGAGCAAGGACACAGACGCAGACAGAAACAGAAACAGACAGACAGAACGTATTGGCCAATACGAGAGAGCAACAAGAGAGAAACACAGCAGAGGCAGCCAGAAACCCTACCGCCTTGCGTCTAACTCCTCGATCCAAGCGTCTGCTCCGAAGGACGCCGTGTTCCAGAGCAACCAGCACCCCTGACAAACGGGAGCCCTGTTTCTCCCACAACCGAGGCAGCACCTCGGGAACCTCCGCTCCGACTCGCTCTCTAAGCGAACGTGACTTCCCTTCCTAGCACCGAGTGGGCCCTAAGCCGAGCGAGTTCCAGACCCGACACTTATCTCCGTGACAGCGACGGCCGCTCCGCTCCCAGCCGGACGGTTCTCGCCTCGCTTCGAGCAAGCTCCTGAGCTCCCTGTTCTCCTTTTCCTTCCATCCCCAGACGGCAGGACACCGGGACGCTTGTCTTCTTATCGCTTGCTACCGAACCCAGCAAAGGGGGAAAAACAAACAAACAACTTAGCGTTTCAGTCCGCAAGGACGCGGCATCGCTCCTTCTCCCCTATAACGCACCGCAGCGCCTCCCACCATCGGCCACCCCCCTCCCGCTGCCGCTGCAGGAACACGGAGAGAAAGGAGGCCTTGAATCTGTATCCACGCCCTGTTGAAGCGACTACTGCCCCTTCCCCAGTCCCCAAGCCACCAGGCTCCGTGCCCCAGCAGGAAGCTCTCTGCCTCGGAAGAAACCTCCTGCCAGGACGGTGGAAGATTTCAAAGGACGCATCTCTTACTCACACAGAGCCGTGGGAAGGCCAAAGGCTGAGGACCCTTCAGGCGTCCCGAGAATCACGTCCGGGCAGCTCCAGTCCATCTCGGAGGGTTTCTTCTCTGGCCACGGCCCCGCACTGGTTCCTCTGCAAGCACGGCAGAAAAAGCCCAGCGTGAGCTCTCACTCGCTAAGGTCCGTGGGGCTGCGGGAGTTCTATCCTTGAGCCCTTTCCCCCTCTCCCCTCTGTATCGGGCCCACTACGAGAACACCGAGTCAGTCAGCCATGACACACCGCCGCTCTTCCTTGCGCGACTGGCGTACCTGCAGAATTCCCCATGGCTCCTGAGACCTTAACCCGTGGGGATGCTCACCTGGAGTGCCTGCCAGTGTCCTGCAGAAGGACACGGCAGAAGCAGAGCAAGGACACAGACGCAGACAGAAACAGAAACAGACAGACAGAACGTATTGGCCAATACGAGAGAGCAACAAGAGAGAAACACAGCAGAGGCAGCCAGAAACCCTACCGCCTTGCGTCTAACTCCTCGATCCAAGCGTCTGCTCCGAAGGACGCCGTGTTCCAGAGCAACCAGCACCCCTGACAAACGGGAGCCCTGTTTCTCCCACAACCGAGGCAGCACCTCGGGAACCTCCGCTCCGACTCGCTCTCTAAGCGAACGTGACTTCCCTTCCTAGCACCGAGTGGGCCCTAAGCCGAACGAGTTCCAGACCCGACACTTATCTCCGTGACAGCGACGGCCGCTCCGCTCCCAGCCGGACGGTTCTCGCCTCGCTTCGAGCAAGCTCCTGAGCTCCCTCTTCTCCTTTTCCTTCCATCCCCAGACGGCAGGACACCGGGACGCTTGTCTTCTTATCGCTTGCTACCGAACCCAGCAAAGGGGGAAAAACAAACAAACAACTTAGCGTTTCAGTCCGCAAGGACGCGGCATCGCTCCTTCTCCCCTATAACGCACCGCAGCGCCTCCCACCATCGGCCACCCCCCTCCCGCTGCCGCTTCAGGAACACGGAGAGAAAGGAGGCCTTGAATCTGTATCCACGCCCTGTTGAAGCGACTACTGCCCCTTCCCCAGTCCCCAAGCCACCAGGCTCCGTGCCCCAGCGGGAAGCTCTCTGCCTCGGAAGAAACCTCCTGCCAGGACGGTGGAAGATTTCAAAGGACGCATCTCTTACTCACACAGAGCCGTGGGAAGGCCGAAGGCTGAGGACCCTTCAGGCGTCCCGAGAATCACGTCCGGGCAGCTCCAGTCCATCTCGGAGGGTTTCTTCTCTGGCCACGGCCCCGCACTGGTTCCTCTGCAAGCGCGGCAGAAAAAGCCCAGCGTGAGCTCTCACTCGCTAAGGTCCGTGGGGCTGCGGGAGTTCTATCCTTGAGCCCTTTCCCCCTCTCCCCTCTGTATCGGGCCCACTACGAGAACACCGAGTCAGTCAGCCATGACACACCGCCGCTCTCCCTTGCGCGACTGGCGTACCTGCAGAATTCCCCGTGGCTCCTGAGACCTTAACCCGTGGGGATGCTCACCTTGAGTGCCTGCCAGTGTCCTGCAGAAGGACACGGCAGAAGCAGAGCAAGGACACAGACGCAGACAGACAAACAGAAACAGACAGACAGAACGTATTGGCCAATACGAGAGAGCAACAAGAGAGAAACACAGCAGAGGCAGCCAGAAACCCTACCGCCTTGCGTCTAACTCCTCGATCCAAGCGTCTGCTCCGAAGGACGCCGTGTTCCAGAGCAACCAGCACCCCTGACAAACGGGAGCCCTGTTTCTCCCACAACCGAGGCAGCACCTCGGGAACCTCCGCTCCGACTCGCTCTCTAAGCGAACGTGACTTCCCTTCCTAGCACCGAGTGGGCCCTAAGCCGAGCGAGTTCCAGACCCGACACTTATCTCCGCGACAGCGACGGCCGCTCCGCTCCCAGCCGGACGGTTCTCGCCCCGCTTCGAGCAAGCTCCTGAGCTCCCTGTTCTCCTTTTCCTTCCATCCCCAGACGGCAGGACACCGGGACGCTTGTCTTCTTATTGCTTGCTACCGAACCCAGCAAAGGGGGAAAAACAAACAAACAACTTAGCGTTTCAGTCCGCAAGGACGCGGCATCGCTCCTTCTCCCCTATAACGCACCGCAGCGCCTCCCACCATCGGCCACCCCCCTCCCGCTGCCGCTGCAGGAACACGGAGAGAAAGGAGGCCTTGAATCTGTATCCACGCCCTGTTGAAGCGACTACTGCCCCTTCCCCAGTCCCCAAGCCACCAGGCTCCGTGCCCCAGCAGGAAGCTCTCTGCCTCGGAAGAAACCTCCTGCCAGGACGGTGGAAGATTTCAAAGGACGCATCTCTTACTCACACAGAGCCGTGGGAAGGCCGAAGGCTGAGGACCCTTCAGGCGTCCCGAGAATCACGTCCGGGCAGCTCCAGTCCATCTCGGAGGGTTTCTTCTCTGGCCACGGCCCCGCACTGGTTCCTCTGCAAGCACGGCAGAAAAAGCCCAGCGTGAGCTCTCACTCGCTAAGGTCCGTGGGGCTGCGGGAGTTCTATCCTTGAGCCCTTTCCCCCTCCCCTCTGTATCGGGCCCACTACGAGAACACCGAGTCAGTCAGCCATGACACACCGCCGCTCTCCCTTGCGCGACTGGCGTACCTGCAGAATTCCCCGTGGCTCCTGAGACCTTAACCCGTGGGGATGCTCACCTTGAGTGCCTGCCAGTGTCCTGCAGAAGGACACGGCAGAAGCAGAGCAAGGACACAGACGCAGACAGAAACAGAAACAGACAGACAGAACGTATTGGCCAATACGAGAGAGCAACAAGAGAGAAACACAGCAGAGGCAGCCAGAAACCCTACCGCCTTGCGTCTAACTCCCTGACACCCCTGACAAATAGGAAACCTTTTTTCCCACAACCAATGCTACTTGTTGGGATCCTCAGCTAGGGCTTTCTCTCTCTGAGCAAACAGCGGAAACCTTTGTGGATCCATGTCATCAGAGGCTCATCTAACCCAAATACTTATCTCAATGGTGTTCACTCTGCTCCCAGCTGGATGGCTCTTGCCTTGCATCAATTTTGCTCATAATCTCACTTTCTCGCTCTCTTCATCACAGAACTGGAGGGGACGCCAAGAGTTGACTTTTTGCCCTGGTTCTGAATCCAGCACTTTTGTAAAAGTGAACACGTTGGCATCTCAGTCAGTAATGTCACGTACCCTCTTCTCACATAAAAAGTATGCCACTGGCTTCTACCCTCCCCCTCCACCTCTCACTGCCACTGCAGAAATACCAGTGGAGAAGAGCGCTTTGAGCCGACATCCAAGTCATCTCTTTACAGAGCAGACCCAGCACAATCCTTCGTACCCCAAAAGAAGCTCATGGCCTCTGAAGAAACCGACTGCCAGTTGTCCCCTACTTTTTTGAAGGCTCCCAAGACCACATCTGTGGAGATGCTCACCCAGCAGACCTACCCATGTCCTGTGGAGGGAGACAGCAGGACGGCAAAGAGTAGATTCTCAAAGGGGCTGATCAGTGGAGACGTTCATTTCCTATTTTGGGTCTCTACATAAGTATGACTGTCTTGAATATATGGTATTGGGGGCTGCACTGTGGAGGAGAGAGATCTAAGGATCCCAGGGGCACTGAGAGTTTGGGGGATTTAGAGGCCCCAGAGATGAAGGACAGCATGGAGGAGTGTTTGATGGCCACAGGCTGGCAGGCAAAGGCAACTCAGCAAGTTCATGGGGAACAATAACTGGAATTGGGGAGAGCTGGGGGGTTAAGAGATCCCATGAATGGAGGGATAACCAGTGGGGAGAGGAGATTAGGGAAGGATATGGCAGGCTGGCAGTATTGGAAAGGAAGACTGAGGGGGGTAGCAGTACAACTTGAGCGTGTGATGGAAGGAATAAGAGAGGCTGACAGGTCCCAGGCCTGGCGAGATAGGGGGTGTGTGAGGAGAGTGTGTGGGTGGGTTAGGAAGGAAGGAATAAGGGAGGCTGGTAGGTCGCAGACCTGGTGAGATAGGGGTGTGCAGCTTGAGAAGGAAGGAAGGAAAAAGGGAGGCTGAAAAGTCGCAGGCCTGGCGAGATAGGGGTGTGCGAGGAGGGTGTGTGGGTTGGGAAGAAAGCCAACAGGGAGCTGAGAGGTCCCATGTATGAGGGATGGGTAGGAACAGGGCACAGGTTGGGGTGAGCTGGGGGGTGTTGTAGGGAGCAAAATGGGGGACTGATAGACCCCATGAATGGAGAAATGGGCTAGGGGGTACATGGGTGTTGTGGAGAAGAAGGAAACTGAGGGACCCGAAGGATAAAAGTATGGTTGGGGCAAGGGAGGGCACTGATGGGGGATAAGGTTGGCCTGTGGGTGTTGTAATGGACTGGGGGGGAAGGGAGGTGCAGGTTCAGCTGCAGTGCAGATAATGGGCGTGCAGGTTGGGCTGGGGGTGTTGAACAGACTGGGGGGGGCAGGTTGGGCTGAGGTAGAGGGTGTGGGGGTGCTGCTGGACTGGGGTGTGATGGAGTGAGGGTTGGGTGAAAGGGGGTGTGGGTTGGCCTGAGAGTGCTGAATGGATTGGGGGCAGAGGACGGGGGTGCAGATTGGGTGGGGAAATGTGTGTGCAGATTGGGCTAGGGGTGCAGGTTGGACTGGGCACTGCGGGAATGGGGGTGTACGTTGGACTAGGGGTGTTGGATGGACTGGAGAGTGAGAAGAATGGGGGTGCAGGTTGGGTTGAGGTGTTGAATGCACAGGGGATGGGAGGGGGTGCAGGTTGAGCTGGGGTGTTGAATGGACTGGGGGTGAGGAAAGGGGGGTGACGGTTGGGCGGGGGGGTGTTGAATGGACTGGGAGGGTGGGGGAAGGGGGTGCAGGTTGGGCAGGGGGTGTTGAATGGACTAGGAGGGTGGGGAAGGGGGTGCAGGTTGGGTGGGGGGAAGGAGAAGGGGGTGCAGGTTGGGCAAGGGGTGTTGAAAGGACTGGGAGGGTGGGGGAAGGGGGGGTGCAGGTTGGGCGGGGGGTGTTGAATGGACTAGGAGGGTGGAGGAAGGAGAGTGCAGGTCGGGAAGGGGCGGGCAGGTTGGGCGGGGGGTGTTGAATGGACTGGGAGGGTGGGGGAAGGGGGGTGCAGGTTGGGCGGGGAGTGTTGAATGGACTGGGAGGGTGGGGGAAGGGGGGTGCAGGTTGGGCGGGGGGTGTTGAAAGGACTAGAGGGTGGTGGGGAAGGAGAGTGCAGATCGGGAAGGGGCATGCAGGTTGGCGGGGGGTGTTGAATGGACTGGGAGGGTGGGGGAAGGGGGGTGCAGGTTGGGCGGGGGGTGTTGAAAGGACTGGGAGGGTGGGGGAAGGGGGGTGCAGGTTGGGCGGGGGGTGTTGAAAGTATTGGGAGGGTGGGGGAGGGAAGGGGGGTGCAGGTTGGGTGGGGGGGTGTTGAAAGGACTGGGAGGGTGGGGGAGGGGGGGGGTGCAGGTTGGGAGGGTGGGGGAAGGGGGTGTAGGTTGGGTGGGGGGTGTTGAAAGGACTGGGAGGGTGGGGGAAGGGGGATGCAGGTTGGGTGGGGGGTGTTGAATGGACTGGAGAGTGCAGGTCGGGAAGGGGGGTGCAGGTTGGGCGGGGGTGTTGAAAGGACTGGGAGGGTGGGGGAAGGAGGGTGCAGGTTGGGCGGGGGTGTTCAATGGACTGGGAGGGTGGGGGAAGGGAGGTGCAGGTTGGGCGGGGGTGTTGAAAGGACTGGGAGGGTGGGGAAGGGAGGTGCAGGTTGGGCGGCGGGGTGTTGAAAGGACTGGGAGGGTGGGGGAAGGAGGGTGCAGGTGGGCGGGGGTGTGTTCAATGGACTGGGAGGGTGGGGGAAGGGGGGTGCAGGTTGGGCAGGGGGTGTTGAATGGACTGGGAGGGTGGGGGAAGGAGGGTGCAGGTTGGGCGGGGGGTGTTGAATGGACTGGGAGGGTGGGGGAAGGGGGTGCAGGTTGGGCAGGGGGTGTTGAAAGTACGGGGAGGGTGGGGAAGGGGGGTGCAGGTTGGGGGTGTGGTGGGTGGTGGAGAAGGGTGTGCAGGTTGGGCGGGGGGTGTTGAAAGGACTGGAGAGTGCAGGTCGGGAAGGGGGGTGCAGGTTGGGCGGGGGGTGTTGAAAGGACTGGGAGGGTGGGGGAAGGGGGATGCAGGTTGGGGCGGGGGTGTTGAAAGGACTGGGAGGGTGGGGGAAGGGGGGGTGCAGGTTGGGCGGGGGGTGTTGAAAGGACTGGGAGGGTGGGGGAAGGGGGGTGCAGGTTGGGCGGGGGGGTGTTGAAAGGACTGGGAGGGTGGGAGAAGGGGGGGTGCAGGTTGGGCGGGGGGGTGTTGAAAGGACTGGGAGGGTGGGGGAAGGGGGGTGCAGGTTGGGCAGGGGGGGGGTGTTGAATGGATTGGGAGGGTGGGGGAAGGGGGGGTGCAGGTTGGGGGGGTAGGAGAAGGGGGTGCAGGTTGGGCAGGGGATGTTGAATGGACTGGAGAGTGCAGGTCGGGAAGGGGGGTGCAGGTTGGGCGGGGGGTGTTGAAAGGACTGGGAGGGTGGGGGGGGGAAGGGGGGTGCAGGTTGGGCGGGGTGTGTTGAATGGACTGGGAAGGTGGGGGGAGGGGGGTGCAGGTTGGGCGGGGGGTGTTGAATGGACTGGGAGGGTGGGGGAAGGGGGTGCAGGTTGGGCGGGGGGGTGTTGAAAGGACTGGAGAGTGCAGGTCGGGAAGGGGGGTGCAGGTTGGGCGGGGGGTGTTGAAAGGACTGGGAGGGTGGGGGAAGGAGGGTGCAGGTTGGGCAGGGGGTGTTGAAAGGACTGGGAGGGTGGGGGGAAGGGGGGTGCAGGTTGGGCGGGGGGTGTTGAAAGGACTGGGAGGGTGGGGGAAGGGGAGGTGCAGGTTGGGCGGGGGATGTTGAATGGACTGGGAGGGTGGGGGAAGGGGGGTGCAGGTTGGGCAGGGGGTGTTGAATGGATTGGGAGGGTGGGGGAAGGGGGGGTGCAGGTTGGGGGGGTAGGAGAAGGGGGTGCAGGTTGGGCAGGGGATGTTGAATGGACTGGAGAGTGCAGGTCGGGAAGGGGGGTGCAGGTTGGGCGGGAGGTGTTGAAAGGACTGGGAGGGTGGGGGAAGAGGGGTGCAGGTTGGGCAGGGGGTGTTGAAAGGACTGGAGAGTGCAGGTCAGGAAGGGGGGGGCAGGTTGGGGGGGGGTGTTGAAAGGACTGGGAGGGTGAGGGAAGGGGGGTGCAGGTTGGGCGGGGGGTGTTGAAAGGACTGGGAGGGTGGGGGAAGGGGGTGCAGGTTGGGCAGGGGTGTTGAAAGGACTGGGAGGGTGGGGGAAGGGGGGTGCAGGTTGGGCAGGGGGTGTTGAAAGGACTGGAGAGTGCAGGTCAGGAAGGGGGGTGCAGGTTGGGCGGGGGGTGTTGAAAGGACTGGAGAGTGCAGGTCAGGAAGGGGGGTGCAGGTTGGGCGGGGGGTGTTGAAAGGACTGGAGAGTGCAGGTCAGGAAGGGGGGTGCAGGTTGGGCGGGGGGTGTTGAATGGACTGGGAGGGTGGGGGAAGGGGGGTGCAGATTGGGCAGGGGTGTTGAAAGGACTGGGAGGGTGGGGAAGGGGGGTGCAGGTTGGGCAGGGGGTGTTGAATGGACTGGGAGGGTGGGGGAAGGGGGGTGCAGGTCGGGCGGGGGGTGTTGAAAGGACTGGGAGGGGGGAGAAGGGGGGTGCAGGCCGGGCGGGGTGTTTGAAAGGACTGGGAAGGCGGGGGAAGGGGGTGCAGGTTGGGCGGGGGGTGTTGAATGGACTGGGAGGGTGGGGGAAGGGGGGTGCAGGTTGGGCGGGGGGTGTTGAATGGACTGGGAGGGTGGGGGAAGGGGGGTGCAGGTTGGGCGGGGGGGGGTGTTGAAAGGACTGGGAGGGTGGGGGAAGGGGGGTGCAGGTTGGGCAGGGGGTGTTGAAAGGACTGGAGAGTGCAGGTCAGGAAGGGGGGTGCAGGTTGGGCGGGGGGTGTTGAATGGACTGGGAGGGTGGGGGAAGGGGGGTGCAGGTTGGGCAGGGGGTGTTGAATGGACAGGGAGGGTGGGGGAAGGGGGGTGCAGGTCGGGCAGGGGGTGTTGAATGGACTGGGAGGGCGGGGGGGGGAGAAGGGGGGGGTGCAGGCCGGGCGGGGGGGTGTTGAAAGGACTGGGAGGGTGGGGGAAGGGGGGTGCAGGTTGGGCGGGGGGTGTTGAATGGACTGGGAGGGTGGGGGAAGGGGGTGCAGGTTGGGTGGGGGGTGTGTTGAAAGGACTGGAGAGTGCAGGTCGGGAAGGGGGTGCAGGTTGGGCGGGGGGTGTTGAAAGGACTGGGTGGGTGGGGGAGAGGGGGATGCAGGTTGGGCGGGGGTGTTGAAAGGACTGGGAGGGTGGGGGAAGGGGGGGTGCAGGTTGGGCCCGGGATGTTGAAAGGACTGGGAGGGTGGGGGAAGGAGGGTGCAGGTTGGGCGGGGGGTGTTGAAAGGACTGGGAGGGTGGGGGAAGGGGGGTGCAGGTTGGGCGGGGGGTGTTGAAAGGACTGGGAGGGTGGGGGAAGGGGGGTGCAGGTTGGGCGGGGGTGTTGAATGGACTGGGAGGGTGGGGGAAGGAGGGTGCAGGTTGGGCGGGGGGTGTTGAATGGACTGGGAGGGTGGGGGAAGGGGGGTGCAGGTTGGGCAGGGGTGTTGAATGGACTGGGGGTGAGGAAAGGGGGTGACGGTTGGGCGGGGGGTGTTGAATGGACTGGGAGGGTGGGGAAAGGGGGGTGCAGGTTGGGCAGGGGGTGTTGAATGGACTGGGAGGGTGGGGGAAGGAGGGTGCAGGTTGGGCGGGGGGTGTTGAAAGTACGGGGAGGGTGGGGGAAGGGGGGTGCAGGTTGGGGTGGTAGGAGAAGGGTGTGCAGGTTGGGCGGGGGGTGTTGAAAGGACTGGGAGGGTGGGGGAAGGAGGGGTGCAGGTTGGGCGGGGGGTGTTGAAAGGACTGGGAGGGTGGGGGAAGGGGGGTGCAGGTTGGGCGGGGGGTGTTGAATGGACTGGGAGGGTGGGGGAAGGGGGTGCAGGTTGGGCGGGGGGTGTTGAAAGGACTGGAGAGTGCAGGTCGGGAAGGGGGGTGCAGGTTGGGCGGGGGGTGTTGAAAGGACTGGAGAGTGCAGGTCGGGAAGGGGGGTGCAGGTTGGGTGGGGGGGGTGTTGAAAGGACTGGGAGGGTGGGGGAAGGAGGGTGCAGGTTGGGCGGGGGGTGTTGAAAGGACTGGGAGGTGGGGGAAGGGGGATGCAGGTTGGGCGGGGGTGTTGAAAGGACTGGGAGGGTGGGGGAAGGGGGGGTGCAGGTTGGGCGGGGGGTGTTGAAAGGACTGGGAGGGTGGGGGAAGGGGGGTGCAGGTTGGGCGGGGGGTGTTGAAAGGACTGGGAGGGTGGGAGAAGGGGGGGTGCAGGTTGGGCGGGGGTGTTGAAAGGACTGGGAGGGTGGGGGAAGGGGGGTGCAGGTTGGGCAGGGGGTGTTGAATGGATTGGGAGGGTGGGGGAAGGGGGGGTGCAGGTTGGGGGGGGTAGGAGAAGGGGGTGCAGGTTGGGCAGGGGATGTTGAATGGACTGGAGAGTGCAGGTCGGGAAGGGGGGTGCAGGTTGGGCGGGGGGTGTTGAAAGGACTGGGAGGGTGGGGGAAGGGGGTGCAGGTTGGGCGGGGTGTGTTGAATGGACTGGGAAGGTGGGGGGAAGGGGGGTGCAGGTTGGGCGGGGGGTGTTGAATGGACTGGGAGGGTGGGGGAAGGGGGTGCAGGTTGGGCGGGGGGTGTTGAAAGGACTGGAGAGTGCAGGTCGGGAAGGGGGGTGCAGGTTGGGGGGGGGGGTGTTGAAAGGACTGGGAGGGGGGGGGAAGGAGGGTGCAGGTTGGGCAGGGGGTGTTGAAAGGACTGGGAGGGGGGGGGGGAAGGGGAGGTGCAGGTTGGGCGGGGGATGTTGAATGGACTGGGAGGGTGGGGGAAGGGGGGTGCAGGTTGGGCAGGGGGTGTTGAATGGATTGGGGAGGGTGGGGGAAGGGGGGGTGCAGGTTGGGGGGGTAGGAGAAGGGGGTGCAGGTTGGGCAGGGGATGTTGAATGGACTGGAGAGTGCAGGTCGGGAAGGGGGGTGCAGGTTGGGCGGGAGGTGTTGAAAGGACTGGAGGGGGGGGGAAGAGGGGTGCAGGTTGGGCAGGGGGTGTTGAAAGGACTGGAGAGTGCAGGTCAGGAAGGGGGGGGCAGGTTGGGCGGGGGTGTTGAAAGGACTGGGAGGGTGAGGGAAGGGGGGTGCAGGTTGGGCGGGGGGTGTTGAAAGGACTGGGAGGGTGGGGGAAGGGGGTGCAGGTTGGGCAGGGGTGTTGAAAGGACTGGGAGGGTGGGGGAAGGGGGGTGCAGGTTGGGCAGGGGGTGTTGAAAGGACTGGAGAGTGCAGGTCAGGAAGGGGGGTGCAGGTTGGGCGGGGGGTGTTGAAAGGACTGGAGAGTGCAGGTCAGGAAGGGGGGTGCAGGTTGGGCGGGGGTGTTGAATGGACTGGGAGGGTGGGGGAAGGGGGGTGCAGATTGGGCAGGGGGTGTTGAAAGGACTGGGAGGGTGGGGGAAGGGGGGTGCAGGTTGGGCAGGGGGTGTTGAATGGACTGGGAGGGTGGGGGAAGGGGGGTGCAGGTCGGGCGGGGGGTGTTGAAAGGACTGGGAGGGCGGGAGAAGGGGGGTGCAGGCCGGGCGGGGGGTGTTGAAAGGACTGGAGGGCGGGGGGGGGGAAGGGGGGTGCAGGCCGGGCGGGGGGTGTTGAAAGGACTGGGAGGGCGGGGGAAGGGGGGTGCAGGTCGGGCGGGGGGTGTTGAATGGACTGGGAGGGTGGGGGAAGGGGGGTGCAGGTCGGGCGGGGGGTGTTGAATGGACTGGGAGGGTGGGGGAAGGGGGGTGCAGGTTGGGCGGGGGGTGTTGAATGGACTGGGAGGGTGGGGGAAGGGGGGTGCAGGTTGGGCGGGGGTGTTGAAAGGACTGGGAGGGTGGGGGAAGGGGGGTGCAGGTTGGGCGGGGGGTGTTGAAAGGACTGGAGAGTGCAGGTCAGGAAGGGGGGTGCAGGTTGGGCGGGGGGTGTTGAATGGACTGGGAGGGTGGGGGAAGGGGGTGCAGGTTGGGCAGGGGGTGTTGAATGGACAGGGGGGGGGGGAAGGGGGGGGTGCAGGTCGGGCAGGGGGTGTTGAATGGACTGGGAGGGCGGGAGGAGGGGAGAAGGGGGGTGCAGGCCGGGCGGGGGGTGTTGAAAGGACTGGGGGGTGGGGGGGAAGGGGGGTGCAGGCCGGGGCGGGGGGTGTTGAAAGGACTGGGAGGGTGGGGGAAGGGGGGTGCAGGTGGGCGGGGGGTGTTGAATGGACTGGGAGGGTGGGGGAAGGGGGTGCAGGTTGGGGGGGGGTGTTGAAAGGACTGGAGAGTGCAGGTCGGGGGAGGGGGGTGCAGGTTGGGCGGGGGGTGTTGAAAGGACTGGGTGGGTGGGGGGAAGGGGGATGCAGGTTGGGCGGGGGGTGTTGAAAGGACTGGGAGGGTGGGGGAAGGGGGGGTGCAGGTTGGGCCCGGGATGTTGAAAGGACTGGGAGGGTGGGGGAAGGAGGGTGCAGGTTGGGCGGGGGTGTTTTGAAAGGACTGGGAGGGTGGGGGGGGAAGGGGGTGCAGGTTGGGCGGGGGGGTGGTTGAAAGGACTGGGAGGGTGGGGGGAAGGGGAGGTGCAGGTTGGGCGGGGGATGTTGAATGGACTGGGAGGGTGGGGGAAGGGGGGTGCAGGTTGGGCAGGGGGTGTTGAATGGACTGGGAGGGTGGGGGAAGGAGGGTGCAGGTTGGGCGGGGGGTGTTGAATGGACTGGGAGGGTGGGGGAAGGGGGGTGCAGGTTGGGCAGGGGGTGTTGAAAGTACGGGGAGGGTGGGGGAAGGGGGGTGCAGGTTGGGGGGGGTAGGAGAAGGGTGTGCAGGTTGGGCGGGGGGGGGTGTTAAAAGGACTGGGAGGGTGGGGGAAGGAGGGGTGCAGGTTGGGCGGGGGGTGTTGAAAGGACTGGGAGGGTGGGGGAAGGGGGGTGCAGGTTGGGCGGGGGGTGTTGAATGGACTGGGAGGGTGGGGGAAGGGGGGTGCAGGTTGGGCGGGGGGTGTTGAAAGGACTGGAGAGTGCAGGTCGGGAAGGGGGGTGCAGGTTGGGTGGGGGGTGTTGAAAGGACTGGAGAGTGCAGGTCGGGAAGGGGGGTGCAGGTGGGCGGGGGGTGTTGAAAGGACTGGAGAGTGCAGGTCGGGAAGGGGGGTGCAGGTTGGGTGGGGGGGTGTTGAAAGGACTGGGAGGGTGGGGGAAGGAGGGTGCAGGTTGGGCGGGGGGTGTTGAAAGGACTGGGAGGGTGGGGGAAGGGGGGGTGCAGGTTGGGCGGGGGGTGTTGAAAGGACTGGGAGGGTGGGGGAAGGGGGGGGGGTGCAGCTTGGGGGGGTAGGAGAAGGGGGTGCAGGTTGGGCAGGGGATGTTGAATGGACTGGAGAGTGCAGGTAGGGAAGGGGGGGCAGGTTGGGCGGGGGGTGTTGAAAGGACTGGGAGGGTGGGGGAAGGGGGGTGCAGGTTGGGCGGGGGTGTTGAAAGGACTGGGAGGGTGGGGGAAGGGGGGTGCAGGTTGGGCGGGGGTGTTGAAAGGACTGGGAGGGTGGGGGAAGGGGGGGTGCAGGTTGGGCCCGGGATGTTGAAAGGACTGGGAGGGTGGGGGAAGGGTGGTGCAGGTTGGGCGGGGGGTGTTGAAAGGACTGGGAGGGTGGGGAGGGGGGGGTGCAGGTTGGGCCCGGGATGTTGAAAGGACTGGGAGGGTGGGGGAAGGGGGGTGCAGGTTGGGCGGGGGGTGTTGAAAGGACTGGGAGGGTGGGGAAGGGGGGAAGGGAGGTGCAGGTTGGGCGGGGGATGTTGAATGGACTGGGAGGGTGGGGGAAGGAGGGTGCAGGTTGGGCGGGGGGTGTTGAAAGTACGGGGAGGGTGGGGGAAAGGGGGGTGCAGGTTGGGGGGGGGTAGGAGAAGGGTGTGCAGGTTGGGCGGGGGGTGTTGAAAGGACTGGGAGGGTGGGGGAAGGGGGGTGCAGGTTGGGCGGGGGGTGTTGAATGGACTGGGAGGGTGGGGGAAGGGGGGTGCAGGTTGGGCGGGGGGTGTTGAAAGGACTGGGAGGGTGGGGGAAGGGGGGGGTGCAGGTTGGGCCGGGATGTTGAAAGGACTGGGAGGGTGGGGGAAGGGTGGTGCAGGTTGGGCGGGGGGTGTTGAAAGGACTGGGAGGGTGGGGGAAGGGGGGGTGCAGGTTGGGCCCGGGATGTTGAAAGGACTGGGAGGGTGGGGGAAGGGGAGGTGCAGGTTGGGGGGGGGGGGATGTTGAAAGGACTGGGAGGGGGGGCGAAGGGGGGTGCAGGTTGGCGGGGGGTGTTGAAAGGACTGGGAGGGTGGGGGAAGGGGGTGCAGGTCGGGCGGGGGGTGTTGAAAGGACTGGGAGGGTGGGGGAAGGGGGTGCAGGTTGGGCGGGGGGTGTTGAAAGGACTGGGAGGGTGGGGGAAGGGGGGTGCAGGTCGGGCAGGGGGTGTTGAATGGACTGGGAGGGCGGGGAGAAGGGGGGTGCAGGCCGGGCGGGGGGTGTTGAAAGGACTGGGAGGGTGGGGGAAGGGGGGTGCAGGCCGGGCGGGGGGTGTTGAAAGGACTGGGAGGGTGGGGGAAGGGGGGTGCAGGTTGGGCGGGGGGTGTTGAATGGACTGGGAGGGTGGGGGAAGGGGGTGCAGGTTGGGTGGGGGGTGTTGAAAGGACTGGAGAGTGCAGGTCGGGAAGGGGGGTGCAGGTTGGGCAGGGGTGTTGAAAGGACTGGGTGGGTGGGGGAAGGGGGATGCAGGTTGGGCGGGGGTGTTGAAAGGACTGGGAGGGTGGGGGAGGGGGGGTGCAGGTTGGGCCCGGGATGTTGAAAGGACTGGGAGGGTGGGGGAAGGAGGGTGCAGGTTGGGCGGGGGTGTTGAAAGGACTGGGAGGGTGGGGGAAGGGGGGTGCAGGTTGGGCGGGGGGTGTTGAAAGGACTGGGAGGGTGGGGGAAGGGGAGGTGCAGGTTGGGCGGGGGATGTTGAATGGACTGGGAGGGTGGGGGAAGGGGGGTGCAGGTTGGGCAGGGGGTGTTGAATGGACTGGGAGGGTGGGGGAAGGAGGGTGCAGGTTGGGCGGGGGGTGTTGAATGGACTGGGAGGGTGGGGGAAGGGGGTGCAGGTTGGGCAGGGGGTGTTGAAAGTACGGGGAGGGTGGGGGAAGGGGGGTGCAGGTTGGGTGGGGTAGGAGAAGGGTGTGCAGGTTGGGGGGGGGTTGTTAAAAGGACTGGGAGGGTGGGGGAAGGAGGGGTGCAGGTTGGGCGGGGGGTGTTGAAAGGACTGGGAGGGTGGGGGGAAGGGGGTGCAGGTTGGGCGGGGGGTGTTGAATGGACTGGGAGGGTGGGGGAAGGGGGGTGCAGGTTGGGCGGGGGGTGTTGAAAGGACTGGAGAGTGCAGGTCGGGAAGGGGGGTGCAGGTTGGGTGGGGGGTGTTGAAAGGATTGGAGAGTGCAGGTCGGGAAGGGGGGTGCAGGTTGGGCGGGGGGTGTTGAAAGGACTGGAGAGTGCAGGTCGGGAAGGGGGGTGCAGGTTGGGTGGGGGGTGTTGAAAGGACTGGGAGGGTGGGGGAAGGAGGGTGCAGGTTGGGCGGGGGGTGTTGAAAGGACTGGGAGGGTGGGGGAAGGGGGGGTGCAGGTTGGGCGGGGGGTGTTGAAAGGACTGGGAGGGTGGGGGAAGGGGGGTGCAGCTTGGGGGGGTAGGAGAAGGGGGTGCAGGTTGGGCAGGGGATGTTGAATGGACTGGAGAGTGCAGGTAGGGAAGGGGGGAGCAGGTTGGGCGGGGGGTGTTGAAAGGACTGGGAGGGTGGGGGAAGGGGGGTGCAGGTTGGGCGGGGGGTGTTGAAAGGACTGGGAGGGTGGGGAAGGGGGTGCAGGTTGGGCGGGGGGTGTTGAAAGGACTGGGAGGGTGGGGGAAGGGGGGGTGCAGGTTGGGCCCGGATGTTGAAAGGACTGGGAGGGTGGGGGAAGGGTGGTGCAGGTTGGGCGGGGGGTGTTGAAAGGACTGGGAGGGGGGGGAAGGGGGGTGCAGGTTGGGCCGGGATGTTGAAAGGACTGGGAGGGTGGGGGAAGGGGGGTGCAGGTTGGGCGGGGGGTGTTGAAAGGACTGGGAGGGTGGGGGAAGGGGAGGTGCAGGTTGGGCGGGGGGAGTTGAATGGACTGGGAGGGTGGGGGAAGGAGGGTGCAGGTTGGGCGGGGGGTGTTGAAAGTACGGGGAGGGTGGGGGAAGGGGGGTGCAGGTTGGGGGGGGTAGGAGAAGGGTGTGCAGGTTGGGCGGGGGGTGTTGAAAGGACTGGGAGGGTGGGGGAAGGGGGGTGCAGGTTGGGCGGGGGGTGTTGAATGGACTGGGAGGGTGGGGGAAGGGGGGTGCAGGTTGGGCGGGGGGTGTTGAATGGACTGGGAGGGTGGGGGAAGGGGGGTGCAGGTTGGGCGGGGGGTGTTGAAAGGACTGGGAGGGTGGGGGAAGGGGGGTGCAGGTTGGGCCCGGGATGCTGAAAGGACTGGGAGGGTGGGGGAAGGGTGGTGCAGGTTGGGCGGGGGGTGTTGAAAGGACTGGGAGGGTGGGGGAAGGGGGGGTGCAGGTTGGGCCCGGGATGTTGAAAGGACTGGGAGGGTGGGGGAAGGGGAGGTGCAGGTTGGGCGGGGGATGTTGAAAGGACTGGGAGGGTGGGGGAAGGGGGTGCAGGTTGGGGGGGGGTAGGAGAAGGGTGTGCAGGTTGGGCGGGGGGTGTTGAAAGGACTGGGAGGGTGGGGGAAGGGGGGTGCAGGTTGGGCGGGGGGTGTTGAATGGACTGGGAGGGTGGGGGAAGGGGGGTGCAGGTTGGGCAGGGGGTGTTGAATGGACTGGGAGGGTGGGGGAAGGGGGGTGCAGGTTGGGCGGGAGGTGTTGAAAGGACTGGGAGGGCGGGGGAAGGGGGGTGCAGGTTGGGCGGGGGGTGTTGAATGGACTGGGAGGGCGGGGGAAGGGGGGTGCAGGTTGGCGGGGGGTGTTGAATGGACTGGGAGGGCGGGGGAAGGGGGGTGCAGGTTGGGCGGGGGGTGTTGAATGGACTGGGAGGGTGGGGGAAGGGGGGTGCAGGTTGGGCGGGGGGTGTTGAAAGGACTGGGAGGGTGGGGGAAGGGGGGTGCAGGTTGGGCGGGGGGTGTTGAAAGGACTGGGAGGGTGGGGGAAGGGGGGGTGCAGGTTGGGCCGGGATGCTGAAAGGACTGGGAGGGTGGGGGAAGGGTGGTGCAGGTTGGGCGGGGGGTGTTGAAAGGACTGGGAGGGTGGGGGAAGGGGGGGTGCAGGTTGGGCCCGGGATGTTGAAAGGACTGGGAGGGTGGGGGAAGGGGAGGTGCAGTTGGGGGGGGATGTTGAAAGGACTGGGAGGGTGGGGGAAGGGGGTGCAGGTTGGGGGGGGTAGGAGAGGGTGTGCAGGTTGGGCGGGGGGGGGTGTTGAAAGGACTGGGAGGGTGGGGGAAGGGGGGTGCAGGTTGGGGGGGTGTTGAATGGACTGGGAGGGTGGGGGAAGGGGGGTGCAGGTTGGGCAGGGGTGTTGAATGGACTGGGAGGGTGGGGGAAGGGGGGTGCAGGTTGGGCGGGGGGTGTTGAAAGGACTGGGAGGGTGGGGGGAAGGGGGGTGCAGGTTGGGCGGGGGGGTGTTGAATGGACTGGGAGGGCGGGGGAAGGGGGGTGCAGGTTGGGCGGGGGGTGTTGAATGGACTGGGAGGCGGGGGGGGGCAGACAGACAGAACGTATTGGCCAATACGAGAGAGCAACAAGAGAGAAACACAGCAGAGGCAGCCAGAAACCCTACCGCCTTGCGTCTAACTCCTCGATCCAAGCGTCTGCTCCGAAGGACGCCGTGTTCCAGAGCAACCAGCACCCCTGACAAACGGGAGCCCTGTTTCTCCCACAACCGAGGCAGCACCTCGGGAACCTCCGCTCCGACTCGCTCTCTAAGCGAACGTGACTTCCCTTCCTAGCACCGAGTGGGCCCTAAGCCGAACGAGTTCCAGACCCGACACTTATCTCCGTGACAGCGACGGCCGCTCCGCTCCCAGCCGGACGGTTCTCGCCTCGCTTCGAGCAAGCTCCTGAGCTCCCTCTTCTCCTTTTCCTTCCATCCCCAGACGGCAGGACACCGGGACGCTTGTCTTCTTATCGCTTGCTACCGAACCCAGCAAAGGGGGAAAAACAAACAAACAACTTAGCGTTTCAGTCCGCAAGGACGCGGCATCGCTCCTTCTCCCCTATAACGCACCGCAGCGCCTCCCACCATCGGCCACCCCCCTCCCGCTGCCGCTTCAGGAACACGGAGAGAAAGGAGGCCTTGAATCTGTATCCACGCCCTGTTGAAGCGACTACTGCCCCTTCCCCAGTCCCCAAGCCACCAGGCTCCGTGCCCCAGCGGGAAGCTCTCTGCCTCGGAAGAAACCTCCTGCCAGGACGGTGGAAGATTTCAAAGGACGCATCTCTTACTCACACAGAGCCGTGGGAAGGCCGAAGGCTGAGGACCCTTCAGGCGTCCCGAGAATCACGTCCGGGCAGCTCCAGTCCATCTCGGAGGGTTTCTTCTCTGGCCACGGCCCCGCACTGGTTCCTCTGCAAGCGCGGCAGAAAAAGCCCAGCGTGAGCTCTCACTCGCTAAGGTCCGTGGGGCTGCGGGAGTTCTATCCTTGAGCCTTTTCCCCCTCTCCCCTCTGTATCGGGCCCACTACGAGAACACCGAGTCAGTCAGCCATGACACACCGCCGCTCTCCCTTGCGCGACTGGCGTACCTGCAGAATTCCCCGTGGCTCCTGAGACCTTAACCCGTGGGGATGCTCACCTTGAGTGCCTGCCAGTGTCCTGCAGAAGGACACGGCAGAAGCAGAGCAAGGACACAGACGCAGACAGACAAACAGAAACAGACAGACAGAACGTATTGGCCAATACGAGAGAGCAACAAGAGAGAAACACAGCAGAGGCAGCCAGAAACCCCTACCGCCTTGCGTCTAACTCCTCGATCCAAGCGTCTGCTCCGAAGGACGCCGTGTTCCAGAGCAACCAGCACCCCTGACAAACGGGAGCCCTGTTTCTCCCACAACCGAGGCAGCACCTCGGGAACCTCCGCTCCGACTCGCTCTCTAAGCGAACGTGACTTCCCTTCCTAGCACCGAGTGGGCCCTAAGCCGAGCGAGTTCCAGACCCGACACTTATCTCCGCGACAGCGACGGCCGCTCCGCTCCCAGCCGGACGGTTTCTCGCCCCGCTTCGAGCAAGCTCCTGAGCTCCCTGTTCTCCTTTTCCTTCCATCCCCAGACGGCAGGACACCGGGACGCTTGTCTTCTTATTGCTTGCTACCGAACCCAGCAAAGGGGGAAAAACAAACAAACAACTTAGCGTTTCAGTCCGCAAGGACGCGGCATCGCTCCTTCTCCCCTATAACGCACCGCAGCGCCTCCCACCATCGGCCACCCCCCTCCCGCTGCCGCTGCAGGAACACGGAGAGAAAGGAGGCCTTGAATCTGTATCCACGCCCTGTTGAAGCGACTACTGCCCCTTCCCAGTCCCCAAGCCACCAGGCTCCGTGCCCCAGCAGGAAGCTCTCTGCCTCGGAAGAAACCTCCTGCCAGGACGGTGGAAGATTTCAAAGGACGCATCTCTTACTCACACAGAGCCGTGGGAAGGCCGAAGGCTGAGGACCCTTCAGGCGTCCCGAGAATCACGTCCGGGCAGCTCCAGTCCATCTCGGAGGGTTTCTTCTCTGGCCACGGCCCCGCACTGGTTCCTCTGCAAGCACGGCAGAAAAAGCCCAGCGTGAGCTCTCACTCGCTAAGGTCCGTGGGGCTGCGGGAGTTCTATCCTTGAGCCCTTTCCCCCTCTCCCCTCTGTATCGGGCCCACTACGAGAACACCGAGTCAGTCAGCCATGACACACCGCCGCTCTCCCTTGCGCGACTGGCGTACCTGCAGAATTCCCCGTGGCTCCTGAGACCTTAACCCGTGGGGATGCTCACCTTGAGTGCCTGCCAGTGTCCTGCAGAAGGACACGGCAGAAGCAGAGCAAGGACACAGACGCAGACAGAAACAGAAACAGACAGACAGAACGTATTGGCCAATACGAGAGAGCAACAAGAGAGAAACACAGCAGAGGCAGCCAGAAACCCTACCGCCTTGCGTCTAACTCCCTGACACCCCTGACAAATAGGAAACCTTTTTTCCCACAACCAATGCTACTTGTTGGGATCCTCAGCTAGGGCTTTCTCTCTCTGAGCAAACAGCGGAAACCTTTGTGGATCCATGTCATCAGAGGCTCATCTAACCCAAATACTTATCTCAATGGTGTTCACTCTGCTCCCAGCTGGATGGCTCTTGCCTTGCATCAATTTTGCTCATAATCTCACTTTCTCGCTCTCTTCATCACAGAACTGGAGGGGACGCCAAGAGTTGACTTTTTGCCCTGGTTCTGAATCCAGCACTTTTGTAAAAGTGAACACGTTGGCATCTCAGTCAGTAATGTCACGTACCCTCTTCTCACATAAAAAGTATGCCACTGGCTTCTACCCTCCCCCTCCACCTCTCACTGCCACTGCAGAAATACCAGTGGAGAAGAGCGCTTTGAGCCGACATCCAAGTCATCTCTTTACAGAGCAGACCCAGCACAATCCTTCGTACCCCAAAAGAAGCTCATGGCCTCTGAAGAAACCGACTGCCAGTTGTCCCCTACTTTTTTGAAGGCTCCCAAGACCACATCTGTGGAGATGCTCACCCAGCAGACCTACCCATGTCCTGTGGAGGGAGACAGCAGGACGGCAAAGAGTAGATTCTCAAAGGGGCTGATCAGTGGAGACGTTCATTTCCTATTTTGGGTCTCTACATAAGTATGACTGTCTTGAATATATGGTATTGGGGGCTGCACTGTGGAGGAGAGAGATCTAAGGATCCCAGGGGCACTGAGAGTTTGGGGGATTTAGAGGCCCCAGAGATGAAGGACAGCATGGAGGAGTGTTTGATGGCCACAGGCTGGCAGGCAAAGGCAACTCAGCAAGTTCATGGGGAACAATAACTGGAATTGGGGAGAGCTGGGGGGTTAAGAGATCCCATGAATGGAGGGATAACCAGTGGGGAGAGGAGATTAGGGAAGGATATGGCAGGCTGGCAGTATTGGAAAGGAAGACTGAGGGGGGTAGCAGTACAACTTGAGCGTGTGATGGAAGGAATAAGAGAGGCTGACAGGTCCCAGGCCTGGCGAGATAGGGGGTGTGTGAGGAGAGTGTGTGGGTGGGTTAGGAAGGAAGGAATAAGGGAGGCTGGTAGGTCGCAGACCTGGTGAGATAGGGGTGTGCAGCTTGAGAAGGAAGGAAGGAAAAAGGGAGGCTGAAAAGTCGCAGGCCTGGCGAGATAGGGGTGTGCGAGGAGGGTGTGTGGGTTGGGAAGAAAGCCAACAGGGAGCTGAGAGGTCCCATGTATGAGGGATGGGTAGGAACAGGGCACAGGTTGGGGTGAGCTGGGGGGTGTTGTAGGGAGCAAAATGGGGGACTGATAGACCCCATGAATGGAGAAATGGGCTAGGGGGTACATGGGTGTTGTGGAGAAGAAGGAAACTGAGGGACCCGAAGGATAAAAGTATGGTTGGGGCAAGGGAGGGCACTGATGGGGGATAAGGTTGGCCTGTGGGTGTTGTAATGGACTGGGGGGGAAGGGAGGTGCAGGTTCAGCTGCAGTGCAGATAATGGGCGTGCAGGTTGGGCTGGGGGTGTTGAACAGACTGGGGGGGGCAGGTTGGGCTGAGGTAGAGGGTGTGGGGGTGCTGCTGGACTGGGGTGTGATGGAGTGAGGGTTGGGTGAAAGGGGGTGTGGGTTGGCCTGAGAGTGCTGAATGGATTGGGGGCAGAGGACGGGGGTGCAGATTGGGTGGGGAAATGTGTGTGCAGATTGGGCTAGGGGTGCAGGTTGGACTGGGCACTGCGGGAATGGGGGTGTACGTTGGACTAGGGGTGTTGGATGGACTGGAGAGTGAGAAGAATGGGGGTGCAGGTTGGGTTGAGGTGTTGAATGCACAGGGGATGGGAGGGGGTGCAGGTTGAGCTGGGGTGTTGAATGGACTGGGGGTGAGGAAAGGGGGGTGACGGTTGGGCGGGGGGGTGTTGAATGGACTGGGAGGGTGGGGGAAGGGGGTGCAGGTTGGGCAGGGGGTGTTGAATGGACTAGGAGGGTGGGGAAGGGGGTGCAGGTTGGGTGGGGGGAAGGAGAAGGGGGTGCAGGTTGGGCAAGGGGTGTTGAAAGGACTGGGAGGGTGGGGGAAGGGGGGGTGCAGGTTGGGCGGGGGGTGTTGAATGGACTAGGAGGGTGGAGGAAGGAGAGTGCAGGTCGGGAAGGGGCGGGCAGGTTGGGCGGGGGGTGTTGAATGGACTGGGAGGGTGGGGGAAGGGGGGTGCAGGTTGGGCGGGGAGTGTTGAATGGACTGGGAGGGTGGGGGAAGGGGGGTGCAGGTTGGGCGGGGGGTGTTGAAAGGACTAGAGGGTGGTGGGGAAGGAGAGTGCAGATCGGGAAGGGGCATGCAGGTTGGCGGGGGGTGTTGAATGGACTGGGAGGGTGGGGGAAGGGGGGTGCAGGTTGGGCGGGGGGTGTTGAAAGGACTGGGAGGGTGGGGGAAGGGGGGTGCAGGTTGGGCGGGGGGTGTTGAAAGTATTGGGAGGGTGGGGGAGGGAAGGGGGGTGCAGGTTGGGTGGGGGGGTGTTGAAAGGACTGGGAGGGTGGGGGAGGGGGGGGGTGCAGGTTGGGAGGGTGGGGGAAGGGGGTGTAGGTTGGGTGGGGGGTGTTGAAAGGACTGGGAGGGTGGGGGAAGGGGGATGCAGGTTGGGTGGGGGGTGTTGAATGGACTGGAGAGTGCAGGTCGGGAAGGGGGGTGCAGGTTGGGCGGGGGTGTTGAAAGGACTGGGAGGGTGGGGGAAGGAGGGTGCAGGTTGGGCGGGGGTGTTCAATGGACTGGGAGGGTGGGGGAAGGGAGGTGCAGGTTGGGCGGGGGTGTTGAAAGGACTGGGAGGGTGGGGAAGGGAGGTGCAGGTTGGGCGGCGGGGTGTTGAAAGGACTGGGAGGGTGGGGGAAGGAGGGTGCAGGTGGGCGGGGGTGTGTTCAATGGACTGGGAGGGTGGGGGAAGGGGGGTGCAGGTTGGGCAGGGGGTGTTGAATGGACTGGGAGGGTGGGGGAAGGAGGGTGCAGGTTGGGCGGGGGGTGTTGAATGGACTGGGAGGGTGGGGGAAGGGGGTGCAGGTTGGGCAGGGGGTGTTGAAAGTACGGGGAGGGTGGGGAAGGGGGGTGCAGGTTGGGGGTGTGGTGGGTGGTGGAGAAGGGTGTGCAGGTTGGGCGGGGGGTGTTGAAAGGACTGGAGAGTGCAGGTCGGGAAGGGGGGTGCAGGTTGGGCGGGGGGTGTTGAAAGGACTGGGAGGGTGGGGGAAGGGGGATGCAGGTTGGGGCGGGGGTGTTGAAAGGACTGGGAGGGTGGGGGAAGGGGGGGTGCAGGTTGGGCGGGGGGTGTTGAAAGGACTGGGAGGGTGGGGGAAGGGGGGTGCAGGTTGGGCGGGGGGGTGTTGAAAGGACTGGGAGGGTGGGAGAAGGGGGGGTGCAGGTTGGGCGGGGGGGTGTTGAAAGGACTGGGAGGGTGGGGGAAGGGGGGTGCAGGTTGGGCAGGGGGGGGGTGTTGAATGGATTGGGAGGGTGGGGGAAGGGGGGGTGCAGGTTGGGGGGGTAGGAGAAGGGGGTGCAGGTTGGGCAGGGGATGTTGAATGGACTGGAGAGTGCAGGTCGGGAAGGGGGGTGCAGGTTGGGCGGGGGGTGTTGAAAGGACTGGGAGGGTGGGGGGGGGAAGGGGGGTGCAGGTTGGGCGGGGTGTGTTGAATGGACTGGGAAGGTGGGGGGAGGGGGGTGCAGGTTGGGCGGGGGGTGTTGAATGGACTGGGAGGGTGGGGGAAGGGGGTGCAGGTTGGGCGGGGGGGTGTTGAAAGGACTGGAGAGTGCAGGTCGGGAAGGGGGGTGCAGGTTGGGCGGGGGGTGTTGAAAGGACTGGGAGGGTGGGGGAAGGAGGGTGCAGGTTGGGCAGGGGGTGTTGAAAGGACTGGGAGGGTGGGGGGAAGGGGGGTGCAGGTTGGGCGGGGGGTGTTGAAAGGACTGGGAGGGTGGGGGAAGGGGAGGTGCAGGTTGGGCGGGGGATGTTGAATGGACTGGGAGGGTGGGGGAAGGGGGGTGCAGGTTGGGCAGGGGGTGTTGAATGGATTGGGAGGGTGGGGGAAGGGGGGGTGCAGGTTGGGGGGGTAGGAGAAGGGGGTGCAGGTTGGGCAGGGGATGTTGAATGGACTGGAGAGTGCAGGTCGGGAAGGGGGGTGCAGGTTGGGCGGGAGGTGTTGAAAGGACTGGGAGGGTGGGGGAAGAGGGGTGCAGGTTGGGCAGGGGGTGTTGAAAGGACTGGAGAGTGCAGGTCAGGAAGGGGGGGGCAGGTTGGGGGGGGGTGTTGAAAGGACTGGGAGGGTGAGGGAAGGGGGGTGCAGGTTGGGCGGGGGGTGTTGAAAGGACTGGGAGGGTGGGGGAAGGGGGTGCAGGTTGGGCAGGGGTGTTGAAAGGACTGGGAGGGTGGGGGAAGGGGGGTGCAGGTTGGGCAGGGGGTGTTGAAAGGACTGGAGAGTGCAGGTCAGGAAGGGGGGTGCAGGTTGGGCGGGGGGTGTTGAAAGGACTGGAGAGTGCAGGTCAGGAAGGGGGGTGCAGGTTGGGCGGGGGGTGTTGAAAGGACTGGAGAGTGCAGGTCAGGAAGGGGGGTGCAGGTTGGGCGGGGGGTGTTGAATGGACTGGGAGGGTGGGGGAAGGGGGGTGCAGATTGGGCAGGGGTGTTGAAAGGACTGGGAGGGTGGGGAAGGGGGGTGCAGGTTGGGCAGGGGGTGTTGAATGGACTGGGAGGGTGGGGGAAGGGGGGTGCAGGTCGGGCGGGGGGTGTTGAAAGGACTGGGAGGGGGGAGAAGGGGGGTGCAGGCCGGGCGGGGTGTTTGAAAGGACTGGGAAGGCGGGGGAAGGGGGTGCAGGTTGGGCGGGGGGTGTTGAATGGACTGGGAGGGTGGGGGAAGGGGGGTGCAGGTTGGGCGGGGGGTGTTGAATGGACTGGGAGGGTGGGGGAAGGGGGGTGCAGGTTGGGCGGGGGGGGGTGTTGAAAGGACTGGGAGGGTGGGGGAAGGGGGGTGCAGGTTGGGCAGGGGGTGTTGAAAGGACTGGAGAGTGCAGGTCAGGAAGGGGGGTGCAGGTTGGGCGGGGGGTGTTGAATGGACTGGGAGGGTGGGGGAAGGGGGGTGCAGGTTGGGCAGGGGGTGTTGAATGGACAGGGAGGGTGGGGGAAGGGGGGTGCAGGTCGGGCAGGGGGTGTTGAATGGACTGGGAGGGCGGGGGGGGGAGAAGGGGGGGGTGCAGGCCGGGCGGGGGGGTGTTGAAAGGACTGGGAGGGTGGGGGAAGGGGGGTGCAGGTTGGGCGGGGGGTGTTGAATGGACTGGGAGGGTGGGGGAAGGGGGTGCAGGTTGGGTGGGGGGTGTGTTGAAAGGACTGGAGAGTGCAGGTCGGGAAGGGGGTGCAGGTTGGGCGGGGGGTGTTGAAAGGACTGGGTGGGTGGGGGAGAGGGGGATGCAGGTTGGGCGGGGGTGTTGAAAGGACTGGGAGGGTGGGGGAAGGGGGGGTGCAGGTTGGGCCCGGGATGTTGAAAGGACTGGGAGGGTGGGGGAAGGAGGGTGCAGGTTGGGCGGGGGGTGTTGAAAGGACTGGGAGGGTGGGGGAAGGGGGGTGCAGGTTGGGCGGGGGGTGTTGAAAGGACTGGGAGGGTGGGGGAAGGGGGG
Source organism: Pelochelys cantorii (assembly GCA_032595735.1). Lineage (NCBI taxonomy): Eukaryota > Metazoa > Chordata > Testudines > Trionychidae > Pelochelys > Pelochelys cantorii. Next base: position 75,728,162 of record CM064333.1, on the reverse strand, counting down.
TGCAGGTTGGGCGGGGGTGTTGAATGGACTGGGAGGGTGGGGGAAGGAGGGTGCAGGTTGGGCGGGGGGTGTTGAATGGACTGGGAGGGTGGGGGAAGGGGGGTGCAGGTTGGGCAGGGGTGTTGAATGGACTGGGGGTGAGGAAAGGGGGTGACGGTTGGGCGGGGGGTGTTGAATGGACTGGGAGGGTGGGGAAAGGGGGGTGCAGGTTGGGCAGGGGGTGTTGAATGGACTGGGAGGGTGGGGGAAGGAGGGTGCAGGTTGGGCGGGGGGTGTTGAAAGTACGGGGAGGGTGGGGGAAGGGGGGTGCAGGTTGGGGTGGTAGGAGAAGGGTGTGCAGGTTGGGCGGGGGGTGTTGAAAGGACTGGGAGGGTGGGGGAAGGAGGGGTGCAGGTTGGGCGGGGGGTGTTGAAAGGACTGGGAGGGTGGGGGAAGGGGGGTGCAGGTTGGGCGGGGGGTGTTGAATGGACTGGGAGGGTGGGGGAAGGGGGTGCAGGTTGGGCGGGGGGTGTTGAAAGGACTGGAGAGTGCAGGTCGGGAAGGGGGGTGCAGGTTGGGCGGGGGGTGTTGAAAGGACTGGAGAGTGCAGGTCGGGAAGGGGGGTGCAGGTTGGGTGGGGGGGGTGTTGAAAGGACTGGGAGGGTGGGGGAAGGAGGGTGCAGGTTGGGCGGGGGGTGTTGAAAGGACTGGGAGGTGGGGGAAGGGGGATGCAGGTTGGGCGGGGGTGTTGAAAGGACTGGGAGGGTGGGGGAAGGGGGGGTGCAGGTTGGGCGGGGGGTGTTGAAAGGACTGGGAGGGTGGGGGAAGGGGGGTGCAGGTTGGGCGGGGGGTGTTGAAAGGACTGGGAGGGTGGGAGAAGGGGGGGTGCAGGTTGGGCGGGGGTGTTGAAAGGACTGGGAGGGTGGGGGAAGGGGGGTGCAGGTTGGGCAGGGGGTGTTGAATGGATTGGGAGGGTGGGGGAAGGGGGGGTGCAGGTTGGGGGGGGTAGGAGAAGGGGGTGCAGGTTGGGCAGGGGATGTTGAATGGACTGGAGAGTGCAGGTCGGGAAGGGGGGTGCAGGTTGGGCGGGGGGTGTTGAAAGGACTGGGAGGGTGGGGGAAGGGGGTGCAGGTTGGGCGGGGTGTGTTGAATGGACTGGGAAGGTGGGGGGAAGGGGGGTGCAGGTTGGGCGGGGGGTGTTGAATGGACTGGGAGGGTGGGGGAAGGGGGTGCAGGTTGGGCGGGGGGTGTTGAAAGGACTGGAGAGTGCAGGTCGGGAAGGGGGGTGCAGGTTGGGGGGGGGGGTGTTGAAAGGACTGGGAGGGGGGGGGAAGGAGGGTGCAGGTTGGGCAGGGGGTGTTGAAAGGACTGGGAGGGGGGGGGGGAAGGGGAGGTGCAGGTTGGGCGGGGGATGTTGAATGGACTGGGAGGGTGGGGGAAGGGGGGTGCAGGTTGGGCAGGGGGTGTTGAATGGATTGGGGAGGGTGGGGGAAGGGGGGGTGCAGGTTGGGGGGGTAGGAGAAGGGGGTGCAGGTTGGGCAGGGGATGTTGAATGGACTGGAGAGTGCAGGTCGGGAAGGGGGGTGCAGGTTGGGCGGGAGGTGTTGAAAGGACTGGAGGGGGGGGGAAGAGGGGTGCAGGTTGGGCAGGGGGTGTTGAAAGGACTGGAGAGTGCAGGTCAGGAAGGGGGGGGCAGGTTGGGCGGGGGTGTTGAAAGGACTGGGAGGGTGAGGGAAGGGGGGTGCAGGTTGGGCGGGGGGTGTTGAAAGGACTGGGAGGGTGGGGGAAGGGGGTGCAGGTTGGGCAGGGGTGTTGAAAGGACTGGGAGGGTGGGGGAAGGGGGGTGCAGGTTGGGCAGGGGGTGTTGAAAGGACTGGAGAGTGCAGGTCAGGAAGGGGGGTGCAGGTTGGGCGGGGGGTGTTGAAAGGACTGGAGAGTGCAGGTCAGGAAGGGGGGTGCAGGTTGGGCGGGGGTGTTGAATGGACTGGGAGGGTGGGGGAAGGGGGGTGCAGATTGGGCAGGGGGTGTTGAAAGGACTGGGAGGGTGGGGGAAGGGGGGTGCAGGTTGGGCAGGGGGTGTTGAATGGACTGGGAGGGTGGGGGAAGGGGGGTGCAGGTCGGGCGGGGGGTGTTGAAAGGACTGGGAGGGCGGGAGAAGGGGGGTGCAGGCCGGGCGGGGGGTGTTGAAAGGACTGGAGGGCGGGGGGGGGGAAGGGGGGTGCAGGCCGGGCGGGGGGTGTTGAAAGGACTGGGAGGGCGGGGGAAGGGGGGTGCAGGTCGGGCGGGGGGTGTTGAATGGACTGGGAGGGTGGGGGAAGGGGGGTGCAGGTCGGGCGGGGGGTGTTGAATGGACTGGGAGGGTGGGGGAAGGGGGGTGCAGGTTGGGCGGGGGGTGTTGAATGGACTGGGAGGGTGGGGGAAGGGGGGTGCAGGTTGGGCGGGGGTGTTGAAAGGACTGGGAGGGTGGGGGAAGGGGGGTGCAGGTTGGGCGGGGGGTGTTGAAAGGACTGGAGAGTGCAGGTCAGGAAGGGGGGTGCAGGTTGGGCGGGGGGTGTTGAATGGACTGGGAGGGTGGGGGAAGGGGGTGCAGGTTGGGCAGGGGGTGTTGAATGGACAGGGGGGGGGGGAAGGGGGGGGTGCAGGTCGGGCAGGGGGTGTTGAATGGACTGGGAGGGCGGGAGGAGGGGAGAAGGGGGGTGCAGGCCGGGCGGGGGGTGTTGAAAGGACTGGGGGGTGGGGGGGAAGGGGGGTGCAGGCCGGGGCGGGGGGTGTTGAAAGGACTGGGAGGGTGGGGGAAGGGGGGTGCAGGTGGGCGGGGGGTGTTGAATGGACTGGGAGGGTGGGGGAAGGGGGTGCAGGTTGGGGGGGGGTGTTGAAAGGACTGGAGAGTGCAGGTCGGGGGAGGGGGGTGCAGGTTGGGCGGGGGGTGTTGAAAGGACTGGGTGGGTGGGGGGAAGGGGGATGCAGGTTGGGCGGGGGGTGTTGAAAGGACTGGGAGGGTGGGGGAAGGGGGGGTGCAGGTTGGGCCCGGGATGTTGAAAGGACTGGGAGGGTGGGGGAAGGAGGGTGCAGGTTGGGCGGGGGTGTTTTGAAAGGACTGGGAGGGTGGGGGGGGAAGGGGGTGCAGGTTGGGCGGGGGGGTGGTTGAAAGGACTGGGAGGGTGGGGGGAAGGGGAGGTGCAGGTTGGGCGGGGGATGTTGAATGGACTGGGAGGGTGGGGGAAGGGGGGTGCAGGTTGGGCAGGGGGTGTTGAATGGACTGGGAGGGTGGGGGAAGGAGGGTGCAGGTTGGGCGGGGGGTGTTGAATGGACTGGGAGGGTGGGGGAAGGGGGGTGCAGGTTGGGCAGGGGGTGTTGAAAGTACGGGGAGGGTGGGGGAAGGGGGGTGCAGGTTGGGGGGGGTAGGAGAAGGGTGTGCAGGTTGGGCGGGGGGGGGTGTTAAAAGGACTGGGAGGGTGGGGGAAGGAGGGGTGCAGGTTGGGCGGGGGGTGTTGAAAGGACTGGGAGGGTGGGGGAAGGGGGGTGCAGGTTGGGCGGGGGGTGTTGAATGGACTGGGAGGGTGGGGGAAGGGGGGTGCAGGTTGGGCGGGGGGTGTTGAAAGGACTGGAGAGTGCAGGTCGGGAAGGGGGGTGCAGGTTGGGTGGGGGGTGTTGAAAGGACTGGAGAGTGCAGGTCGGGAAGGGGGGTGCAGGTGGGCGGGGGGTGTTGAAAGGACTGGAGAGTGCAGGTCGGGAAGGGGGGTGCAGGTTGGGTGGGGGGGTGTTGAAAGGACTGGGAGGGTGGGGGAAGGAGGGTGCAGGTTGGGCGGGGGGTGTTGAAAGGACTGGGAGGGTGGGGGAAGGGGGGGTGCAGGTTGGGCGGGGGGTGTTGAAAGGACTGGGAGGGTGGGGGAAGGGGGGGGGGTGCAGCTTGGGGGGGTAGGAGAAGGGGGTGCAGGTTGGGCAGGGGATGTTGAATGGACTGGAGAGTGCAGGTAGGGAAGGGGGGGCAGGTTGGGCGGGGGGTGTTGAAAGGACTGGGAGGGTGGGGGAAGGGGGGTGCAGGTTGGGCGGGGGTGTTGAAAGGACTGGGAGGGTGGGGGAAGGGGGGTGCAGGTTGGGCGGGGGGTGTTGAAAGGACTGGGAGGGTGGGGGAAGGGGGGGTGCAGGTTGGGCCCGGGATGTTGAAAGGACTGGGAGGGTGGGGGAAGGGTGGTGCAGGTTGGGCGGGGGGTGTTGAAAGGACTGGGAGGGTGGGGAGGGGGGGGGGCAGGTTGGGCCCGGGATGTTGAAAGGACTGGGAGGGTGGGGGAAGGGGGGTGCAGGTTGGGCGGGGGGTGTTGAAAGGACTGGGAGGGTGGGGAAGGGGGGAAGGGAGGTGCAGGTTGGGCGGGGGATGTTGAATGGACTGGGAGGGTGGGGGAAGGAGGGTGCAGGTTGGGCGGGGGGTGTTGAAAGTACGGGGAGGGTGGGGGAAAGGGGGGTGCAGGTTGGGGGGGGGTAGGAGAAGGGTGTGCAGGTTGGGCGGGGGGTGTTGAAAGGACTGGGAGGGTGGGGGAAGGGGGGTGCAGGTTGGGCGGGGGGTGTTGAATGGACTGGGAGGGTGGGGGAAGGGGGGTGCAGGTTGGGCGGGGGGTGTTGAAAGGACTGGGAGGGTGGGGGAAGGGGGGGGTGCAGGTTGGGCCGGGATGTTGAAAGGACTGGGAGGGTGGGGGAAGGGTGGTGCAGGTTGGGCGGCTGTCCTGTTCCAAGAAACCAGCCACAGATCCCAAGTCAATTTACACTCTGGATCTTACCCACAAATCACGCTGAGCCAATCCTTTAGAATCTACAATCTAAAGATTTATTTCTACAAGAAAGAAAAGCATGAGAGTAAGGTTGCTAAAATATCATACATTACATGCATTGAATCTCCCAGTTCTCAATGCAGGCTCGCAGCAGAGATGTTATAGCTGCTGGCTTAAAAGTCCTTGGTGCACATCCTATGCCAGGATGGATCCACAGTTCTTCCCGGCTCGTGAATCCCTGTGAGGCCGCATCTGGGGTCAGGAGCAGATCTGGAGACCACATGGAGTCGGTCACATGGCATATTTATACCTCCTTTCTGGTTTCTTCCAAGCTGGCTAGAGTCACAAGGCCAGTGGCCAGGTGTGTCTTTGGCCTCCAGAGATCCATTGTTCCCTGGAGACTTGCTCATTAGCATGTCCATAGGCAAACATTCCTGGCCCATTACTCAACCACATACAGAGTACATATTCATAACTCCACACACAGACATTATATAGATATATGAAGAGCATATACAGAACCAGTAGAAAGTAAGCTTTTGTTTGACACCTCACATGGCCCCCTTTGTAACGACTTTTGGGGCGAACACCCCCCCATGGGTGTAGCAGTGACCTGGCTGCTCCCCTCAAAATCCAATAATGTGACACAAGTCTCACCTTCTACTCACGAGGGGGTAGGGCGCTGCCTGGGACAAGGCTCTAAGTCCTAGCAAGGTGGGGGGGAACCACTCTGGCGTCTCTACGATGGGAGAGACTCTCTGGGAACAGTGCCACTGGTGGGTGCCCTGCCCTCTCCCTACGCTGCCACATCCCAATACCGCAGCATCTAGGCGAGGAAACGCCACAACTCCCCTGGGGCTATGGAGCCGCAGGTGCTGACGGGAAACGCAGTCTGGAAGACGCTACAGCTCCTGCGGTGCCATTGGGGCCGTAGTGACCTGTGGAGCCTCTCCCCCAGCATGCACTGCTTCCCTTCTCCTCTACCCACCCAAGGCGGGATTTCTTGGCAGACCCGCTCCCTGTGACGTTAGGGCCTGCCACAGAGGCTTGGCACTGCTCCTTGCTTGAACGGGCTGGAGTGGCGCCTTGTTAGAACGGTTCCAGCCTCCATCGTCACTCGGCCACGGTCTCTGGTGTCCCTTGTCTGCCCCGTGCACCACCGGAGCTGGAGGGCTACGCTGGCTGCACTGCCACAGGAAACTCCCGACCCCAGTCCCAGCCAGGCGCCCGGAGTCTGAACCCGTCCCACCCAGCCCCATGTCTCCTTCTGCCTGCCACTCGCAGACCCAGCGCCAGCTGAGCGCTCGCCAAAGCCAACTGACTCCAGGCCCTCTTCCCGGGGAACGCAATTGGAGCACGTACCTGGCCACCTTCTGGTCACAGTTCCCAGTTGGTTGCCGTCAGGCCGTGGACCGAGCAAACGTCACTTCCGGTCCATGGGACGGCACGCGTGTGGTGCCAGCATGACGTGAGGCCACTCCTTGTTGCCCCACGCCAGACACGAGAGGAGCAGCTACCGCACGGCAGTTAGAGCCTCGTGCTGAAATGGGCCGCAGCAGTTACACTCTTCCCTGCCCCTCCCATCCCCATTGCATGCTCCAGCTGGGAGGGGAGGGGTGTTGCTCTCCCGGAGCTACCGCTGCCAGGGCACCGTCTGACTGGAACATGTCAGACGCACACGCCCGTTAACTCTCTATAGAAAGTTAATTCTCTATAGGACGCTCTTCCATTCTCACACGCCACAGGAGAGCTCAGCCAAACTAAGGATCAATGCCCCAGGGAATGGTTAAAGTGAAAGGAGGAAATAATTCCATGTTTGTAGTGTCTCCTGCTAGCAACAGCACAGAGTGGGGAGGAGAGCAAAAGCCGTCAATGCAAGTGTCCGTGCTAAAGGAGGCTAATAGAGCGGGCCGCAAGTGCCCGATACTTGGCTTTTCATGTCATTGGCATGTTGAATAGCACGGCCCATCCAAGAAATGTCTCTGTGCAATCCCTGGCTCAATGTGTCCAATTTGGATGGGAAGGCCAGTTCCGCAGTCTCTCTCTCAGCTCTCGTCCCCCAACTCCTCTACTCCACTCACGCTACATTGACGACCTCATCATCCTATTAACCCACGGGAAGGAGACCCTTGAAGAATTCGACGGGGATTTCAGCAACTTCCACCCCACCACCAACCTTAGCCTGGACCAGTCCACACAAGAGAGCCATATCCTTGACACAACAGCGCAATTCAACGATGGCCACATCTCCACCACCTTTTACTGGAAACCTACCGACCGTTTCACTTACCTACAGCCTCTAGCTTCCGTCCTAGACACGTCACCCGAGCAATTGTTTTGTGCATGGATTTGCGCCAGGCCCACAGACACAGACCTACAGGATCTGTCCGGCATTTGTAAAAGTACCGTGCCCACCTGGGGAAGTGGAAAAACAGATTGACAGAGCCGGACGAGTACCCAGGCATCAGCTTCAAGATAGGCCCAGCAAAACCCCACTAGTCATCGCCTACAGCCCCCAACTGAAACCCTTACAGCGCATCATTAACAATCTACAACTTACCTTGGAAAACAATCCCTCACTCTCACAGGCCTTGGGACACAGGCCCGTCCTCGCTCACAGACACCCCCACCCTGAAACAAATGCTTTCCAGAAACCACACATCCCACCTCAAAGACATTCACCCAGGAAGCCACCCCCACAAGAAACTCCAGTGCCAGCCCTGTCCACACATCTGCACACGTGACAACATCACAGGACCTAACCACATCAGCCACCGCATCAGAGGCTCATACAAGGGCACATCCACCCCTGCCAGCCGGGCCCCTCGGCCATGTGTGTTGGCCGTGCTGGACAGACCCTGCAACAAAAGAGTCAGGGACACTAATCAGATACTCAAAACGGTAGCACATAAAACCTGCTGGGGAACACTGTAACTGGCCAGAGCACTCTGGATTGCTAAGTGGCTCTCCTTTTTCAAAGCCATTTCAGGAACCAACTAGAGCCGCGCTCAGCAAGCTGTGGCTCCCGAGCCAAATACGGCTCTTTTGCAGCACGAGCTCAGTGCCCCACCCCCCGCCCCCCTCACTACCTCCCCCCCCCCCACAGCAGGAAGCCACCTGAGGCTCCAGCCTTGCAGCCCCCGCAAAATTGGAGCACCGGCTTCCTGCGGGGGGGGGGGAGGGGGAGGGGAGGCGAAAAGTGGGGGGGAGAGAAGCCCCGAGGCTCCCTGCCAGATCCAGCTTGCAAGGAAGAAGCAGGGCTAGAAATGGCTCCACACACTGCTGCTTCCCTTCCCCCTCCCACAGCAGGGCATGGACCCGCTTCCTGGAGGATTTCCCTACTACTCCCATTTGCCAATATCCTGCCAATGGGAGCTGCGGGAGGCCGACCCTGGGCCGTGGTGCTGGCAGCACTGTGAAAGAAGTTAGTGCCCCCCCCACTCTCCCAAGCTGAGACCCCATGCCCCCAGCCTGCTCACACACACCCTCCACTGAGACCCCTCACGCCCAGCCCACTCCTGCACCTCACCCCTAGCCAGACATGCCACCTGCAGCCAGCTCCCGCACCTTCCCTCCCGCCCGCCTCTTCCCCCCAGCCAGACAGCCCACCCGAGCCCACTCCCGCATCTTCCCTCGGTCCCGCCTCTTCCCCCCGGCCAGACAGCCCACCCGAGCCCGCTCCCGCACCTTCCCTCAATCCCGCCTCTTCCCCTGGCCAGACACCCCACCCCCAGCCCGCTCCCCCACCTTCCCTCACGCCCCCGGCCAGACAGCCCACCCGAGCCCGCTCCCGCACCTTCCCTCGATCCCGCCTCTTCCCCTGGCCAGACACCCCACCCCCAGCCCGCTCCCCCACCTTCCCTCATGCCCCCGCCTCTTCCCCCGGCCAGACAGCCCACCCGAGCCCGCTCCCGCACCTTCCCTCGATCCCTCCTCCTCCCCCCAGCCAGACACCCCACCCCCAGCCCGCTCCCCCACCGTCCCTCACGCCCCCGGCCAGACAGCCCACCCGAGCCCGCTCCCGCACCTTCCCTCGATCCCGCCTCTTCCCCCGGTCAGACACCCCACCCCCAGCCCGCTCCCTCACCTTCCCTCATGCCCCCGCCTCTTCCCCCGGCCAGACACCCCACCCCCAGCCCGCTCCCCCACCTTCCCTCGTTCCCGCCTCTTCCCCCCGGCCAGACACCCCACCCGCAGCCCGCTCCCCCACCTTCCCTCGTTCCCGCCTCTTCCCCCCGGCCAGACACCCCACCCCCAGCCTGCTCCCCCACCTTCCCTCACGCTCCCGGCCAGACAGCCCACCCGAGCCCGCTCCCGCACCTTCCCTCGATCCCGTCTCTTCCCCCCGGCCAGACACCCCACCCCCAGCCCGCTCCCCCACCTTCCCTCATTCCCGCCTCTTCCCCCGGCCAGACACTCCACCCCCAGCCCGCTCCCCCACCTTCCCTCATTCCCGCCTCTTCCCCCAGCCAGACACTCCACCCCCAGCCCGCTCCCGCACCTTCCCTCGGTCTCGTCTCTTCCCCCCGGCCAGACACCCCACCCCCAGCCCGCTCCCCCACCTTCCCTCACGCCCCCGGCCAGACAGCCCACCCGAGCCCGCTCCCGCACCTTCCCTCGGTCTCGTCTCTTCCCCCCGGCCAGACACCCCACCCCCCCAGCTCGCTCCCCCACTTTCCCTCATTCCTGCCTCTTCCCCGGCCAGACACCCCACCCCCAGCCCGCTCCCCCACCTTCCCTCGTGCCCCCGTCCTCCCCCCGGCCAGACACCCCACCCCCCAGCCCGCTCCCCGACCTTCCCTCACGCCCCCCCTCTTTCCCCGGCCAGACACCCCACCCCCAGCCCGCTCCCCCACCTTCCCTCATTCCCGCCTCTTCCCCCCAGCCAGACACCCCACCCGAGCCCGCTCCCCCACCTTCCCTCGTTCCCGCCTCTTCCCCCCGGCCAGACACCCCACCCCCAGCCCGCTCCCCCACCTTCCCTCATGCCCCCCTCCTCCCCCCGGCCAGACACCCCACCCCCAGCCCGCTCCCCCACCTTCCCTCGATCCCGCCTCTTCCCCCAGGCCAGACACCCCACCCCCAGCCCGCTCCCCCACCTTCCCTCGATCCCGCCTCTTCCCCCGGCCAGACAGCCCACCCCCAGCCCGCTCCCCCACCTTCCCTCACGCCTGCCTCCTCCCCCCCCCCGCCAGACAGCCCACCCCCCACTGATTGTTCTGTGGGTCAGCGCCCCCCGCCCAGGCAGGTTCAACCCCGAGAAGGCGGGAAGCTACCGCGCGGGATGCCCCGCGGGACCGGGTGTGACAGGGAGCCCGGCTAACAAGGGGCGGGCTGGGCGCGGGGCAGCCTCGCGCTCGGACCCAGGATCCGCTCGCGCCCCCGCGCGCAGCGCGCTCCTCGGACCTTCCCGCCATGGCGGCGCCGGCCGCCCAGTCAGCCCACGCCCCCCCGGCGACAGCCCATTGGCCGACAGGGCAGCGCGAATCGGGCACCTGGGGACAGCCCATTGGCCGAACCAGAGGCAGGACACTCCCCTTGCTGACAGCCCATCCGGCAACACAGTCCTCCGCCAAGGCTGTCTTGCGAAAGCCCATTGGCTGGCACACAGCCAGGAAACGCCCCTAAGTCACAACTCATTCGCGCACAGACCTGTCCGTTAAGATCACCCCGGACAGCCTATTTGGCCACCAGGATTGTTAGGGAACGCCCTTTAGTCTCAGCCCATTTGCGGAAAGAACAGTCCGTTAAGATCCACCCGGGTCAGCCTATTGGAAAGCAGCAGAGTCAGAACACGCCCTTTCGTCACAGCCCATTGGCGGACAGAGCAATCGGTTCAGATTCGCCACGGACAGCCGATTGGCCGCCAGCGGAGTCGGAACACGCCCCTTTAGTGACTGCCCACGTGCCTACAAAGCAGTCCGTTGACGGCCGCTCCGCAAAGCTCATTGGCCGATTCCTCAGGAAAGAAACGCCCCTTCGCGACAGGCCCTTCGCCCACAGAGCCGCCCGTTAACGTCCCCGCAGCCGGCAAGAGCCCGCTCGCCCACACATCAGTGCCTTAAGGCCCCACGAACTGCCCTTCCCCCCCGCCGCCCATTTCCAGCAGCTCTGGCGCCTCGCGTCCCGTCCAGTCCCCGGGGGCTGCTCCTTCTCCGCGTCCGGCCTAGGCTGGTCCGGAGCTGCCGGGCGCGGAGAGACGCACACGAAGGGCTCGGCCCATCACGGACACCGCTGGGGCGCCGGGAGCAGGGACACGTCCCCTCAGGGGCCGGTCCGGGCGCCCACGCGTTGACAAGCAGCCGGGCCGGGCCGCAGCAGCCGGAGCCCACACGCTGAGGCGGGGCCGAGGGGTCTGGCTGGGCCGTTCCGGAGAGAAACTCAACGGGGACGACAGCACACTCGCAGGAAACTACAACTCCCAGGAGGCGTCCGGCGCGGCAACGTCACTTCCTCTTTCACCCACTTCCGCCGCCTCGCGTAGTAAATGGCAGTTTAGCCAGAGCCTCCCCCTCCCAATCAGGACGCCCCGCACTGGCCTCTGGGAGAGCAGGCGCCGGTCCCTGCCCCTTTCACGTGCTCCTGACCCCGTAATGGCTGCTGGGAGATGTAGTTGCCCCGGCTTCCATCTGCCACAGGCCACTGCGGCTCCCTCCGCCCTCTCGGGCGCCCCTCCCACCCCACGGCCCGCCCCACGCACCCGGTCACGGCGCAGCTCAGGGGGCGGGGCCACGGCTGGTCCCGCGGGTGACGGGCGGAGGCAGCGGATGATGCCGGCCGGGCTGAAGCGCAGCCTGGTCCCGCTGGGGAGCGAGGGGCGGGGGCAGGTGCCGGGTCCAGGGGACGGGGAGGGCCGGGGGAGAGAGAGGTGATGACGTGATTGCAGAGGAGGAAGCTGCAGCGCGGGGGCCGGCCAGGGAAAGCGGAGCCGGTGGGGCCGGGGCTGCAACGTCGGTTCACGGAGCACTCGCTGGACTCGTGTATTCTCAGCGGCTACTCGACGTTTCCGCGGTCCCGGGGGCTGGGCCGGTGTGACGTCACAAACAGCCGCCGTGACAATTGGCGGCCCGTAGCGGTGTCTGACACACACCTCGGTGCCGGTTCTAACTGGTTCAGCTGCTCAGTTCTGCAAGCGCAGAGGGGAAGCCGCGTCTGATAGATGGGACTTCTCCGCGACAGATTTGGCTGCCTGGAGGCCCAGCCTCTGCTCTCACCCTAAGCCCCCCCCACACACCCCTTCTTCTCCCTGATTCAGCCAGCTGCTTGGTGCCCCTAGGAGCTGGCCCCTGCTGTGAGATCTCTGTAGAGAGATAGGGCAAAGGGGCACCTGCAAAGATCCTAGGAGACCGTCCCTTTTATCTTTGAAGCCCGTTGAAATTAGGGATGTAAAATCCTGTTTAAATCTATTAACTAATTAACAGGGGTGGGGGGATAGGCTGGAGGCTCCCTGCCTGCAGTGCAGGGGGCCCTGTGAGAGTGAAGCCTATGGGGGGTGGGGAGCTGCTCCAGCCCCCACCGCTTAACTGGAACCACTGGACGAGGCTCATCAGCAAACAGCTTAACCAAACTTGTCACACACACCCGTCCTCTCTCAACACTTTAGCAAGTGTCCATTTGCCCTCCCTCCTTAGCTATTTGTTTTCATTCCTCTGGGAGGGACTCAGGGGGCTGCTCCTTTTCTTTCTCTCTCCTGCGGGTTTGCCAAGGTCCCATCTCCCCCACCTCGCCGGGAACTGAAAAACCGAGAAAGGAGGACTCAGCCCGGCACGGGCACAGCACCAGACGGGAATCCAGACCAGAGAGCCACAAGGATCCTCCTGTGGCCACTTTGGGTGCGTCTACACTGCACTCGAAGCTGGAAATAAGCTACGCAATTTGAGCTAATTTCAAGTCAATTTTGAAAAAGCTTATTTCGAAATTTGGTGCTCTCCACACAGCGCTATTTCACACTAAATCGCTCTTCCGAAGCATTCCTTACTCCTCGTGGAATGAGGTTTGCAGGGACGTCGGAATAGCAAGCCCATTCTATTTCCAATTAGCAGGCGTGCCCGAAAGATGTGCAACGGCTCATTCAGGATACCTCCGGTATCCCGAAATAGCGCTGCAGTGTAGACGTAGCCTTTGTAAGCGCATGCAAGACTGGGCTCCTCTCGCTGCCGTGGTGCCTCAAGCTGGATCTCGTGGGGATGAGCTCTGTAGGTCCGTACCCTGCTCCCAACATTTCCTCACCCACTGTGATGTCTGCTCTTGGTACAACATCGCTCCAATGACCGTGCGCTCATCTTCACCACACGGCCCTGCAGCCACATCTTGATCTGTGCTCCCTTCTGCCAGGGGCCCTGCGGTAACTGTCCAGTCACTTCCCCAGTAGGGGATTGGGAGCAACCCTAGCCCACTCTCAACTCCGAGTCCAGGGCAGGATTTCCTCTAAGACTTTCCATCCAGGAGTGGCGTGGGCCAGGACTTCTGCCCCAGGGCTGGAGCTGCAGCCAGACCCACATGGAGACTGCCCTGCTGTTCCCAGGGCGGGCTGCGTGGTAGGCGGCTGCCGGAGCCGGGGCTGCAGTGCAGGTGCTCCTGGGGCCGGGGCCCCTGCAACCCTGTTCCCCCCCTCCCGCTCTGCTAGACTCCTCACCTGTGTATGAGGCCCGGGGCCATCTGGGGCACGGATATTGCTGGGGTGTCGGAGGGGTTTTGCTTGTGAGGCTTCAGGCCGGCAGCTGAAGCGCTCTGTGGGACTGGTATTTGGGAAGGTCTCCAGTCTGGGGGCTGTAAGGAGCCCCGAATTTGAGCAATTGGCCCTGAGCGGTCTGTCACAGAAGGGTCCATGAGAAATCAGGGCCCTGAGACTGACAGACCCCAGGGACAATGGAAAGAGGCCAACACTCCAGCTCAGCCTGATTGACAGGTTGGACAGGCGAATGAGGAAATTAGGAGGCCAGGTCCGTCCTCTGTGTGAGCTGGGATTTTCTGGGTCTCTCTGAGAAAAGGGGAGAGAGCTAAGAAGAGCAAGCTGTACTGAGGGGCAGTCCTGCAGTGACAGAGCCAAAGGCCCATACAGCCCACAGAGCGCAGACCCTGTGTTAAGAAGCAAACCTGCCGTGTCAGAGCCAGATACACATGGCCCATGGAGTGCAAGCTGTGCTGAGGGGCAGTCCTGCAGCAACGGAGCCAGGCAGCACACAGCCCAAGCAGCACAGACCCTGTGGTGAGCAGCAGACCTGCAGTGACCAGAGAGCCAAAGGGGTCAGAGAAGCAACGCAAGGAGTTGGAGGCTGGCAAAGCAGCACAGTCTGCAGCTGGCTGTGGTGAGCAGCTGGGACCAGCAAAGTGGGGGGAGAGGCTCTGGGCAGGGAGACACCACCAGCCAAGAGGCCCTGCAGGCCAGACTGGAGCGGGATTGTAACTCCAACTGGGAGAGGGGTCCTGCCACCTAGAGCCTGAAGTCGTGTGGTCACTGCCAGAGCAAGCGTGTCCCCCCTGCAGCACAGCCAGGGCCTGCAAGAGAGCCCTGGGACCCATAAGGAACAGACTGTGAACTGTCCTTACACTCTGCAAACTGCTGTTTGTGATGTCCCTGTGCTACAGAGCAGGACTATGTGTTTTCATTTAACCTTTCTCATTTTTCCTTATTCTTTTCTTTTTAATCAGTTGCTGTTTAATAAACTGTATTCACTTTGAACTGTATGAAATGATCACTGGGTCAAGAAAGCATGCAATGTGAAGAGAGCACCCCGGAGTGGGGACACCCTAGCCCCTTTCCTAAGTGACTACAAGGTCAGGGATTAAGCCCCAGAAAACCTGGGCCCAGCCTTGTTGGGATTTCGAGGACTCAGACTCAGGTGGGTGGAAGGGGAGCCCTCAGGGTAAAAGAAGTGGGAGTGGGGACTCAGAGCCTTTCGCTGGTCCATTTCACCGGGGTAGTATAGAAGCCAGGAAAGTTCCCCACAATAGCGGGACCATTCCCCCGCTTACAAAAAGTTGTATTCTACCCTGTGTGCCTTGAGATGCACCATAGTGATGTCTGATGGTGAAGGAGAAGAAAACTAAACCATCCCTTTCCAAACAACCTGCAGCATGAAGTGGATGGATGCCAAGCTCATACTGTACTATCTCTACTTGCCATGCAGGGTTAGAGTGTTTGTGATTTGGCTAGCCATATCATTATAAATGCAGTGTGATTCTCTAAATATGATTGTTGCAACCATGCACCTTCGGACTCCCAACTGAACAGCAGTTCTCACAATACTTTGCCTGATCTTGGTACAAGAATCTATCCAATTTCAGTCCTAAGTAAGAAAACTAAATTGGTAATATAATCACTATACAGTCAGTAGAGCCGGCATAGGACATGTGTTTCCTATTCTGATTAGGCAAATGCTTAGAAAAGCTAACCCACACTGTTGCACTGCAGTGGCAGCAAGTTAAATTGAGATGGGCAATAATATTTGATTGGGGGGGGGGCCACTCCAAGAATTTGGAAAGTGGTTGAGGGCCGCACTCTTCCATGATATTAATGGAGGAGGTGCAGGGTCTGAGATGGAGGTGGTGTGCAGAAGGGCGTTTGGGGTAAGGGATCGGGGTGCAGGAAGGAGAATGGAGTCTGGGAGGGAGTTTGGGTGAAGGAGGCAGTTGTGACATAGAGCAGGGAACTGGGGTGTGTGGGAAGGAAGCAGTTGTTACTTAGGCTAGGAGACTTACCAGCCAGCAGCCAAACCAGCCTGCCTGCCTGCAGAGCTAAAGGCTCGCAGAACTTAAAATGTTTCTGCCTGCTCTGCCATGTGCTTGAATGAGTAACTGAGTAGGAGGGCTGTGCTTCGTGGCTGCCTGTTATTCAAACTGGCCAATGGGACTGTGCAGGGGGTGGGAGCAGCATCTGAATCTTTCCCCCTCCCTCCCCCCCCGGACTCAAAGAGAAAGCGCCCCACAGCTGTATTTCTGAGGGCTTATCTAGATGACACGGAACAGTCGAAAGAGGATATGCAAATTCCGTGGGAATTTGCATATTTTCTTCCAATTGCACTTTTGAAAGCGGAGCTTTCGAAAGTGAAAGTAGTTTAGACACGGCTTTTTCTGCAAACTGTCCTCCTTTGTCAAAAAGCCGCGTAAACCTCCCCACTTCCATGATATTTCAAAGATGATAGCTAAAGGCTCAGATACCTCCTCTATCAGCTCCTTGAGTATTCTAGACTGCGTTTCATCAGGCCCTGGTGACTTGCAAACTTCTAATTTTTCTAAGAAATGTTTAACTCGTTCATTTATTTTAACTTCTAAGCCTACCCATTTCCATCAGCGTTCACTATATTAGGCATCCCATCACTGTCCATCTTCTTGATGAAAACGGAAACAAAGGTGGCATTAAGCAACTCTGCCTTTTCCAAGTTCCCTGTTATTGTTTCTCCCTCCTCACTGAGAAATGGGCCTACCCTGTTCTTGGTCTTCCTCTTGCTCCTAGTATACTTGTAGAACATTTTCTTGTTACCCTTTATGCCTCTAGCTAGATTTAGCTCTTTTTGTGCCTTTGCCTTTCAAATTTTGACCCTGCATACCGGTGTTGTTTGCTTATATTCATCCTTTGTCATTCAACCTAGTTTCCACTTTTTATATGACTTCTTTTGGATTTTTAGATCATGTAAGATCTCCCAGTTCATCCAAGGTGGTCTCCTGTCATACTTTTTAGCTTTCCTATTCAGTGGAATAGTTTGCTTTTGTGCCCTTAATAATGTCCCTTTAAAAAACTGCCAGCTCTCTTCAGTTGTTTTTCTTCCTACTCTTGCTTCCCATGGGACCAGCTCTCTGAGTTTACTAAAATCTGCCTTCCTGAAATCCATTCTCTCTATTTTGCTGTTCTCCCTTCCACCATTCCTTAGAAGCATGAACTCTGTGATTTCATGGTCACTTTCTCCCAAGCTGCCTTCCACTTTCAAATTTTCAACCAGTTCCTCCCTTTTTGTTAAAATCAAATCTGGAATGGCTCCCCCCCTCCACCCCCAGTAGTTTTTTCAACCTTCTGAAATAAAAAATTGTCTCCAATGCAATCTCAGAACTTGTTGGATAGTCTGTGCCCTGCGGTGTTAGTTTCCCAACATATATCTGGATAGTTGAAGTCCCCCATCACCACCAAATCCTGCGCTTTGGAAGATTTTTTTAGTTGTATAAAAAAAGCCTCATCCATCATCTACGGTTTGAGATGATTTGTTCTTGACAAATCCATTTTGTTATTTATCACCTTATTATCTTCTAGATGTTTGCAAATGGATTCCTTAATTATTTGCTCCATTAACTTTCCTGGCACAGAAGTTAAACTGGTGAGTAATTCCCTGTGTTATCCTTATTTCCCTTTTTATAAATGGGCACTAGTCTTCTGGAATCTGGAAATATGGCTATTCTTATGAATCTGTGGTACGTCCACACATTGACTGCTGTATGCAGATCTAGTTGCCCTATCACAAAGCAGATGTAATGGAATTGGAAAAGGTACAGAGAATGAGGACATGATTATGGGTATGGAGAAACTTCCATGTGACGGGAAGAAAAGGTTACTTACCTTGTAACTGTTGTTCTTCGAGATGTGTTGCTCATGTCCATTCCAGTTAGGTGCGCGCGCGCCATGTGCATGGATTCTGGAGCTTTTTCCCTTAGTGGTATCCGTCGGGCCAGCCAAGGAGCCCCATGGAGTGGCGCTGGCATATCGGCAAATATATACCCCTGCTGGCCCTACACTCCCTCAGTCTCTGCTTGCCGGATACTTCCTATGAGGGGAGGTGGGTGGGATGTGGAATGGACATAAGTAACACATCTCGAAGAACAACAGTTATGAGGTAAATAACCTTTTCTTCTTTGAGTGCTTGCTCATGTCCATTCCAGTTAGATGACTCCCAAGCAGTACTGCAGGAGATGGAGTCAGAAGCCTAATCTGCAATGGACTGCAATACAGCCTTACCGACTGCTGCGTCGTCCCTAGCCTGCTGTGTAATAGCACAGTGGGTTGTAACTGTATGGACAAAGGACCGCGTGGCTGCCCTACATATCTCGAGAATAGGCACCTGCGCTGCAAATGCCATCGACGAGGCCTGTGCCCTAGTGAAATGGGCCATAAGCAGGGGAGCCTCACGCCCCACAGGAGATTTACCAGTCTCCTTTCTCTAGGGAGGGAATGATGGAGGTGAGGGTGACCATCCTGAACTTTGCATTCTTTATAAATGAGTTCAGATTCCTTAAGTCCAGAATAGGACGAAGTCCCCCCTTGGACTTGGGAATAAGGAAATAATGGGAGTAAAACCCTCTCCCTTTGAAACCCATTGGGACGGGCTCAACCGTGCCTAATGCCAGGAGGGCAGTTATCTCCTGCTTCAGAAGTATCTCGTGAGAGGGGTCCCGGAAGAGGGACCGGGAGGGAGGGTGAGTGGGTGGGACAGAAAAGGGATAAGAACATAAGAATGGCCGTACTGGGTCAGACCAAAGGTCCATCTAGCCCAGTAGCCTGTCTGCCGACACTGGCCAGCGCCAGGTGCCCCAGAGGGGATGGACTGAAGACAATGATCAAGCGATTTGTCTCGTGCCATCCATCTCCAGCCTGACAAACAAACAGAGGCCAGGGACATCATTTCTATCCCCTGGCTAATAGCCTTTTATGGACCTAACCTCCATGAAATTATCTAGCTTCTCTTTAAACTCTATTATAGTCCTAGCCTTCACAGGCTCCTCTGGCAAGGAGTTCCATAGGTTGACTATGCACTGTATGAAGAAGAACTTTCTTTTATTAGTTTTAAACCTGCTACCCATTAGTTTCATTTGGTGTCCTCTAGTTCTTCTATTATGGGAACTAATAAATAACTTTTCTTTATTCACCCTCTCCACACCACTCATGATTTTATAGACCTCTATCATATCCCCCCTCAGTCTCCTCTTTTCTAAACTGAAAAGTCCCAGTCGCTTTAGCCTCTCTTCATATGGGACCTGTTCCAAACCCCTAATCATTTTAGTTGCCCTTTTCTGAACCCTTTCCAAGGTCAAAATATCTTTTTTGAGGTGAGGAGACCACATCTGTACACAGTATTCAAGATGTGGGCGTACCATAGTTTTATACAGGGGCAGTAAGATATTCTGTGTCTTTTTTTCTATCCCTTTCTTAATATTCCTAACATCCTATTTGCCTTTTTGACTGCCACTGCACACTGTGTGGAAGTTTTCAGAGAACTATCCACGATAACTCCAAGATCTCTTTCCTGATTTGTCGTAGCCAAATTAGCCCCCATCATACTGTACGTATAGTTGGGGTTATTTTTTCCAACGTGCATTACTTTACACTTATCCACATTAAATTTCTTTTGCCATTTTGTTGCTCAGTCACTCAGTTTGGTGAGATCTTTTTGAAGTTCTTCATAGTCTGCTTCTGTCTTGACTATCTTAAACAGTTTAGTGTCATCTGCAAACTTTACCACCTTACTGCTTACCCCTTTCTCCAGATCATTTATGAATAAGTTGAACAGGATTGGTCCCAGGACTAACCCTTGGGGAACCCCACTAGTTACCCCTCTCCATTCTGAAAATTTACCATTTCTTCCTACCCTTTGTTTCCTGTCTTTTAACCAGTTCTCAATCCATGAAAGGACCTTCCCTCTTATCCCATGACAATGTAATTTACACAAGAGCCTTTGGTGAGGGACCTTGTCAAAGGCTTTCTGAAAATCTAAGTATACTATATCTACTGGATCCCCCTTGTCCGCATGTTTGTTAACCCCTTCAAAGAACTCTAATAGATTAGTAAGACATGATTTCCCTCTACAGAAACCACGTTGACTTTTGTCCAACAAATTATGATGTTCTATGTGCCTGACAATTTTATTCTTTACTATTGTTTCGACTAATTTGCCCGGTACTGAAGTTAGACTTACCGGTCTGTAATTGCCAGGATCGCCTCTAGAGCCCTTTTTAAATATTGGTGTCATGTTAGCTACCTTCCAGTCATTAGGTACAGAAGCCGATTTAAAGGATAGTTTACAAACCACAGATAATAGTTCTTCAATTTCCCATTTGAGTTCTTTTAGTGGCTATCATATCCACTTTCCACCAGGCTGAGTACTCAACAATCTTCAGTGATCCGGGACCAGGCATGGGAGAAATGGGAGAGCCAGGAGCCAAAAGACAGCGTTATATTGGAGACTGGAACACTGTCTTCAAGCATATTTTCAAAATGTTGTTTTCAGCTGCTGGTTAGGGGGCAAAGCTGATCCCCTTTCCGAGTCAGACCTAGAGCCCCTACATCTGCTTTTATTATTGTTACCATTGTAAATATGGACCTTCCTTCTGTCCCGGTCAGGTCTAAACGACTGATGGAAAAGCCCTGGGGTAGCTCTAGGATGTAGGAACCTCCAATGGGGGACAGGGGTATGGATTCTTAGTGATTTTAACATTGCCCAGGACTCCTTCAAGCTATGCAGCCTCAAGCCAGTTTGCTCGGAAAATAGGCCTGTGCCTTCAAATGGCAGGTCTTGCAGGGTGTTTTGGACTTCAGGCAGGATCCCTGACACCTGGAGCCAAGTACTGTGCCTCATGACTACCCCTGTAGCCATAGTGCGGGCAGTGGAATCCACTGTGTCCATCGCCGCTCATAGTGCCGTATGTGAAACCACCCAGCCTTCGTTCAACAAGGCCCTAAACTCTTGCCTCTCTTCTTGTGGTAGGTGCTCCTTGAATTTGTCTATTGCAAATAGCACATTAAAAGCATATCTGTTCAACATGACTTGCTGGTTAGCGCTACAAAGTTGGAGCCCTCCTGTGGCATAGGTCTTTCTGCCCAGCAGGTCCAACTTCTTTGGTTCCCTGCTCTTGGGCGTGGGCCCTGGGGGCTCTTGTCTCTCCTTCTGTCCCGCTGCCTGGACTACCAGCGAACCTGGGGGTGGATGAGAATACAGGTGTTTGTGTCCTGTTTGAGGGACAAAATAGAGCCTCTCTACCCCCTTCTGAGTGGGTGCGATGGAGCTGGACATATGCCACAGGGTCTTGGAAAGTTTGGACACAGTCTTGTTAAGCAGCAGTGCCACCTTGGTTGGGGTATCCGCCGTGAAGATGTCTACCATAGGATCCAAGTCCTCGGTCACTTCTTCCACCTGCACCCTCAACTTTCCTGACAACCAGTGGAGCAAATCCTAGTGTGTACTGGGGTCCATGGCAGGCATGGAGGGTGCCAGATTGGCCAATGCCTCATCCGGCGAAGAAGAGGAGGAGGACTCTTTCTGCGGTGGATGCATTATTTGCTGTTCTACAGCTTGAGATGGTGGGGTCTGTGGTACTACAGGCTGACACTCTCCACTCTGTCCTCCTGCCCCCTGTCTGGTGGCCTCCCTGTGTGAGGAATGCCCTGCCTCTACCCTGGTCAAAGGGGTCGCCAAGGGAGTGCTCCTGGAATGGGCTGTCACTGAGGAGTGCCTGGATGGCTGAGATCCCTGAGCCTGATGGTATGCCCAGGGAGTCCAGAAGGACCATTGCTGGTGAGCCTGCCATTGAGGTGGCCAAGACTGCTGAGAAACTGGATTCATATAGTGGGACCAGCATCTAGACCAGGAAGGGTGCCAAGATCTGGATCTATAAGATGAGAGCCGGGAGCGCGCTGACTCAGCATCTGACTCCAAGGAATAGTCCGAGGCTGACCGGGGTGGTGTCGACGATGGTACCAGAGAGTGGTGAGCTGATGTATACCTGGTCATCGCTGTCAGCTTCCCCCTATGTATCAGTACTGGTAGCGAAGCTGGCGGTGCCTGTGGCAGCATTGGGTACTTGTATTGACCCTGCACCGGCAGTACCTCAGAATAGGATGGCCCCTGTAGCTGGTGGCAGGGCATGTGGTGCCAGTGTAGGCAAGGCTCTAGAGTCTGACTGGGCCAGTGCCAGTGGTACAGGCGGTTGTGTTGGTACTGGCGGCTGGTGCAGTACTGGTACAGGTCCCGTGACAAAAGCGTACGCTTGGTTTCTTGGCTGTACCATAGGGGGAGGTCTGTGTTTGTTGCCCTCCGTTGTGGCTGGTCCCGGAGATGAAGTGAGCTCCATAAGCTCGCATGTTGCATCAAAGGCCTTCGGTGTCGATGGCTATCAGACCTCCTCAATGTCTGGGTCCGGTATGGTATTCTCCCTGCGCGTTGAGCTCAGTCGGTGCTGTCGCAGCCCACGAGCCTCCTGACGCATCACGTCAGCCAAGTGCCCATTCTCGTGGCGCACTTTAAGGCCGTCCATTGTTGTGGAACTTCCCCTGTGCTGTCTCTTTCATGACAGCACCAGGGATTGTGAATGGTGCCTTGACAACAAGGCCTTCGCAGGTGCCGCGTACTTCAGTGCCACAGAGGGTTCTTTAATGGAAGCTGGTGCGCTACGTACACTCGGTGCCGGTTCCGGTGCCGCCGGTTGAAGTGCGGATGCCATTAGAATGAGCTTCAGTTGGGAATCGCACTTCTGCTTCGTCCTCAGCTTGAAACTCTTACAAATCTGACAACTGTCAGTGCAATGGCCCTCTCCTAGGCACTTCAAACAGGAGCTGTGCGGATCACCGCAAGGCATAGGTATGGAGCACATCACACACGGTTTAAAGCTGTGTGGCCCAGGCATCCCCTCCTCAAGCAGAGAGATAAGTGGGGGAACTTCCCCCGATAAACAATGGACTTTAACAAGTATTTACACATCTAACAAACTAAGAACTCCGTAGCACTAAGGGAGAGACTAGCTACGTAGTCAAGTGCTCTAGCTACCGTCACGAGCGTTAAGAAGGAACTGAGGGGGGTGGAGGGCCAGCAGGGGTATATATGCGTCTGTATACCGGTGCCACTTCAGGGGGCTCCCTGGTTGGCCCGATGGATACTGCTAAGGGAAAAAGCGCCAGAATCCGTGCACACGGTGCACGCACACCTAACTGGAATGGACACGAGCAAGCACTCGAAGAAATTAAAAATACTAGCACTGCTCAGTTTAGAAAAGAGATGATCTAACGGGGATTTTATAATGGTCTATTAATCATGCATAGTAGGGGAAAGTGAATGAGGAAAAATCAGTTACCTACCTTCTTGTAACTGTTGTTCTTTGAGATATGCTGCTTGTGTACATTTAGGTGTTTGTGTGCACACTTGCAAGTTATCCAGAACGTATTTCCCCTAACAGCTAGTGGTAGGGTCGGCCTGGGCGCCCCCTGGAGCGGTGTCAAAACAGCACTATATATAGATCCCTGCTGACCCCTCCCCTCCTCAGTTCCTTCTTGCCAGCTACTCAGAGAGGGGAAGGAGGGTGGATATTGGAATGGACACGCCTGGAGGTTGAGGCCCTGAGCTACTCTCCTGCGGAGTTGTTGAACTGCTTGTCCTCCAGAATGGGACCTGGATTGGAGACCACCAACACCTTATCAGGAGAGGATAAAGAGGAGTTAGTGACCAGTGGGAAAGTCTGTACCCCAGGCTCCGGAGGAATTGATGACACCCTGTTTAGTGCCGAAGAGGCCGGTTCCAGAGGTGGGCATGGTGCCTGTGCCAGTGCTGTCGTTGTTGGTGCTGACATAATTGATGGTGCCTCCAGTGATGTCAATGCTGGTGTTGGGTTTGTTCAGGATGACCATGGGGAGGTGAACTCAGCACCAAGCTAGGATAGGAAATGACCCTGGCTTGATCTGTCTGTGGTGCTGTAGAGCAGGGTGCCAGTGAAGGTGAGCACCGACACATCATGATCGGTTGACCCCCGGACAGTACTCTCAGTGGGGCTGGTGCTGGCAATAAAAAAGGTGCCATGGAGTGCACTCACATCTCCCTTGCAGACTTGGGAGAGCAGGATGGTGGCAGTGTCACTGGTGTCTGTAGTCTCTCCACCGTGCTGGTGGCCCAACTCAGGTGTCACCTTAGGACTATCCTTAGGAGGGGACCTTCCCTGCCCGACCTCTCTTCTTAGTAAGAGGTGCCCATGACTGGGAACGGTGCTGATGGTGGGAGCCTCAAGAAGAGCCCATGAGGTGCTGAGACCTCATAATAGGGGCTTAACCGTGCACTAATGGTGCTAGTTCACTGTGCATGGATGAGGATGTACTTGGTGCTGAGTCTGTTGGTGCATGGTCTCGCTGAGGTCAAAGAGCTGCCTCCATTGACAAAACCTTCAGGCACTGATCTCTGTCCTTTAAGATTTTGCAGATGAGACAGTGGTCCTTGTGGTGCCCCGCTCCCAAACAATTGGTCACTTTTGGGCCACCATTTACTATAAGCTGCCAGGCTGTAAAACCTGGAGACCTGGGCATGCCCTGGTGCTGGATCACATGGGTGGAAGGGGAGACCCCCCTGACTAAAACAATTTCATTTCTGACTTAAGTTTGAAACTACTACTAACTAACTAAGGCTAAATTACGCCAATTACAATTATGCACTACAAGGAATGAATAAGCTGCTGCACTTGCTAACAAGAGCAAAGGGGAGTTCCAGCTAACCATCGCTGGTGGAACGAATGAAATGAGGAGAGGAGGGGGTCAGCAGGTCGTTCAATATAGTGCCATTTCAGCACCTCTCCAAGACATGCCCAGGCCAACCCTACAGCTAGCTGCCAAGGGAAATATCTTCTGGCCAACGTGCACATGCATGCAAAGACACCTAATTGTAATGCATATGAACAAACACTTGGGCTACATCTGCACTGGCGGCTTCTTGCACAAGAACAGTTGTTCTTGCGCAAAAACTTGCCGAGTGTCTACACTGCACGCGCGTTCTTGCACAAGTAAATTTACAGTCTAGCATCGGAAAATAGGGCTTCTTCCAGAAGAGTTATTCCTCTCCCCACGAGGAATAAGCCCTCTTGAGCAAGAGCTCTTGTGCAAAAGGGTAATGTAGACAGGCAACATGAATTTCTTGCACAAGAAACCCCTATGGCTAAAATGGCCATCAGAGCTTTCTTGCGCAAGAGAGCATCCACACTGCCATAGACGCTCTTGCGCAAAAACACATGCCAATGTAGACGCGCTCTTGTGGAAGACCTTTTGCGCAAGAACTCTTCCGCAAAACAGTTCTTGCGCAAGAAGCTGCCAGTGTAGACGTAGCCTTGAAGAAGAATGAGTGTCTAGACTCCATAGCCCACCAATGCAAACTTTCTGTGTTTTTGGTTTCATTTTTTAACACCAAGGCAACGACATCATTACTTCACACATACAGCATGGGAAGTGACTGTCTAGGAAGGAGTACAGCAGAAAGGGATCTAGGGGTTATAGTGGATCACAAGCTAAATATGAGTCAACACTGATGCTGTTGCAAAAAAAGCCAACATGATTCTAGGATGCATTAACAGGTGTGTTGTGAGCAAGACACAAGAAGTCATTCTTCCGCTCTACTCTGCGCTGATTAGGCCTCAGTTGGAGTATTGTGTCCAGTTCTGGGCACCACATTTCAAGAAAGATGTGGAGAAATTGGAGAAGGTCCAGAGAAGAGCAGCAAGAATGATTCAAGGTCTAGAGAACATGACCTATGAAGGAAGACTGAAGGAATTGGGCTTGTTTAGTTTGAAAAAGAGAAGATTGAGAGGGGACTTGATAGCAGTTTTCAGGTATCTAAAAGGGTGTCACAAGGAGGAGGGAGAAAACTTGTTCTTCCTGGCCTCTGAGGATAGAACAAGAAGCAATGGGCTTAAACTGCAGCAAGGGAGGTTTAGGTTGGACATTAGGAAAAAGTTCCTAACTGTCAGGGTGGTTAAACACTGGAATAAATTGCCTAGGGAGGTTGTGGAATCTCCATCTCTGGAGATATTTAAGAGTAGGTTAGATAAATGTCTATCAGGGATGGTATAGACAGTGTTGGGTCCTGCTGTGAGGGCAGGGGACTGGACTTGATGACCTCTCGAGGTCCCTTCCTGTCCTAGTATTCTATGATTCATGCAGAAAGATTGCACTTGTAATGTATATTTTTTCCTTATCTGTAAAAATGTATCGGATTAGAGCGTCCTGTGATGGGATCCTTGGGGTACAGCCTCAAACTGTGGGATCACTGTGCACTCCCAACTGTTTCCAGCCTGGTCTGTCTCTTATAATATCTTGCTAGTGACCAGCAGCAAATCCCTCCAGGTGCTGTTATCACTCAGCACATCTGCATGCGGACCTCCACACCCAGCCTGACTGCATGAATCTTCTAAGAGCCACACGTGAAGGCACCAGCAAGATCCCAGTCTCCAGCACTGTACTGCAGGGATATACTGTCTAGTTTATTAATGGGTTTATCACTTTATCAATGGAATAAACAGCAGCCTTTGTAAAACCCATGAGCAAATTTACCAAACACTTCAGGCAAACTCACTGATAAGAAGCCTTATTGAAGGTGAAGCAACAAGTCATCTAATGTACAGAAAAAGAATAGCAACATGGCAATCGACCAGTGTAGCTAAACAGAGAAATCTTTGGGGAGCTTAAAGACAGAAAGGAAGCTTACAAGAAGTGGAAACTTGGACAGATGATTAAGGAAGAATACAAAAACATTGCAGGGGAGTAATCAGGAAGGCCAAAGTGCAATTGGAATTACAGACAGCAAGGGAGATGAAGGATAATAAGAAAAGTTTCCACGGCATATTAGCAATAAGAAGGTGAATAAGGAAATTGTAGGACCCTAAGGGCGTGTCTACACTGCACAGTTATTTTGGAATAAGCTATTCCGGAATAAATACTCCGAATTAACTTATTTCAAAATTGATCGTCTACACAGCAAATGCCCATCGAAATAGGATGCTCATTGGACGCTGAATCATATTTAAGGCCACCCGGAAGCACATCAGGCCGGGCATCAGGACACAGTCACTTCCCGTAGCTGCTGCCTGAAGCGATCTGAGGTTCGAGCTTAAAGGGAACCCCCCTGTACAGCCGTGACTCAGGTTCTTCTCCTTTGCCTACCTCCTTGAGGGACAGCAAAGCCTTCCCTTTGGTTGCCCTTGTGGACAACTCAGCATTCCAGACATGGACCTGGAGCTGCCTCGGAGCAGTTGATGGCTCTTATAGATGGTGCTGCACCTCCTGCAGCACTTTCAATGGGCTGACTTCCTGGCCCTGCAGGAACAGAACCCCTAACTCATTATGGGGGGAACTTCCTCATCTCTGTGTGGGCACTGCCCATGCAGCTCAGCCCCACCCACCCTCCTCTTCACACCATGCACCACCGCTTCTGGCATTTGGACACCAGTTTCGACTGGTGGGACCTGATTCTTATGGAGCAGTGCGACAACCAGCAGTGGCTCCCTAATTTCCACATGCCAAAGGATACCCTTCTGGAGTTGTGTGAGTGGCTCACCCCTGCCCTCAGGTGCTAGGACACCCACATGAGACCCACAATCTCCCTCCAGAAGCAGATTACCATTGCCATCTGGAAGCTCACTACACCAGACAGCTACCGAGCCGTTGGGAACCAGTTCGGAGTGGGGAGATCAACTGTCGGGGCCCTGCTCATGCAGGTATGGCACTCTCATCCTATTGTCCCAGGAGAGTGATTAACTGCTGGAATGGAGTTCCCTAGGAAAGGGGGATGGTGGTGGTGGAAGCACCCTCCCCGGGAGGTTTTTCAGTCCAGCCTTCACAAAGCCCTGATGGAGAATGGGGTAAGAGAAGTTACTCACACTGTGCAGTAATGACGGTTCTTCAAGATATGTCCCACTGTTGGTGTCAGGTTGTCCCGGCATGGCAGACTGGCATTTTCCCTAGCAGTAGTCAGCTGGACTGTGCATGTGTGTCAAGCATCTTGTGCTGTTCGCGACTTTCTCTTTGAGCACATGGTATAGTTACTCGTGTCTGCCTGAGTATCTGAAAGACATGATTAAAGAACAGAGACTCCGAAGCGGGGAGGAGGGTGAGTAGTGCAGCATCCATGGGGGCACACATCTCAAAGAATTATCATTACTGCAAAAGGTAACTTCCTCCTCATCTTCGAGTAATGTACCCGTGGATGCTCCACTGTTGGTGACTTTGTAGTAGTACTCAAGAACACAAGGTAGGCAGGTCTCAGAGTCATCGTTTAATAGTTGTTGATAGTACTCCGGAGGCTACTGATGTATCGTTAGCTGAATGTCGAGAGATAGCATAATGGTTTAAGGCCCATGTGGCTGCATGGCAGATATCCCGGAGAGGACCCCTTCGCAGGAAAGCTGGGGATGTTGCTACAGCTCTTGTGGAATGAGCCATGGGTACTCCCAGAAGTGGTTTATTTCAGATGGTATAACAGTGGGGAATGCACGACCCTATGAGTCTAGAAATGTGTTGGGATGAGATTGGTTCGCCCTTAGAACACTCTGCTATGGAAACTAGTAACCGTTGCAACCTGCAAAAAGATAGAGTTCTGTCTATGTAAAAGGCAAGTGCTCTGCACACATCCTGGATATGAAGAATAGCATCTTGCTGGGATGTATGCGGCTTAGGTAAAAGGATGGGAGAACAATTGGTTCGTTGACATGGAAGTCAGAACACACCTTAGGTATGAAGGAAGAGTGCGGTCGTAATACTACATTGTCCTTATTAAAAGTAGTATATGGTGGTACTGTCATGAGGGCCACAAGCTCACTGACTCTGCGGGCAGATGTTATGGCAAGCAGAAAGACCACCTTGATCGTCATTATTGAGAGTGGGCAGCTAGCTAGTGGTTCGAATGGGGGTTGGGTAAAAGTGTCCAGCACCATTTCCAGGTACCATACTGGTGGGGGTGTTCTGTGTGGCAGATTAAGGGTGCCCAAGCCTTTGATGAACCTTTTTGTGGTAGGGTGTGGGAATACCTAAAAGCCATCTATCAAGTGGCGGATGGCAGTGATTGCTGCCAGGTGGACTTTAAGGGAGTGGAGGGCTAAACCAGATTGTTTCAAGAGAAGGATATACTTTAGAATTTCATGTAAGGGTACTGAATGTGGGTCGAGGCATTTGTTAGTGCACCAGGACACAAATCTATGCCATTTTTGCAGGTAAGTGGAATGTGTGGTCCACTTCCTGCTATGCATCAACACCTCTTTAAAATGGTTTCAGCAGAGCATTTCAGATTCATGGAACCAATGAGGAGCCAGGCTGTCAGGTACAGAACATGGGGCAAGGGTGTAGCAGGGTTCCATGGTTCTGGGTCAATAAATTGTGGTGCTTGGGGAGGCGATAGGGTGGTTGGGGAGCCATCCAAGAGCGCTAAGGAAATCACACCTATCATTCCCAGGATGGAACTATGAGTATTGCCCCGTCTCCATTGATCTTCTTGAGGACTCTCGGAGTGAGAGGAGTTGAAGCGAATGCATAAAGTAGAGCTCCCCTCCAGTTGAGGAGAAAGGCATCTCCTAGGGCAGTGGTCTCCAACCTTTTTTACACCCAAGATCACTTTTTAAATGCCAGGACAAGCCAAGATCTACCTCATCCCTTCCCCAAGAACCCACCCCTTCCTTGAGCTCCCACCCTTTCTGTTACTTTTCTCTCCATCACTTGCTATTCCCGGCCCTTATACATTCTCAGGCTATGTCTACACTGCAGGTTTCTTGCGCAAGAACTGTTTTGCACAAGAGTTCTTGAGCAAAAGGTCTTGTGCAAGATCGCATCCACACTGCCATGTGCTTTTGCGCAAGAGATGTGCTTTTGCGCAAAAGCGTCCATGGCAGTGTGGATGCTCTCTTGTGCAAGAAAGCTCTGATGGCCATTTTAGCCATAGGGGTTTCTTGCGCAAGAAACCCATTACCTGTCCACACTGCCTTCTTGCACAAGCGCTCTTGCGCAAGCGGGCTTAGTCCTCATGGGGAGAGAAATAACTCTTGCGCAAGAAGCCCTCTCTTCTGATGTTTTACGGTAAATTTACTTGTGCAAGAACAAGTGTGCAGTGTAGACGCTCTGCAAGTTTTTGCGCAAGAACAGCCATTCTTGCACAAAAAGCCTGCAGTGTAGACGTAGCCTCAGGGTACAGCTACACTGCTGCTTTTTTCGATCCTTCTGTTAGAAGAGATTTTTCTGACATTTGGCCCGTCTAGACTGCGCCAAATGTTGGAAAAACCCTTCTTTCGGAAGCCCCCTTATTCCTCGTGGAATGAGGAATACAGGGGCTGCCAAAAGAGCATGTTTGCCAGAAAAACGCCTTTAGTCTAGCCAAACCCTCACTGGGTTGAGACAGGCAGTGTGGGCTCTTGGGTGGGAATGAGGGATTTGGGTGTGGGAAAGGGTGAGAGGTGCAAGCTCTGGGAGGGAATTTGGATACTGGTTCAGGGAGGGGGGGGTCCAGGCTGGGGAGTGTTGGGCTCAGGTGAAGAGTTGGGGTGCTGAGCCAGCCACAGGTTTGTGGATGTGAGGGTGCAGGAGATTGAGTTGGAGTGCGTGAGGGGCTCAGGGCAGAGAGGTTGGGAGTATGATGGGCTCAGGACACAGATTTGCGATGTGTGAATGGTGCAAGAGTGTTGTGGCAGAAGACTGAGGATGTGGGGGTGCAGGAGTTTGGGGATGTGAGAGGTTCAAGACAGGGGGTTCCAGTGTATGACAGGCTCAGATTTGGGGTTGGGGTGGGAGGCACATGTGTGTTATGATGCTGTGGCCAAATGAGGTCTTGGCTCGAATTGGGGGCTTGGCCCAAATTGGGGGCTTGGCCCAAATTGGGGGTTTGTTGGCCAGGATTCATTTTTAAATACAATATTCTGTCAAACACAAAAGGTTTCGGCATTGTCTTTATGAGAGGGGCGGGGAACCTGTTTTGAGTCAGGGGTCACTGACCCACAAAAAAACTTAGTCGTGTCCATACAAGTGAGATACAAAAACACAACCCTTCCTAACCTCTCAAGACTCACTAATGTGGCCCCAACTGTGCTGGTGGGGGCAGGGAACAGGATGCTGGTGGGTGCTGGGTAAAGGATAGGGTGCCGGGGTGGGTGCCGGGGTGCCGGGGGAGGGTTCTGAGGCAGGGGACAGGGTGCCTGTGGGTGCTGGGGCAGGGAACACAGTACTTGTGGGGGTCTGGTCAGGGGGAGGGGACAGGGACCAGTATCTGGGGATCCTGCAGCTGCGTGCCAAGGCCCAGGAAGTGTGCAGGCTGCTCCCCTGTCCCCCAAACAGCAGTGCGGTACTGGAAGTGCCGGTCCATCGCTCACTGGGGACTTTCTTCACCTGCTGCCTTTCTGCGCGGGGGGAGAGGGGTGCAGTGGGAGTCCTAGACCTCGCCAGCTCTAACTGCTCGGGCAACGTGCGCTGCCATGGGGAGTGGAGGAGCAAGGCGTGCATGCTGCCTGAGCAGTTGGAGCTGGCGCAGTCCCGGACTCCCACTCCCCCCCTCCACACGTAGGAAGACAGCAGGGGAAGAAAGTCCCCAGCGCGCGACGGACCAGCATTTTAGGTACCGCGCTGGCTGCTTGGGGGGGGGGGGAGGGGGAAGAGAACAGCCCACACAGTTCCGGGACCTGGCGCTCAGCTGTAGAACTCCCCCATCCTCACCCCGCAGGAAGCCTGTGCTACCTCCGTTTTCCCTGGAGGTAGCATCAGCGCGGGGTTCATCTTGGGGGTGGGGGGCAGTGAGGGCCCCAAAAGCCTCGCAATTGACCGATCAAGCCCCCAGCATTGACTAGTCGATTGCGATGGACAGGTTGGTGACCACAGTCCTAGGGATCCTGGGCCAACTCCAGTCCTGGAGCAGTAATGTAGGCACTTGGCATTCTGGCAGGAGGCAAAGAGGTCTATCTGAGGAGAGCCCCACGAAAGGAAGATAGCTTGGAGCACTTGATGATTCAACTCCCACTCATGATCTGGTGTGAAGCATCTGCTTAATGCATCCACCGTGGCATTTTTGTTACCAGGTAGGTAGGACACAATCAGGGTGACTTTGTGGCAAATGCACCAGTTCCATAGATGCACTGCTTCAGTGCACAGGGAACAGGACTGGGCGCCTCCCTGCCAATTTATATAATACATTGTTGTCATATCGATAAGTCCAGGGACTGTGTTGGCTAAAGTGTAGATTTTTGGTTGTTGATAATGAGCCCAAGTGATTTGAATGTTTTTCTTGCTGTATCATGTGGCACATTTCCACAAAAGATGGACCCTTTATCGGACAATCATTGAGATAAGGAAAGATTATAATCTCCTGTCAATGTAGGTATGCTGCCACTACTATCTTTGAGAACACCCTGGGTGTGGTCAAGCAGCCAAAAGGGAAGATGCGATACTGGAAATGTTCTGATCCTAGTATGAATCGACAGAACTACCTGAGAGCAGGATGGATGGATGGATGAAGAGGAAGTAGGCGTCTTGTAGGTTGAGGGCTGCGAACCAGTCCCCCTTGGTCCAGCGCTGGGGTTATGGAT
This sequence comes from Pelochelys cantorii, assembly GCA_032595735.1. Classification (NCBI taxonomy): domain Eukaryota; kingdom Metazoa; phylum Chordata; order Testudines; family Trionychidae; genus Pelochelys; species Pelochelys cantorii. The sequence goes on along the minus strand of CM064333.1, from coordinate 75,696,147 downwards.
GACAGGGTAACCATTATGAATGGCTGTTTGCAAAGGTATCTGTTGAGCTTGCCAAAATAAGAATGGGCCTCCAACCACCTATTCTTTTCTATGTGACAAAGTAGTGAGAGTAGAAGCCTTTGCCTCTGAACTTGTCTGGTTCCCTCTTCTACTGCTCCGATGGAGAGGAGCTGATGGACCTCCTGTTTTAGTAGGTCTTCACGGGAAGGGTCCCTGAAGAGGGATGGGGAGGGTGGGGAGGCTGGAGGAAGGGCTGTAAACAGGGATGGTGTAACCTGATGCCACGATCTCAAGTACCCAGCGGTCGGATGTAATGGTGGCCCAATGATGACAGAAAGGCCACAAGCCGTGATGGAAAATGGGAACCTTGTCATGAAGATGTGTAGTGGGAAAATCTTGCATGCCCTTAACCAGTATCTCAGACCTGTTCCTCATTTGTATATTGGTTGGTGTTACGATTGTTCTGAGGTCATCTCTTCTGAGGCCGTTGTCTTGCCTGGGATTGGTCAAAGCCCTGTTGTTGATATCAGGAGCTCGCAAAGTCGTGGTGCCTCTGGTATGGTGTGTACCATTTATGGTGATATGGTGGCATGTACATACCTAATGTATGTAACATGGTTCTCGAGTTCTTGTGTAGAGGATGTCATTGGTTTTCTCTGCAAATAGTTTCTGTTTATCAAATGGGAGGTCCTCTACTTTAGTCTGCAGCGCTCTGGGGACTCTTGCATTTTGAAGCCAAGAGGCTCTACATTTCATTATTGAGGTTGCTGTGGAGCATGCTGCTGTGTCAGCAACATTGAGGGCCATTTGGAGGGCTGCTCGCATGGTAGCATAGCCCTCTTGAACGATTGACTTCAGGATCGTCCTTTTGTTGTCTGGTAAGTGCTCCATAAAGCCGGTAAGTCTGGTATAATTGTCGAAGTTGTGGCTCACCAAGAGGGCTGAGAATTCACGATGCTGAATTGTAGGGTTGAAGCGGAATACATTTTCCTGCTGAAAAGGTCCATGCACTTGCTTTCCTTTTGTCCACTGTGGCGTTTTTATACTGAGGTAGTTTGGATCTTTGTTGAGCAGTGTCCACCACCAGGAAATTAGGTTGGAGGTAGGAGAATAGGAAATCCATGCCTTTGACAGGAACAAAGTACTTTTTGTCTGCCCATTTGTTGGATGGGGTGGAGCAAAGGCTGGGGTCTGCCAGATTTCATTAGCAGCCTCTATAATGGCCTCATCAATGGTCAGTGTGATTTTGGTATTTTGGGAGGGCTGGAGTTTTTAAGGAGGCAATGTTGTTTCTCCTGTACCTTGGTTAGCTGGACCTCCTGGCTAGTAGCCACTCTTTTACACAAGTGGTAAAACTGCTTGAAGTTGTCCGTGGGTGACATCCTCTGGAATCACTGCCTCATCAGGGTACAAGGAGGACTGGTTCGTGGGGGAAGTATCAGGTTGCTGTTCATCGGGCTCAGATACTTGCCCCTCTTCCAGCTCACGTTGTTGGAGGAGTGGGAGAGGTGCTCCAAGGGGGTGGTGAGGTGGGTTGCCTGTGAGCAGGCATAGAGGAAACTGCAGACTGGTGGCTCAAGATGACCTAAAAACTCTTCCAGCCCAGCACTGAAGAGAGAGTCCCCCTCAGAACTCCCCCCAACCCAGCCCAGCAGAGAGAGGGGCCCCTGCTGGGACCTCCCCGGAATCCCCACAGCCTGGTACTATGCAGGGCCCTATTTCTGGTTAGCCAAGGAAGACCTCCTGGGACATGTCTCCTAGGGGGTCTTAGTGGACCACAAGCTAAATATGAGTCAGCAGTGCGACACTGCTGCAAAAAAACCAAACAAACATCATTCTAGGATGCATTAACAGAAGTGTTGAGAGCATGACACAAGTAGTAATTCTTCCCCTCTACTCTTCCCCTCTGATTAGGCCTGAACTGGAGTAATGCATCCAGTTCTGGGCACCACATTCCAGGAAAGATGTGGAGAAATTGGGGAGGGTCCAGAGAAGAGGAACAAAAAGGATTGAAGGTGTAGAAAATATGAGAGAAGACTGAAATAACTGGGTTTGTTTAATTTGGAAAAGAGAAGATTGAGAGGGGACATGATAGTAGCTTTCAAGTACCTAAAAGGGTATTACAAGGAGGAGGGAGAAAAATTATTCTCCTTAATGGAGCAAGGCATGGAGAGTCCCATGATATCCATGCCTATGGAAGGACTAAGTCTTGAAACTACAGATATACGAGTAGAACAGAGGTTGTGTAGTCAGATGCAATCAGGTTATTTTTGGGCTTGCTGAACTTCTCTTTGCTGAGCACATGTAACTACCCTCTGACTCCAAGCTGACTCCAAGGAAGCAAGTCTGTGTGTGTGTGGGTTATACATTTTTTAAGTTGCTCTATAACACCTACCACCCAAGCTATGTTTCACCAAGTGCATTCTCTCTCTTTCGTTAACAAAATTCAGCCTTTTAAGACCATGATCTGATTCTTGTGTCCTAGAAAGCAGGAGGTTTTGTGTGCATGTGCCTATGATTGTGCAGCCAAACTACTAAGAGAAATTACAGTTCCCTTTTCAGCTGATTGCGACAGCTAAGTTTTCAAGCTCTCTCCAGAGTGAGCGATAAAAGAGCTTGAAAGGTCCCTCACAAGACCCAATTCCCAAGTGCACCTTCCTGGGTTCTTCAAAGGGTTTGGCATTTAGGTGATGGCAGTGATAACAATCCAAGGCCGGGGAATCTGATCTTGGGGAGTTTTAACAGAAGTCTTTGGAGCAAGGTATTTAAGTCTCTTGCAGGCCCCCACCTTCTGCATTCAAAGTGCGAAAGTGGGGAACAACCTGGACAGCCTCCAAAAGGCAACCATGGCACTGTGCCTTCATTTTTTATGGAAATGTTTTTGAATATGCATAACTCTAATATGCTTTATGCAAAACAGGGCAAGTAACTTATTCAAGGGCTTGTAATCCCCTGGAACGTGTATATTCTATTTATGTGCATCTATCGGTCTTGTGTGAAGTTAGAAATATCAATAGTAACCCTGTTTATTAATTTAGGTCTTTCAGTGAAAGCTATTCATTGTATTTAAGGATCTTAACAGCCTAGTGCTCAAGACAAGGATCTGTGCATACTCTTTTTTTTCCCTGTAAGCCTATACTGTGGTTCGTCCTACAAAGACAGGTGACCATGCCATCTGATGCTGGAATCCATCTTTAATTTGGTATGGTGTCACATGTCATCCTCATATTGGTGCAATTAAAATTCATTCTGCACATGGACATAAAAAAATAGAGGGAACAATGTGCCCAGGATCTTTCCCCACTTACCTCTCTGGGTCCTTTTGCTTCTGCTTCTCCATCTACAATTCACGCTTTCTCCACTTTTCATCATGTGCTAGTTTCTGTTGTTCTAGTTGAGGTGCCTCCATTATCAGCTTCTGCTCCCAGGCTATGTCTACATTGCGCATTCTTGCACAAGAAGATATGCAAATAAGGCATGGCAATAAATATCACCACGCCTCATTTGCATACCTAATGAGCCGCCATTTTTGCACAAGGGGCTTTTGTGCAAGAAGGAGCAGTCTACACTGCTCCTTCTTGAGCAAAACCCCCCTCTTGCGCAAGAGCCGTTTGGCCTGAAAATAAGCGGCAGAACGGCTCTTGAGCAGGAGGGTTTTTTTGCGCAAGAAAGAGCAGTGTAGACTGCTCCTTCTTGCGCAAATGGCAGTTCATTAGGTATGCAAATGAGGCATGGCATATTCATCGCCATGCCTCATTTGCATATCTTCTTGTGCAAGAATGCACAATGTAGATGTAGTCCCACTGTTTCAAATCTATAAAGAATCAGATCATGAAGATACCCTGAATAGAAGGGAAGCTGAATTTTGGACACCCTGCTACTGCCTGTCACTCATGGAACCCCACATGGGTCTGGAACCTATTTCTTGGACAGATCATCTTTCTCCAGTTGTCCAGCTATACCCATTTGACCTGCCTAATGCTCAACCCCCTATGCCTGCAAAGATTTGCAATGTCCATCTTAGGGAGTGGTTATATGCTTTTTTTTTCCTATTCCATTTGACTGCTACACGTCAGCTAGTCCTAAATACTTTTGCATCAAGCATACCATTTCTGCCACAATCAGTCAAGGATCCAAAGAATCATTGCCATAAGTCCAGCTTGGATCAGTTTCTAGGAGGATTCCTTCATTGTGCCAAGCTTCCTAGGTGTCCTACTCTTCCTTGAGGGTAAGCTCCCGAATTGTATTGCTTTCTTAGACTGACTGGACTTCTGTGCTGTCAGCACTTGTGCTTCACAGTCTGAATTCCATTCAGCAAGTCCCCTAGAGACAGACTCCAGAAGGAAACTTCTTCAATTTTAAGGGAACAACGCATATCACAAGTATCTGCAGGCACACCCAGCCAGTACTGTCAAACAGTGGGGTCTACTGGTAAACTGAACACAGCGCAGGAAGACCTTGGTTAGCATAGAGGAATGAAGTTTAAAACACAGTCCATTCTGGATAGTCAGAGCCCAGCCAAGCTGTAGTGAAATCTATTGCTCAAGATCTGTCTGTCCCTCCATCTGATCACCTTCATCAGACTCTCAGGTGTGCTCTAGCTGCCTCTAGCAGCCAACACTTAACTTACCCTTCTCTCCAGTCCTTTGTTTCTGAGCTGGGGAGATGCAGCTCAGTTTCCCTGCTGAGTGGTGGGAGAGTCATATTTCTCTGGGTCATTGCTAGTTGTACATGTATGGGGAACTGGATTCGCCATGGTCTTTTTAAGAGCTCCACTGAGATGGGTGTTAGGCACCATTGTCAACTGTGTCTTAGTCTGTCCTGAGAGAAAACAGCTCCTTTTCACACGAGGTAATAATACGATATATAGGGGAAACTGTGGTGCACACATAACAGGCTCCATAAAAAATATAGCAAAAAATTCACATTTGGTCTCTTATATGAACAGCTGAGGTTCCTAAAACTATGATGTCTAAATTAAAACAAAACACCCAAGACGCATCTACAGTTTAGAATTGAAGTACAAGAACCTTTAACCGTTGACAACAGAATTAGTCTGTCTCAAAAATTACTTTTTTGGTGAAAAGTGAAAATATTAAAAAATACATGGATGAAAAGTTTCATCTTGGGAGGAACAGTCTCCATATATTTGGCATCCTTAAAAGAACTCACCCAAGACAAAGAACAACAGTTTTGTATCAAGCAATCCACACATTAAGATCCAAAGCCATTTTGCATAAACTTTATTTTGAAAAACAAGGAAATTAAAATATTGCTTCCATTCTCTTTTGGACTTGATTAAGTTTCATATAAAATCCAAGAGCAAAAATATTTTGTACAAATATTCATAAAAGGGTAATGAAATCCACATGATATAGAACTATGAAATCTATCTACATTAGTCAGCAATTAAAAGAAATCAGAGATTAAAAAGGATCTTTTGGTCAAAAACATTGTTGTACATTGGGAATATTCATTCAGTTGTGTTATTTAACATTTAAATGCAGACAAAATAATTGTCACAGCATTTCTGAATTTTCAAAAGCTGCCAAGATCCTAAGTCAAAAAGGCAACAAGTTCAGAAAAACCATATCCTCTTTCTGAATTGAAGAGTTACAGAAAAGGAGAAGAGATGTTTAAACCAATAGAAAGGCATTAAGAAACGGCTCCATTCCTAAAACCAAGCACACGCATACTGTACCACAGAGATCAAGGAAAGAAGGCAGAGGAGAGCCTTTGAGTCCTCTCTACAGTTTGAAGGAGGCAGGGCTGTGGTATCAGGGTACCCTATCTGTATCAGCTGCATTTGTTGCTACACATGAAAACAGCATGAGCAAGTATTCTCAGGTACAGATATGATCGATTTGTCTTAATTTTACTGAGGTGACCAAGAAATGATGGAGGAGCCTAAGTATAGAGACAATGAGTCTGAAGGTGAGGTACAATCTCCTTCCCAGAGGGAGCTCTGAAGTCTGAACATTCTCAGTAAACATTTGACACTCATGTGCTCTCCTCAGATGTTCTCAGTTGCTGTTTCTCTGAGGGAGAGGAAGGGTCTCATGAAGATACTTCATACTCCCATGCTCAGAGAAGTCAGAAACAACATGATTCTCCCCTTTCAGCAACCACTTTGTAGTTAATAGCCCCTCAATTCCTACTGGCCCACGGGCATGGATACGAGAAGTACTGATTCCAACCTCTGCACCTGCAACCAAGAGGGAGGTTTAGACATAAGATGATGAAAGGAAGTTTTGTGCAGTTAGTGCTTTGCTGGGACCATTTTCTACCATCAGTTCTATCATTTAATTTCTTCTAAGAGGGAAAGAGAAAAGCCAGTATCTTGTTTTCCCATTCCATTTTTGCAGGCCCCAGACCAGTATTGTTCAATTTACATTTTAGAAATAACAGTCGTATTATTCTGCAGACATGTATCTTTATTCTTCCTACTATTACCATCATGAAAGCATCTTTTCTTTAGTACTGTGGCAAGAACAGTAAGAACATTTCATTTTCCAAAAAATGTCAAGTTCATAAATAGATCCCAATCTGGCTTCTTAATTAAAAAAAAAAAAAAAAAAAAAAAAAAAAAAGGGAGAAACCCTAACTAGATATAACAGACTAAGTTTGTGCTTTAGTATCTCTGCCCTTCACAGTCCAGGGTAGCCTCAGCCAGGACATGAACTAATGATGTTTAGACTACAAAGCAGCAGTTGTGGCCAGGCAGTGTGACCAAGCAGCCAGGTGACAGAATTGGAGTGGCTCCAGAGGCAATCTCCTGCAATTGTGTTCCAAACAAGAGTGATTCCTTCACTCTCTCTCTCTCTGCAAGTTCCAGAAGCTGCGTGGGAGGAGGCTGCTCTAAAGCACCTCTTTTTCTCTTCCCCTCACTGCATGCAGTTCTGATGTTTTAGTAGCTAGTAACAGTGCCTACCAAAGTATGTGATGAGAATTGGGAGGGTAAAACACATTCACTTCTAGTTCTACCAACAGGATGGATAAAAATTGAGTTAAAAGTAAGATTTTGATTTAAAGAAGCTTTTTTTAAAAAGTATTTAAAATTAATGACAACCTGTGGTACTCTATTGTACTATAGCCACTGAGCTTAGCACATGACTTCCACTAGTTCCTGACACCAGAGTTCGTTGCAGTGCTCAACGAGCTATTGACAGCGGCAGCCTCTTCTGCAGATACAGAAAGACTATTTTCTATCTTTCTGTTTATTCAACCACTATAGCATAACAGCTATTTAATTCAGAGTTAAAAAGCTAACAGGCAGATGAAAAGGCAGGAGACTGTTTTCTTCATCCAATCTATGAATAAAGAATGAGTTGTGAAGATTAGATTAACTATTTCTAAAATTTTCAAGGTCTTGATTACTAGAAACAATCAGTTCTATTCACTAACTATACACAACACTTGCTTTAATGAATGAGTTAGTTTTATATACAAAATATGTTTTGCTTTTTCTTCTGATGCAGCACATTTAAGATTGTTTTATTAAATAAACTAATTTTAAAAGGCTGTTTTTGTGCATTTTAATTCAATTCCAATTTCCGTATCAATGGAATTTGACACAAATCATGAAAACTCATTCTGATTTCAAATCAATTGACCATAGCAATTCTTTAGAAAATGGCCAGTGAAACCATTCTGGAACTGAAACAAAGGAGAATGCAAAATGAAACCCAAATGTTGTGATTTTAGAGTATGATCTCTCTTAGTATGTACATGTCCTGTGTTCAGAACAATGGAGCATCAATTTTGGTTGAAGGATCTAAATGCTACTGTAATTTAGCAACATTACATCTTATTTTATGATCTTGCTCCAGTTAATTCAACCCACCAGACTGTCTCCTAGTCCCATAGAGTGAAAGGTCCAAGTTTCAACTTTTACTACAGTATGTTCTGTAAAACGTCTCTCATTGACAGGCAGGCAGGCAGGCAGGCAGGCAGGCAGGCAATCAGAGAAGGGACTATCCCATCTTACAGGATTCAGGTGGGCATTCTCTATCATTCTTAAGGGAAAAAGTGAAAATCCCAAATTCAGATCCCCAGCTGCAAGCAGCACAAAATAATTCCACTCAACCCCTTACCAAGTCCAAACCGATATCCATCGGAGAATCGGGTGCTGGCATTCCAGAAGACACAGGCACTGTCCACATGCTGAAGAAAGAACTCTGCTGTTTTCTCTATAAGAAAGAGAAAAATCTGAATAGACACAGATGGAACAAGGCTCTCAAATCAAGTAATGGGTGCATTATGAAAACCTGAACAGATGTAGTGCTATGAGAGACACTTAATTGAGCATCTATGACCAGAACAATGCTCATATGTCTCTTTCTTCACAGCACAGACTCAAAAATATAGATCTGCAAACAGAAGAATGACACTAGGAGAAGGAGGAAATAAACTACAAAGTTCCCCATTCCTTGTAAGGAGAAAAATTGTTCTCCTTGACCTCTGATGACAGGCTGAGTAGCAATGGACTTAAATTGCTGCAAGGGAGCTTTAGGCTGGACATTAGGAAAAACGTCCTACCTGCCTTGGTGTTTAAACACTGGAATAAATTGCCAGGAAGGCTGTAGAATCTCCATCACTGGAGATATTTAAGAGCAGGTTAGATAAACATTTATCAGGGATGATCTAGAATGGTGTTTGGTCCTGCCACAAGGGCAGGGGACTGGACTTGATGGCCTCTTGAAGTCCCTTCCAGTTCTAGTGTTCTACAATTCTATGAGAGCAACTGGTGCAGGACAGGTAAAAGTACACTCTACATATACAGGGTAGACTGAACAAAGCCATTCAGGTCACTAACCGTTCTCTGTGATGATAACATCTGTGTGTGAACTTCCGTACTTGTGGATATGATCAATTGCTTCCTGGACACTATCGACCACCTCAATGCAACACTCTAGATCACCATATTCTGTACGGAGAGATTTTACTTCTGAAGGACTGAAAGTCAAATATGAGGCAAATTTGGGACCAGCATGAATCTTCACCTGCAAGAACAGAGGATCTGATAACATCTATCTTCTATGCAGAATGGGCACTTTTGAATTAGATTCTTACTGGGCAGAAAGCCAGTTGCAGCATAAAGATCTTCACTTATCTGGATTCCTGAATGGAGTTTTACATCATTAGATGTAGAAACAGTTTCAGGGAACTTGACAGGGTACAGACTGAGTCATGGTAGACCTGAACATCAGCTCTCAGTATGACGTTGTAGCTAAAAAGGGTTAAGACAATTTGACTCCTGTTCGATTATCTCAAACAGGAGTGGGGAGGCAACATTACATCTAACACAACACTGGTGAAATCTTATTTGGGGTACTGTTCCCAGTTACATTGAAATAATGGAGCGGGAGTTCAGTGAAAAGCTGCAAGAATGACCCGAAGTCTAGAAAGAGGCACTGCACAAGAGACTTCAGGTACTCAGCCTATGTAGTTTATCAACATGAAGATTAAAAGGAGATTTCAAGTCAGGGCCAGTGTCTCTCCAGAATATACGCTTTATGCCAAACATAAGTTACTGGGTTCACCACAGCAGTAAGTGAATGAAGTTCTCTCACCTATATCATAAAGGAGGTCAGACTGGATCATCTAATTGTCCCTTCTCTCCTTAAGACCTAGTAGTTTAAGCACAACTTCCAACTACTTCCAAAGAGAAACAAGAGAAGATACTGGAGGACTAGTCCACAAACAGAGGTATGTGTCACGTTACTGGATTTTAAAGTGAGCCGACAGATCACTGTTGCACCCACAGGTGGTGTTTGCCCCAAATTCTATACAAAGGGGGCCATGTGAGGTGTCAAATGAAAGCGTATGCTCTACTGATTCTGTGCATGCTACTCACGTACTTGTGTGATGTTTGTACGTGAAGTTATGAATATGGGCTCTGTTCTTGTACTGTAAATGTTCTGTCTGGGAGGGAGCAATGGGCCTGGACTGCCTATTCTGAGGAATGATAGTTCAGTGCAGTGGTCTCCAACCTTTTTAAGCACGAGATCACTTTTTGAATTTAAGTGCAATCCAAGATCTACCTCATATATAAATACCCTTGCCCCGCTTCCTTCCTACCCCTTCTCCAAGGCCCTGCCCCCTCTCTTGCCCATCCTCACTCACTTTCATCAGGCTGGGGCAGAGGGTTGGGTGCAGGCTCTGGTCTTGGATTAAGGGATTTGGAGTGTGAGAGGGGCTCTGAGCTGCTCTCAGGGCAGGCAGCTGGATGGTAGGAGGGAATTCTAGGTGCAGGCTCTGGGAGGGTATTTGGATGCACGAGTGCTCAGAGTTAGGATAAAGGCTTGGGGTACATGAGGGGGTTCATGACTGGGGTAGGAGTTTGGGATATGGGCTCCATCTGGGCACAGCTGCTGGTCCTGGGTGGTGGTGCAGTGGGGCTAAGGCAGGCTCACCCCAGCCCTGGCCCTGAATCACTCCCTAAAGCAGCCAGCAAACTCCATCCCTGGTCCTGTTGTGCCCCCTCTCTGCTCTGTGGAGAAAGGATACAGAATGGAAGAGGGGGCACCCTGACATCAGCACTCCTCTTTTCCCTCCCCTGCGCTGCACAGAAAGCAGGAGACTCCCCAGGGGAGGGGCAGCTCCAAGGCAAAGGGCAGGAGATGCACAGCAGTGGGGGGGAGAAGGGGGCAGCTGAAGTGTAGGCACTTGATAGCCTCTTGGCCAAACCAGTCAGGATCACCTGTCAGAGGCTCCAAGATCTACCAGTAGATCCCAATCTACTGGTTGGTGACCACTGGTTCAGTGAATGCCTGTGCTAACTAGCTCTGCTTCTTGGACAATGGCTCTTGGGAGTGGCCAATACACACCTGAGAAATGTGTCTGGAAGCCTACAGACCGGCCAGTGCCTCATGGCTACTTGCATGTGAAACACAGATAGGTGACTTGATCATGTGACCAGTTTCAGTTTGGAAGACACCAGGAATATAAAAATCCCATGAGGCCATCTCCATCTTGTCTTCAGTCTTGCTACTGATTCCAGATGCATCCTTGCTAGGGACAGAGAGCCGGGAAGGACTGCTGACCTGTCCTAATACAGGATGTACACCAGAGACTTCTAAGCTAGCAGTTTGTAACGTCTCTGCTAAGAGCCTGCATCAAGAACTTGGTGGTTGATGTATGTAATGTATTTTCCTTAACAATCTTACTCTCAACCTTTTCTTTCTTTTATTAATAAACCTTTAGATTTTAGATTCTAAAGGATTGGCCCAGCGTGCTCTTGTGGGTAAGATCTAAAGTGTAAGTTGACCTGGGAGTGTGGCTCATTCTTTGGGACTGGGAGGATCTGTTCGGAGTAGGTGAGTTCGGGTTTTATAACCTCTCACCTGTGTGTAAGGTCCAGGGCTGATTGTGGCACATTGTGGGGTCTCTAAGGGTTTTTGCTCATGAGGCTTCCTGCTGGCCAGACTGGCAGCTGAAGTGCTCTGTGCAACTGGTTTGTGGCATATTTGGGAAAGGCCTCCAGTCAAGAGCTGTAAGTAGCCCAGGATTTGAGCAACTCGCCCTGAGCTGATGCCCTCAGTGGTGCTCAGACCCGACCCGGTCTGTCACCGCATGACACAATTCAAAGTCTGGAAGATGAAGCTATACAAATGCAAACTGAAAAGAACATTAACAAGAACATAAGAGTGGCCAGACTGGGTTAAGGATATTAAATACCAGTTAATTTACTAGTCTAATAGTTGATGGAATTTCTAATACTCGACTAGTTGATAGGCACTCCTGCATTCCTCCTCTGAAATGTACAAGAGCCCTTGTACACTTCAAAGGAGGAATGCAGAACTCCGCGAGCAGCCCAGGGCCAGAGGGAAGTCCTGCTGACTCGGGGCGCCACAAGAGCACTTCTACTTTGAAATGCTTCCTGCTGGCCCCAGGCTGCACACAGCGTGCCAGCTCTGAAATGTACAAGAGTCCCCAGTGGGAGCTCTTGTGCATTTCAAAGCAGAAGTGTCTGCATGGAGCCTGGGGTCAAAGTCCCCCACTGAGCTTGGGTTCCATGTGGTGCTGCCGCTTTGAAATGCCACACGGAGCCGGGGTCAAGCTTGGGACTCCCCAGCTGATCCTGGGCTCCATGGAAGTGCCGTGCAGAGTCCGGGGCGTTTCAAAGTGGCAGCACCGCACGGAGGCTGGGGTACGGGCTCCGTATGGTGCTGCCACTTTGAAGTATCCTCTCTTCCCGCCCCTTTGCTGTCTCTATCCAATAGAGGGAATGAACAGAACGGGGAATATCAAGTGATTCTTTCCCTGTCGCCTAGTCCTAGCTTCTAGCAAACAGAGGCTAGGGATACCATTCCTACTCATCCTAGCTAGTAGCCATTAATGGACCTAGCCTCCATGAATTTATCTAGTTCTTTATCCTCTGGCAAGGAGTCCCACAGCTGGACTGCGCGCTGTGCGAAGAAAAACTTTATTTTGTTTATTTCAAACTTGCTACCTATTAATTTCATTTGGTGACCCTTAGTTCTTCTGTTATGGAAACAAGTAAATAACTTTTCCTTATTCACTTTCTTCACACTAGTCATGATGTTATAGATCACTATCATTTTCCCCCACCTTAATCTCCTCTTTTCTACTATGAAAAGTCCCAGTCTTTTTAATCTCTCCATGTGGGACCTCTTCCAAACCTCTAATCATTTCTGTTGCCCTTTTCTGAACCTTTTCCAGTGCTAAGATATCTTTTTTGACATGTGACGACCACATCTGTATACAGTATTTAAGATGTGGGCATACCATTGATTTATACAGAGGCAATAAGTCAGCTATTCTCTGTCTTATTCGCTATCCTTTTTAAATGATTCCTAACATTGCTTTTTTGACTACTGCTGCCCATTCAGTGGATGTTTTCAGAGAACTATCCACAATGACTCCAAGATCTCTCTCTTGAGTGGTTATAACTAAATTAGTCTCCATCTTTTTATACGTATAGTTTGGATTTTTTTCCAATGTGCATTACTTTGCATTTATTGACATTAAAAATCATTAACTATTTTGTTACCCAGTCTCCTAGTTTTGTAAGAGCCTTTTGAACCTCTTTACAGTGCACTTTGGTCTTAACTACCTTCAGCAGTTTAATATCTTCTGCAAATTTTGCCACCCGTATGCGTACCCATTTTTTCCAGATCATTAATGAATATGTTGAATAGAACTGGTCCCAGTACGTACCCCTGTGGGACATTATTAGTTACCTCTTGCCATTCTGAAAACTGGCCATTTATTCCTACCCTTTTTTTCCTGTCTTTTAACTGGTTATCAATCCATGAGAAGACCTTCCCTCTTATCCCATGACAACTTACTTTTCTTAAGAGCCTTTGTTGAGGGACCTTGCCAAAAGCTTTCTGGAAATCTAAGTATACTAGATCCACTGGATCTCCCTTGACCACATACTTGTTGACCCCTCAAAGAATTCTAGTAGATTAGTGCTGCATGATTTCCCTTTACAGAAACCATGCCAAAAGACCGTCTTGGCTTAACCACGAGATCTTGCATGATCTAAAAAGAAAAAAGGAGTCATATAAAAAATGGAAAATAGGACAAATTACAAAGGATGAATATAGGCAAACAACACAGGAATGCAGAGGCAAGATTAGAAAGGCAAAGGCACAAAATGAGCTCAAACTAGCTATGGGAATAAAGGGAAACAAGAAGACTTTTTATAAATACATTAGAAGCAAGAGGAAGACCAAGGACAGGGTAGGTCCACTGGTCAGTGAGGAGGGAGAAACAGTAACAGGAAACTTGGAAATGGCAGAGATGCTTAATGACTTCTTTGTTTCGGTCTTCAATGAGAAGTCTGAAGGAATGCCTAACATAGTGAATGCTAGTGGGAAGGGGGTAGGTTTAAAAGATAAAATAAAAAAAGAACAAGTTAAAAATCACCTAGAAAAGTTAGATGCCTGCAAGTCACCAGGGCCTGAAGAAATGCATCCTAGAATACTCAAGGAGCTGATAGAGGAGGTATCTGAGCGTCTAGCTATCATCTTTGGAAAATCATGGGAGACAGGAGAGATTCCAGAAGACTGGAAAAGGGCAAATATAGTGCCCATTTATAAAAAGGGAAATAAGAACAACCCAAGAAACTACAGACCAGTTAGTTTAACTTCTGTGCAAGGGAAGATAATGGAGCAAGTAATTAAGGAAATCGTCTGTAAACACTTGGAAGGTGGCAAGGTGACAGGGAACAGCCAGCATGGATTTGTAAAGAACAAATCATGTCAAACCAATCTGATAGCTTTCTTTGATACGATAACGAGTCTTGTGAATAAGGGAGAAGTGGTGGATGTGGTATACCTAGACTTTAGTAAGGCATTTGATATGGTCTCGCATGATATTCTTATCAATAAACTAGGCAAATACAACTTAGATGGGGCTACTATAAGGTGGGTGCATAACTGGCTGGGTAACCGTACTCAGAGAGTAGTTATTAATGATTCACAATCCTGCTGGAAAGGTATAACAAGTGGGGTTCTGCAGGGGTCTGTTTTGGGACCGGCTCTCTTCAATATCTTCATCAACGATATAGATATTGGCATAGAAAGTACGCTTATTAAGTTTGCAGATTTTACCAAGCTGGGAGGGGTTGCGACTGCTCTGGAGGATAGGGTCATAATTCAAAATGATCTGGACAAATTGGAGAAATGGTCTGAGGTAAACAGGATGAAGTTTAATAAAGACAAATGCAAAGTGCTCCACTTAGGAAGGAACAATCAGTTTCACACATACAGAATGGGAAGCGACTGTCTAGGAAGGAGTACGGCAGAAAGGGATCTAGGGTTATAGTGGACCACAAGCTGAATATGAGTCAGCAGTGTGATGCTGTTGCAAAAAAAGCAAACATGATTCTGGGATGCATTAACAGGTGTGTTGTGAGCAACACACGAGAAGTCATTCTTCCGCGCTACTCTGCGCTGGTTCGGCCTCAGTTGGAGTGTTGTGTCCAGTTCTGGGCACCGCATTTCAAGAAGGATGTGGAGAAATTGGAGAGGGTCCAGAGAAGAGCAACAAGAATGATTAAAGGTCTAGAGAACATGACCTATGAAGGAAGGCTGAAAGAATTGGGTTTGTTTAGTTTAGAAAAGAGAAGATTGAGGGGGGACATGATAGCAGTTTTCAGGTATCTGAAAGGGTGTCATAAGGAGAAGGGAGAAAATTTGTTCATCTTGGCCTCTGAGGATAGCACAAGAAGCAATGGGCTTAAACTGCAGCAAGGGAGGTTTAGGTTGGACATTAGGAAAAAGTTCCTAACTGTCAGGGTAGTCAAACACTGGAATAAATTGCCCAGGGAAGTTGTGGAATCTCCATCTCTGGAGATATTTAAGAGTAGGTTAGATAAATGTCTATCAGGGATGGTCTAGACAGTATTTGGTCCTGCCATGAGGGCAGGGGACTGGACTCGATGACCTCTCGAGGTCCCTTGCAGTCCTAGTATTCTATGATTCTATGAATATAGGGATAGCTGAAATCCCCTATTATTGAGTTTTTATTTTTATTGTCTCTCTAATCTAATTTCATAGTCACTATCACTCTCCTGGTCAGGTGGGCATTAATATATCCCTACTGCTGTAGCAGGCCTGCACAACTCGGAAAATGGCAAGGGCCATATTACTCCAAAGAAAACAGCTGCGGGCCGCAAGTAGGGATGCTCTCCCAGAAAATACCAAACACGCGGGCTAAAAATTTTTGTTGAGCAAAAAAAAAAAAAAAACCTCCACGCGTGTCTCCACTTGGCCCCCTGGCATTTGTCTCTCTTGCACTCTGCCCCTTGGTGCCTTCCCCTTTCTCCTGACCTGACCCCCACCCCTCAGCACAAGCCGCTTCTCCTCCCCTACCTGGCTTCTGCCTTCCAGTTTGTGGGGCTGCCGGAGCCTTTTTGAATCTTGTTGAGACAGTGATCTCCAGCGCCGTGAGGCTGACTGCAACCTGCGGGAGTGGGCTCAGAGACCTGAGGTACTTGATATTGGTGAGTATCAGGCTCGGGGAGAGCAGCAGCGTGGAGACAGTGAACAGTGCCTGGTGCAGTGCAAACTGTATGGAGCAGCACTCTCTCTACAGTACTGTTATGGCCACTGAGCGCATGCCTCCACAGGTCTGTGCTCCAATGTACGGGGTGCCAGAGTCGATGACATTGCGTCAATACCTGTACTGACCTGGTGGGACTACGGAGAGCCCTCTGATCCGGGTGCACCGGAGACTGTAAGTGTCGAATGCTTGGCAACTGGGTAGCGAGCGGCGGCTTTCCCCATAAGCATGGCCCAGGCAGCCCCATCGATGATGGCACTGGCATACGGAGTATGTCCTGTGTCATTTGAAAGGTCTCCTGTATGGAGGGGGGGCACTGAATGTCAACAGCCACGAGCGGCTACTGAGCTGGACTGGGGCTGGCCGCTTGCATCGGGGACTTGTCCTTGGCGCAGTCTGAGAGACAATCCCCCTTGGCTTTCCCCTTACAGTCAGGAGAGCTGTCTTTGGCCAACTTCTTCAGCTCTCTTCGACGGGGCCAAAGACTCCCGGTGCTCCACAGATGGTGCCAGCAGTGCACTTTGCACTGAGGCTGTGGTACTCAGCACTGAATGGAGTGTAGCTCCTGCGGCGCTAACGCCAACTCCATCAGTAGCACCTTGAAACGAATTCCCCTTTCTTTTATGGTCCCGGGGAGAGAAGAAGTGCAAACCCTGCGCTTAGCAGAGACGTGGGATTCACCCAAGCCACGAAGACAGGCAGCACGAGAGTCGCTAACGCATAGGCCTGCGGCACACAGCATAGGATTTAAAACAGGGGAAACGGGGCATGCTTGACCCCAGGTGAAGTCCCAACAGGGGACTAACTCACTGTTAAGGACTTTACTACAGCACAAACAAAACTATTGACAAGTGAAGGCTGAGGGAATAAGAACACTCAGGCCAATGCTGGAGCAGAGTGCTCCACGCACTGTCATAAGCAGCAAAAAGGAACTGAGGAGGGAGGGGCCTGGAAGTGCCCTATATAACGCAGCATGTGCCTGCCACTCCAGAGGGTGTTGAGACCCAGGCCCCTATGGGTACTGCTCTGAGTAAAACTTCCAGCACTGGTGCATGTGGTGAGTAGGGATGCTAAATATTGGTTAACTGAATAGTCGATTAACCTCATGAACTCTTATTGGTTAGTCAACTATTCTATAGCTTCTATAGGGCCAGAAGCCAGCGTACTCCAGTCGCACTCCCGGGGAGCCCCCTGCTACTCCACACTGCTGGCTCTGTATCAGATGGCAGCAGCCCCTATCCAGGGGAGAGGCTGAGCTCCCGGACCCGGCGCGAGCCAGAACTGAACCGGGCTGCCTGCCCGCTTTGCTCCTAATACACTTTAAATGAAGAGACGCAGTGGGGTTAGGTCCCGGACCTGGTGTGAGCCAGGACTGAGCTGGGCTGCTGGCTAGCCTGCTAAAAAAGTTACTGGCAGGTGGGGAGGGGGGGGGGGCGAGGTGGAGAGAAATGTGTTTAGTCTATAGAATTATCATATAAGCATTTGCATATCAGTTAATCGACTACACTATTACATCCCTAGTGGTGAGCACGCACCTAAGTTGAATGGACATGAATAAGCACTCAAAGAACTGCAAATATTGATCACCAACTAGCTATCCTGGTTCACATTATTGTGAACCACCAGGACTGACAGATCAGTTTTCTGTTTATTGTTTTCTTAATACATATTTTGGAATTTGTTATCAGGAGACATGGCTCACTTTCTATTTAACTAGGTATTTCTTGTGTTAATAACCACAGCCTGCACATACAACTAGCATAACATGTCATATCATGTAACGTTCATCAATACGAAAAGTCTAACTTGGGTGTAGAATCCTGCCTCTCTCTGCAACTCACAGGATTTTAAAAATGTCCCTGTCCAGAGCCTATTCTAGTAGCAGACGCTGGAAGTGCAGTGCCAGGACTGAAATTTAGGAAATCACGTATTAGCATTGCTCTGTCGTTTTGGCTGAGATCCTAGGGGAGCAAGAAAGGAAGGAACAAAGGTATATTGTATGTGGGGGTCAAATGAATGAGGAGAGAGCAGGTGCAAGAGGAAGGAATGGGAGTGTTGTGGAAGAAAACTGAAAAATTGGGTGAGAATAAGACAAAGAAAAGGGACTCCAAAGAATTGGTGCTAATGGGAAAGTTCCCTCTAAGCGGCATGGCCATGCAGAATCCTATTCAGGCCTGCACACTGGCTATTAAGCTCTGTGCAGGGGCTGAAGGCTGCAGCAGGGAAGCTGCCATGGTTGGGGGAGAGTGGGCCCCCTCCCCACCAGCCCCCGGATGGAACCACAATGGCTGGACAGCTCTGTGCTGGGGCTGGCAGGGAAGTGGCCAGCAACAGGTCCAGCTCCCAGACAGGTGCCACAGGGCCACGAGCTCTACTCCCACCCCGAGCACCAGGTCCGCACTTCCACTGGCCAGCTCCCAGTCAACCGGAGCTGGGCGGCAGTACTGGTGGGCAACAGCAGCATGCAATGGCATGCTACAGACACTCGTGCACCCTCCAATCAGAAGCCAGACCTGCTGGCCACTTCCCGGGCTAAGTGCCATGCCCCAGGTCACAGACACCAAACAGCCTGCCTTTGTGTAGCTAACCAGAAGCAGCCAAGGTAAGCCCCAAATCCAACCCCCTCCCCATCCTGAGCCTCTCAAATCTGGATCCACCTCCTACACCCCAAACTCCTTATCGCCAGCTCCTCTCCAGAGCCCACACTCCCAGCTGGAGCCATCATCTCCCCTCCCTTGCAGCCTAACCACCTGCCCCAGTCCAAAGCCTCCTCCCACACTCAGCACTCTCATCTAGAGCTGAACCCCCCTTTACAGCCCTTACCACAGCTACTTGGCTCCACCTGCACCACACACTGTCCATATGCAGAAAGACTGCTGTCATCTGATACATCACCTCCATATTGGTGCACATAACAAAAGTCTGTTCACACATTAACATAAAAAGCTAGCGAGAACACTGCTGGTGGGCCAGCACAGCTTATGGAAGAGGTTAGGACAAACAGGGTCCCTTGCTCCTAGTTCCAGAAGATGTAGAGAAGAGAACATATGTAGCCCAAGGGAAGGAACAAGATTCGTTATTCACAAGGGAACACCTCAGGCTCAGCAGCAGCATGAGTTCAGAAGGAACTGCTTCTAGGGTCACCTCTCTGCAGCACCTTGGGTGGCAGGGAGCTCCAAAGCTTATATCTTAACATGGGATGGTATTTGCTATACTCACATTCGATTATTAGCCACTGAAGAGAGGTTCTGCACATCACTGCTTTCACACAGTCCCACTGTCTGCCAAGCCAAGTTACTAATTGAAAACGATTCTCTTTATTAAGTGAGCTGTGCTTGACTAACCTGTTCGACTCTCAACATGTCGATGATCTGGTCAAATAAAGGGGTTCGCAGCAAGTCCCGGTGAATTAATAGCGTTTCCAGAGCATTACAGGCAGCAGGATATTCACATTTTGAATCTCTGACTGGGGTTAAAGAATGGACAATTGGTTACATACCACTCCATATTAGAAGGTATTAAAAAGCAGATGAGGTACAGATCTAAGAGAACATATCCAGTATTTCAGATCAACCTTAGTCAACCTCTCAGAATGAAAAGGCTTCTCCCATCTTACCTATTCTGGTGACCTTCTCTACACTGGCGTCTGAATCCACATATACATGGCAGATCCCTTCACTGTGCCCCATAACCGGGATTCCTTTAGCAGCTTTTTGGATATCCCTAACCAGCTGAGAAGAGCCACGCGGAATGATCAGATCTATCAGTTTATCCAAACGGCAAAGATCTTCTACTTCCTCTCTGGTGTTCACCTGGAGTAATCAACCCAAGAAGCTATTACAGACTTTGATGGACTTTGAGCAAGGTGTTCTTCAGAAAGTCCTGTATGTGCAGTGCACGCATATGGCAACAAATCCTAGATTCAATTCTAGACACTCACCAGCTGCACTGCATCCTTGACCCCATGGATGGAAAGTGCTTCTTGTGTTAGATGGTGAAGGATTTGATTGCTATGTGCTGCCTCCTTCCCTCCTTTAAGTAACAAGCCATTTCCACTGGCAATAGCCAAAGCGGACACCTGTCAGAAAGAGAGAGACCCCATTAGTATCACAGAAATTATCTACTACATTTGCTGGCTGTGGATATATTTCCAGGGGGACATTCTGCTCTCTTCCTGCCAGGCTGGCTATACTGCTATTTTGATCTTTAAGCCTAGATCTCCCTGGGTCCTTTGTCTGGCATTAGACAAGATGGGTGAAGTAATCTCTTTCATTGGACCAACTTCTGTTAAGTCAAAGAGAAAACCTTTTGATCTACAAAAAGCTCTTCTGCCGATATTGTGCATCAAGAGTATATTTATTAAATGTGTGGATGATACCAAGCTGGTAGGGGATTGCAACTATGGAAACGGCTGGGGGGAGGCAGGGCAGTAACAGTGGATCACAAGCTAAATACGAATCAATTGTGTAACATTATTGCAAAAAAAAGCAAACATCATTTTATGATGTGTTATACTGTAGGTTGAACCTCTCTAGTCCAGCACCCTCGGGACATGACTAAGGACATTAAAATGCGGGTAATCAACTAATTGAGTTGGGGAAGGGGGACGCTTGCTACCCCCGCTGCTGCTCTGCAGTTTCAAGGTAGTAGGAGTCAGGCTGTTGCCTGGCTCCTACTACATTTGAACTATAGAGCAGCAGTGGGGTTAGTCCCCAGGACAGCGTGAGCAGGGACTAAGCAGTCCCCGCTCGCACCATCCCAGGAGCTAATCCCACTGTGGCTCTGCCTTTTAAATGTAGAAAGAGCCACCTGGCAAAGGTGCAGCGGGAGACTGGTCGTGAGGTGGGAATCAGTGGCTCTTTTTACATTTAAAAAGCAGAAGCACAACGTCTGGGAATGGGTGTGAGCCGGGAATCAACTGATTCCTGGCTTGCGACTGGTCCCCCACTACACCTCTGCCTTCTAACTGTAGTAAGAGCCAGGCGGCTCTTACTACATTTAAAAAGCAGAGGCAGAGCATCTGGGACTGTGTATGAGCCAGGACAGCTGATGCCCAACTTGTGCCTGGTCCCCCACTGCGTCTCTGCCTCCCTTGGCCCCCCGCGGAGATGGTGCTGGGGGAACCAGCTTTGAAGATGGCTCCTGCTCCTCACCCTTTGCTAGAGGCAGCAAAGGGGGGGGGGGGAGGGAAGCGACTAGCTGAATATTGACTCGACTAGTTGCTTACATCCCCTAGACCTGACTAGTGCCAAAACAGAATTTGCCAAACCATGGGATGTCAATATTTTCTAGCAGCCTTACTAACACTTCCACTGCTTACTGGGCTCTTTGAACATATTTAGAGGTAAATTAGAGCTAAACAACAACACAGAACACTGAGAGCCAGGACTAGTGGCTGTAAAAAAAACTTTATGGGACTGCGAGAAACTTGGCCACACCCGTAAGTGGACATCCAGCTAACTAAAATTATGCCGGGCCACGGATGTTGCCAGACCAGAGTGCTGGACTAGAGAGGTTAGAACGTAAGACCGTAAGCACAGCCATACTGGGTCAGACCAAAGATCCATCTAGCCCAGTACCCTGATTTCTGACAGTGGCCAATGCCAGATGCCCCAGAGGGAGTGAGCAAAACAGGGAATCATCAAAAGAGAAGGGTATAGACTGTTCAGGAAAAACAGGCAGGGGAGAAAAGGAGGAGGAGTTGCACTATACGTAAGAGAGCACTATGATTGCTCTGAACTCCAGTATACAGAGGGAGAAAAACCTGTTGAGAGTCTATGGGTTAAGTTTAGAGGTGCAAACAACAGCAGTGATGTTGTGGTTGGTGTCTACTATAGGCCACCGAATCAGGTGGATGAGGTAGATGAGGCTTTCTTTGGACAACTGAGAGAAGCTTCCAGATCGCAGGCCCTGGTTCTCGTAGGGGACTTTAATCACTCTGACATCCATTGGGAAACCAATACGGCAGTACACAGGCAATCCAGGAAGTTTTTGGAGAATGTTGGGGATAACTTCTTGGTACAAGTGATGCAGGATCCGACCAGGGGCCGTGCGCAGCTTGACCTTCTGTTCACAAACAGGGAGGAACTAATAGGGGAAGTAGAGGTGGGTGACAACCTGGGAAGCAGTGATCACGAGATGGTAGATTTCAGGATCCTGACCAAAGGAAGAAAAGAGAGTAGTAAAATACACACCTTGGACTTCAGAAAAGCAGATTTTGACTCCCTCAGAGACCTGATGGGCAGAATCCCCTGGGATGCTAACATGAAGGGGAAAGGAGTCCAGGACAGCTGGCAGTATTTTAAAGAAGACTTATTGAAGGCACAGAAAGAAACCATCCCGATGCGTAGCAAGAGAGGCAAACGTGGTAGGAGACCGGATTGGCTTACAGGGGAAATCCTTGGTGAACTTAAGCACAAAAAGGAAGCTTACAAAAAGTGGAAACTTGGACAAATGACTAGGGAGGGGTTTAAGTGTATAGCTCGAGAATGCCGGGGGGTTATCAGGAAGGCGAAAGCGCAAATGGAATTGCGACTGGCTAAGGATGTGAAGGATAACAAGAGAGGTTTCTACAGGCATGTTAACAAGAAGAAGGTGATCAGAGAGGGTGTGCGGCCCCTACTGGATGAAGGAGGTAACCTAGTGACAGATGATGTGGGGAAAGCTGAAGTACTCAATGCTTTCTTTGCCTCTGTATACACAGACGAGGTGGGCTCCCGGACTAATGCGCTAAGTGATGCAAGATGGGATGAAGATGGATAGCCCTTAGTGGGTAAAGAACAGGTTAGGAACTATTTAGAAAAGCTAAATGTACACAAATCCATGGGTCCGGACTTAATGCATCTGAGGGTACTGAGGGAGTTGGCAAATGTCATTGAGGAGCCTTTGGCCATTATCTTTGAAAAGTCGTGGAGATCGGGAGAGATCCCGGATGATTGGAAAAAAGCAAATGTAGTGCCCATCTTCAAAAAAGGGAAGAAGGACGATCCAGGGAACTATAGGCCGGTCAGTCTTACCTCAGTTCCTGGAAAAATCATGGAAAGGATCCTTAAGGAATCCATATTGAGGCACTTGGAGGAGAGGAAAGTGATTAGGAATAGTCAGTATGGATTCACAAAGGGCAAGTCATGCCTGACCAATCTGATTAGCTTCTATGATGAAGTAACTGGCTCTGTGGATATGGGAAAGTCAGTGGATGTGATATACCTTGACTTTAGCAAGGCTTTTGATACGGTCTCCCACAATATTCTTGCCAGCAAGTTAAGGGAATATGGATTGGATAAATGGACGGTAAGATGGATAGAAAGCTGGCTAGAAGGCCGGGCCCAGCGGGTAGTGATCAACGGCTCGATGTCAGGATGGCGGTCGGTTTCTAGCAGAGTGCCCCAAGGTTCAGTTCTGGGACCGGTTTTGTTCAATATCTTTATTAATGACCTGGATGAGGGGATGGATTGCACCCTCAGCAAATTTGCGGATGACACTAAGCTAGAGGGAGAGGTAGATACGCTGGAGGGCAGGGATAGAGTCCAGAGTGACTTAGACAAATTGGAGGATTGGGCCACAAGAAATCTGATGAGGTTCAACGAGGACAAGTGCAGAGTCCTGCACTTGGGACGGAAGAATCCCAAGCATTGTTACAGGCTGGGGACCAACCAGCTAAGTAGTAGTTCTGCAGAAAAGGACCTGGGGGTTACAGTGGATGAGAAGCTGGATATGAGTCAACAGTGTGCCCTTGTAGCCAAGAAGGCTAACGGCATATTAGGATGCATTAAGAGGAGCATTGCCAGCAGATCCAGAGATGTCATTATTCCCCTTTATTCGGCTCTGGTGAGGCCACATCTGGAGTATTGTGTCCAGTTCTGGGCCCCCCACTGCAAAAAGGATGTGGACGCATTGGAGACGGTCCAGTGGAGGGCAACTAAAATGATTAGGGGGCTGGAGCATATGACCTATGAGGAGAGGCTGAGAGAGTTGGGTCTGTTTAGTCTGAAGAAGCGAAGAGTGAGGGGGCATTTGATAGCAGCCTTCAACTTACTGAAGGGAGGTTCCAAAGAGGATGGAGAGAGGCTGTTCTCAGTGGTGATGGATGGCAGAACAAGGAGCAATGGTCTCAAGTTGTGATGGGAGAGGTCCAGGTTAGATATTAGGAAAAACTATTTCACTAGGAGAGTGGTGAAACACTGGAATGGGTTACCTTGGGAAGTAGTGGAGTCTCCATCCCTAGAGGTATTTAAGTCTCGGCTTGACAAAGCCCTGACTGGGTTGATCTAATTGGGATTGGTCCTGCCTTGAGCAGGGGGCTGGACTTGATGACCTCCTGAGGTCTCTTTCAGCTCTATGGTTCTATGATTCTAGGGGAGCAATACAGGCTGATGGCCAGTACTGCATGGGAACTGAGCACTGAGGCCTTAGTGCTCGGCACAGGGTCTGATTGGTGTGCCGGTGCTGGAGACAGGCCCAACTCTGTAAGGAAGGCCTGGCTCATTCAATTTATGATACACTCTAACTCCCAGATATTTTTTGCTATCCTTCTCCCTCACCAGTTAATCCCCATTTTGTATTTCATTTTTCTTTCTTAAGTCAATCACTTTGCATTTGTCTTCATTGAATTTCATCTTGTGGCTAAACTAGAGAACTGGTCTGAAATAAAGTCTTTTGAATCCTAATCCACTTCCAAAGTGCATGAAACTCATTTCACCTTGGTTCTCATCCACAAATTTTATAAGCATGCTCTCTACTCCATTATACAATTCATTAATAACAATACTGGGTAGCATCCAACTCAGGACAGACCCTTGGGAGACCACACTGGATACACTGTCAGACTCTGACATGTGTCTAAGGCTAGGAATAAGTAGTTAGAGGAACATTTAATACTGGTATTAAATAGTGCTCAGACGTCCAACTAGGCCCCATTGTGCTCACTGAGCATCTATGTATAAGGGTTCCCTCCAACGAAGAGCTTGCAACCTGAGCAAACATGTGATATGGGAAAAGGAGGAGGAATCCTGCTGGAAAGATATAACAAGTGGGGTTCCGCAGGGGTCTGTTTTGGGACCGGCTCTCTTCAATATCTTCATCAACAATTTAGATACTGGCATAGAAAGTATGCTTATTAAGTTTGCAGATGATACCAAGCTGGGAGGGGTTGCGACTGCTTTGGAGGATAGCGTCATAATTCAAAATGATCTGGACAAATTGGAGAAATGGTCTGAGGTAAACAGGATGAAGTTTAATAGAGACAAATGCAAAGTGCTCCACTTAGGAAGGAACAATCAGTTTCACACATACAGAATGGGAAGCGACTGTCTAGGAAGGAGTATGGCAGAAAGGGATATAGAGTTATAGTGGACCACAAGCTGAATATGAGTCAGCAGTGTGATGCTGTTGCAAAAAAAGCAAACATGATTCTGGGATGCATTAACAGGTGTGTTGTGAGCAAGACACGAGAAGTCATTCTTCCACTCTACTCTGCGCTAGTTAGGCCTCAGTTGGAGTATTGTGTCCAGTTCTGGGCACCGCATTTCAAGAAGGATGTGGAGAAATTGGAGAGGGTCCAGAGAAGAGCAACAAGAATGATTAAAGGTCTAGAGAACATGACCTATGAAGGAAGGCTGAAAGAATTGGGTTTGTTTAGTTTAGAAAAGAGAAGATTGAGGGGGGGACATGATAGCAGTTTTCAGGTATCTAAAAGGGTGTCATGAGGAGAAGGGAGAAAACTTGTTCATCTTGGCCTCTGAGGACAGAATAAGAAGCAATGGGCTTAAACTGCAGCAAGGGAGGTTTAGGTTGGACATTAGGAAAAAGTTCCTAACTGTCAGGGTAGTCAAACACTGGAATAAATTGCCCAAGGAGGTTGTGGAATCTCCATCTCTGGAGATATTTAAGAGTGGGTTAGATAAATGTCTATCCGGGATGGTCTCGACAGTATTTGGTCCTGCCATGAGGGCAGGGGACTGGACTCGATGACCTCTCAAGGTCCCTTCCAGTCCTAGTATTCTAAGATTCTATGAATGTACATTCAAATAGGTACAATTCTTGAATACATTTGCAATTCATTAAGAAGTGAAAAAACTCTCCCATCTGCCTATTAAGCCATCACAAACTGGCTGATTTATCCTAAACAACGTAGAAGTGAGAGGAGAAATCTGACGGAGAGAGTAGTATGCCAATAAAATCCAGTTTAAGGGCACCCTTCACAAGACAGTCCTTTGGAAATTAAGAACTGAATGCAGTTTCACTTCCCACTGCATCAATAAGACTATTTCTCCTTTTGCTGCCTGCAATGCAGAGGACTACACCCAAGAGGTCTCAAACAAAAAAGTTTTATTTCCCCTCATCACGTACCTGTGGGAGGCAATCAGGACGGGATTCGAAGATCACCAGCAGGACTCCAATAGGCACAGTCACCTGCTCCAGCTCTAAGTCTTTTGCTATTCGTGTTTTGCGAATGACCCGGCCAACACTCTCTTGTGAGGATGCTGCAATCTGACGAAGTCCTATGGCCAAGCTATTCAGTTTGGATGTAGACAGACTCAGGCGTTTCATCAAAGGAAGTGCCAATCTCCCTGAAATAAGAGATGATTACATCGGTGGTTTTCAAACAACAGGTCATGACCTAGTACTGGGTTGTGGAATGTCGGGCCCTGGGTATCATTGCTGCAGGGCAATCAGGTGACAGTGGGGGTGCGAAGGTAGCTCCCTCCATTTCTTGACACAGGCCTGGCTCCTAGATGGGAGACAGAGTGCACAGGGCTCTGTGCACTGCCCCTGCCCTGAGCCCTAGCTCCACACTTATCTTGACTGGGAACCTGCTGCTAGCTGCTTTTGGGGCACAGCATGGTCTGCAGTACCAGAAGAGGCATAAAGCTGCTTAGCATTCCCACTGCACTCGTGACCAGGAGCCGCTCAAGGTAAGCCCCTCCTGCCCCAGCCCTGACTTCCACCCAAAGCTGGAGCCCCCTCCTAAGCCCCAGAGCTCTCCCCCTCAGCCCCGCTCCAGAGCTCACTAGTCAAATGATGCTGAGTCACAGGCAACAATTTTCTTCAACTGGGTCATAAGAAAAAAAAAAGTGTGAAAACCACTGGATTATATCATAAGAACGGCCATAATGGGTCAGACCAACAGTTTATCCAGCCCAGTATCCTGTCTGCCGACAGTGGCCAATACCAGATGTCCCAGAGGGAGGGAACACAACAGGTAATCCTCACGTGATCCCGCTTCTGTTATCCATTTCCAGAGAAACAGAGGCTAGGGACATCATTCCTACCAATCCTGGCTAATAGCCATTGATGGGCCTAATCTCCATGAATCTAGCTAGCTCTTTTTTGAACCCTGTTAAAGTCCTGTTCTTCACCATATCCTCTGGCAAGGAGTTCCACAGGTTGACTGTGCTGGATGAAGAAAAACTTCTGTTTGTTTTAAATCTGCTGCCTATTAATTTAATTTGGTGACCCTTAGTTCTTATATTATGGGAATAAGTAAATAACTTTTCCTTATTAACTTTTTCCACACAAATCATGATTTTATAGACCTCTATCATATCCCCGATTAGTGTACTCTTTTCTAAGGTGAAAAGCGCCAGTCTTTTTAATCTCTTTTCATATGGGACCCATTTCAAACCCCTCATCGTTTTTGTTGCCCTTTTCTGAACCTTTTCCAATGTCAATATATCTTTTTTTGAGATGAGGCAACCACATCTGTACGACCTCCATCCCTAGAGGTTTTTAAGTCTCAGCTTGACAAAGCCCTATCTGGGTTGATTTAGTTGGGATTGGTCCTGATTTAGGCAAGGGGCTGGACTTGATGACCTCCTGAGGTCTCTTCCAGCTCTATGATTCTATGATCTCTTTCTCAAGTAGTTGTAGCCAAATTAGTCCCCATCATATTGTATGTATAGTTGGGATTATTTTTCCAATGTGCATTACTTTGCATTTATCGACATTAAATTTCACTTGCCATTTTGTTGCCCAATCACTTAGTTTGGTGAGATCTTTTTGAAGCTCTGCACACTCTGCTTTGGTCTTAACTATCTTGAGCAGTTCGGTAGTATCTGTAAATTTTGTCACCTCACTGTTTACCCCTTTCTCTAGATCATTTATAAAAAAGTTGAATAGGATGGGTCCCAGGACAGACCCTTGGGGGATCTTACTAGTTACCTCTCTCCACTCTGAAAACTTACCATTTATTCCTACCTATTGTTTCCTGTTTTTTGACTGGTTAATCTATAAAAGGACCTTCCCTCTTATCATGTTGGAGATACTTCAGGGATGCCTGAGATTAGATATCGAAGTTCCATCCACCTCCTTACTTCAGCCTAAGGAATTATACAGCCACTTTTCCACTCAAAAAGATCTGCCCTGAAATGAACTATACAGGCAACCAGCTTCTACCAGCCATAGCAAAGCTGTCTGGATCACATATGTAAAACCAATTATGTCACCTCATTTATGTTTTTCTTGGGCCAGAGCAACGGAAATGCTGACTAATCAGACATCTCTCCCTTTGAATGAGGCATACCTGCAGTTCTTCTAATTAACAATGGCCATATTGGTTCTGACCAGTGATCCATCTAGCCCAGCATCCTGTCCTCTGACAGCGACCAATGCCAGATACTTCAGAGAGAATGAACAGAACAAACAATCATGGAGTGAGCATTCCCAGCTTCTGGCAATCAGAGGCTAAGGATATCCAGATCATGGAGACACATCCCAGACAGTGTTGCCTCTAAGATTTTCCACCCATGAGAGGAGTAAGTTGTGTCTTCTGCACCAATATTGAGGTCATGCACACTTGTTCAGATGTGTGCCACTATGGCACCCAAGATATTCACACACACAAATGTTATGAAAGAAAGAATACTAAAATAAGGGGTAATTAACAAGGCGCATGACTTTAAATGTTTATTTAATATGAAGTCAAATAAAAATAAAATTAATACTGCAAAGTTTTCAGTATGTTAGATTAGCCTCATTATTTTTCTATTCCACTCAGGCTCCACTGAAGCGTTCTTACTGGCTTCCTACACAGGAGCCTAACCTGCTCCTGCAGAGTTCCTCCTACAACTTCCAGATCATTACAAACTCAGGAAAAACAACATGATTTCAGTTTCTGTCCTTCTACAGTAAGTTCTCAAAATCAATATTCTACTTTCATTATTCTGCTGTTTAGCTGTCGTCTTCAGTTGGACTGTTTGTTACCCAGGAAGGGAGCTGAACTCTGTGACTAAGCTGGAGGGCTGAGCCTCTCAAAGCCTGACAAGAGACAAATAGTCAGTAAGAGGCTCCACAGAGCCTTCTAATATTCCCTTCTAATATTGATGACCTTGATTTGGTGACAAAATGGGAATTTTTGTGCGTCGTTAAAATCTGTTACAATTTTTCATAAAGTAGATGTATGGCAAAGATGGAAGGTGGAGGGAGGAGAGTGGTGTAAGATAACCTGACAAAATTCCTCTGCTTTTTTGTGTATCTATTTGACATTTGCGGATTGTTCCATATACATCCTTGTAGAACGCACCCTCTGAATTGCTGACTATACCAGATATACCCTAAAATTGTAGAACTTGTTCAATCTTTCACACTGTATTCAGTTATATTGGCCTTTTTCTGTTCAGAATTATATGCAAATAAATATTCTCAATTTTTTTGTTCACGATTTGCCATGTATTTTATAAACAAATACTTCTCTATCATCAGATCATTGACAAATGCATAACAAACATTTAGTGTTCAAAACTTGCATTATAGGCTATTTTTGTTCCCTGATCAACCCTCTGTATAATCGCCCATTAAACCAAATTCTTCATGTCAGACTATAAAAGTAGAATATTGTTTTGAGAACTTAGTGTAGAAGGACGAACTACTGAAATCATGTTGTTTTTCTTGAGCTTGTAATGATCTGGAAGTAAGCTTACTGTTTGTATGCAAAATATCTCTTGGATCTGAAAAGTTTTGAAGGGATTCATTAGAGGCACTGTATCAAAAAAGCACCAGCCTCTGAAGCGGCAAGCCCTTGGAAAGGTCAATCAAAATTCAGTGAGTCTCTCACTCCTATCAATAGAACATAAACATAATCTTCAACAGATCTTGACATCTCATGAAAATGACACACCACTGATCTCATAGATACAATTGTATCCTTGGTATCCTGATACAATCAAGATAAACCCCAATCTTTAATAAAGTGGTTTCAAAACAGTTATTCAATACGATGGATCCAACAGGATACAATTTCTTCAAAGATGTGTATGATATAGGAGAGATTTAGACTTCAGATTACATGTGTAGATCAGCAAAACTACTGTCTCTAAAAATGCAGGGATTAATCCACATTAAAGGCTAACCTCTTGAAATTTGAAAAAACAAAATAAAATGGTTTTTAAACTACAGAACTAAAGAAAAGGGTATTAAAGTATCAAGATGAAGTTTGTTTTTGTTCTCCTCTCTAATACCTAAATGGATATCTTTTTTTCCAAAATCTGTAATATAATTTGTTGTTTCCCAAGTTCCAGCAAAGGCATTGCTATAATTCAGCTCTGTACGTTCTAGAATGCCTCCCTTTCCTCCCTTCAAATCATGTTTTCTTTGTTTAAAGGGGACATGTTATAGATTTTCTCTGTTTCGGCTTTGCTGACATATTACGAAGTTATTTTGTTCTTAACTGATTATTGAAAGCAATTTTGTTCTTATATTTTTGGGGTATAATAAAATTGTTCTGTAAAGGAGTTTTATGTTGAGTTTTTTTTTTAACTGACTTCTCACATCCTAGAGAAGAGGAGTGACTTGCACATGACTTTGCAGTTTGTACTGATAACCTTCTGGTGCTAGCTGTTCTAACCTGTGCTACAATGATACAGTTCAACCCAGAGGATCAGAAAAACACAACTCTCTAACACTTTCGGCAGGCAGAACTCAGCATAGGAAAGAGCCTTAGGGTTCCTTTTCTTATTCTTTATATGGGTCATTATTATTTTAAAATTAAGTGTGTCAAAGAAGAGATAATAACATTGTAATTTACAATTTTTGAGCCAGGAGAATTAACATTAATAGCATTAGAAAACCCCTGACAGCAACTGTCCGCCTGCCAGCCTGAGGCCCCAACTCCCAGCAGCCTTCGTCTTCAGCAGCAGCGACAGACACCTGCTACACGGCCCCAAACCCTGGCGGCCTTGGCTCCCGGCGGCAGCGGCTGCTGCCTGCCAAACATGCCATGAGGCTGCAACTTTGGCTCCCAGCCACCTGCCGAGCCTGCCATAGGCTCATGGTGCAGTAAAAGCTGTGTTATCTGGCCTGTACCACCCAAAAAGCTCTATAAACCAGTATTTTTAATCATGAAAAGTCAGCTTTATAGTCTGGTTGGCCCAAGAGCAGCAGGCTGCCTACCTGGCTCCACAGAAGCAGAGACCTGTCCCTCCTGCTCCTGGTGGGGGGAACCAAAGCCATTGAGAACTGAGAACCGAAGCCATTGAGAACTGCAGGGGCAGTACCTACAGGTAGAAGCAGTGTGCAAAGCTGCCTACCTGCACATTCTCCAAGAGCAGCAGGGACATGCTGTCTTTTCTAGAGAGCAATCTGAGGTGAGCTCCTCCCTGATCTCACACCCCGAAACTCCCCCATGTCCCAGCCCTCCCTCCACATCAAGCTCCCTCCCAGGGCTTGCATCCCGCACCATCCCATGTCCCAACCTGCAGCCCTACATCTCCTCCCGCACCTCAACTCCATCTTTTAGTTAACCAGAATTTTTCAATTCTCCCAGCATGCCAACTAAAAACAGCGTTTACTGTATGTACATATATGTAAGCTCTATTAGTATGTTACCTTTACTTTCAGCTTCTTCCAAGTCTTTTTTATTGGCCAACAGAATTTCTTCTCTCTGGTCAGTTAGTAGATCAGCTATGTGATAGATAATCTCTGCTCTCTACAGAGAGAAAAAAATCCTGTACTGTTATCATAGAAGCCAAGTGACTCAGGGTATTCAGGCTCCTGGTCTCCTCAACCCCACTTCTTATCTACATACCTCTGGACCCTTTCTTCTCTGGCTCCTGAACTTGGCTTCCAGCATACCTCAGACAGTTTACCCCTTGCTAGTAGTGGGACTACACAATTGAGCCTGCAGGCCCTGCTTCTGGCCTTTCCTGCATTTTGCCTGGTAGGTCTCTGTGTTCTTCCTTACCAACAAGGTGCAAGTGCCATGCTGTACACAGTGCCTTCCTGTACTCAGCCCAGCTGCAATGCAGTGGCACACTGAACAGTAGATTGCATGAAGCTGCTCCCTTTTGAGCAGTTTAAGGATCCTTTCAGTAAGAGCTATTGGGGCAGCTATTCTTTGGCATCCTCTACATGCGAATAGCTGCATTTGAAATAATTAGATCCATATAAAAATGCTGGTTCAAATGTACATAATTTCGTAATTACAGCTTGGTAGACCACATCCTTCTTCACCTCTCCCTCTCATGCAGGACATTATAATCTAAATGATGGCCTTCAAAACAAGTGAGAATATAAGCTATTTGGGGCAGGGACCTGTCTTAAGTGTCTACTGTGAAACGAGCAGTATACCCGTCAGTTCTAATAAATAAATGAAGCCACACTGGCATGTTACCTGGTCAGGCTGCAATGCTGCCAGGGACCTGCCTCCAGCTCGAGCCATTTCACCTTGTTGCTCTACCGTAGGGCCTGTGAAACACAAGAATTGGTGCTGTTCATAGCACGCATGCTTCAAGCTCAGAGAATGTTAACGTGTCACACACAGCCAAACATATGAGAAAATAACTATCAAATTCCCCTCAGGAGTGGCCTGAGGCGGGCTGCAGCAGCTGGCACCCCAGGTGGAACACGCGATCGGCACCCCCGCCTGCATGGCCGTCAATGGAGTGACGTCATCATCAGGCACCCCGGGCGCCCTGTGACGTCATCATCGGGTGCCCCCATTGAAGGCGGCGCCCTAGGCGACAGCCGAGTCGGCCTATAGTCACGGGCCGCCCCTGACTCCCCTGCTTTCTCCCACTACCCAGGAGATAGTAAGCATGTGATTCACACATGTTCAGGTAAAAATGCACATTCACAAAACAAATTCATATTTTCATGAAAAACATTTGTATCAGGAAAGTACATCCCCCTTTCCCCCCGCCCCAGATAAACCTGTGCAAAAATGAAAAGTCAGAAAATGATTTATAAGTAAATCCAGTACCAAAAGCCTAACCAAAACCCACAGTCAAAAACAACCCAACGGCAGATATCACACAATCTTCCTAATCAATTACAGTTCCACAGCCCAAAAACCAACTTGCTCAGAAACTATATGATCGAATACTGAAACTGTATTTTGCAACCTACCTAGTTAACCTTTCTTGCTCCACAAAGCACCTCTTTTCTTCACTTATGCTAATTTCTATAATTCCTAATCAGATGTAACAAACCAGATTGTGGAACGGAGGTTGGTGCAAGGAGACCATCAGGACTCCTGGAATTGATTCTCAGTACTAAGAGAGAGGAGCAAGTTCTAGTGGCAGGGAATCTGGACTCCTGGTTTCTCTTGACAATTAGTGTAAGTTAGAAGTTAAGAAATGCAGGCAACGGTTGAGATGCTAAAGATACTGATGAACTATTCCAGTCAACAGAGTGAAAAACAATAAGGAATTATATATATAAATTATAGAATTACAAAAAGGAATCTTAATCACAAGGTTAATCTAGCGAGAGATGGTAAAGTATTTGGTAAATACTTCTGCTCACATCTGGAACCAATCTGGATATATTTAATACCAGAAGGTTTACCCAGAATTGCCCATTTCCTTCAGGGCAGGGGGCTAGTGGAGTGAGGGATGCAGGAAACAGGGCAGGACCCTGGAGATCTGGGTGGCAGGGCAGGCGGCTTGGGGTGGGAGACTGAGGGTTGGGGGGAGGAGCTCAGGATGGGGGTCCCATCCAACGAGGCCTTCTCTCCCCCTCCCAGTCTCGCCCCAGGCCACCGCGGCCTTCTCCCCCCCACTCACTCAGCCTCCAGGGGCCTTTTCTCTCCCCACAGCCCTCCCAGCAGCCAGAAGCCTTTTCTCTTCCCTCCCAGTGCTGTGGCTAAGGGCCAGGGAGCAAAGGGGCAGGGGAGCTACTTACCCGGTCTGATGGCAGGCAAGATGGTGAGCCCCAGCCCTGCTGGCCACTCACTTGCAAGTGCAGCTGCCCCCAATGGTCTCTCTACAGCAGAGGTGGGCAATAATTTTTGGAGGGGGGCCATGCCAAGATTTTGGAACATGGTCAAGGGTCACACTTCTCAATTCTAGGACACCCCCCCCCAAACCCTGTTTAGCAGATAGGAGCACTTATTGATACAGCTAAAGAATTGAAATATTAAATGTGACGTTGGATCCTCATATTTTGAAGGAAATATGTTTTTGAATATGAATATGCCTAACTCAAATGTGCTTTATGCAAAATGTGTCATGTAACCCATGACTGGAGAGCTTATAATCCCCTGAATGTGTATTTTCTATTTGTGTCCATGTATCACTCCTGTATTTGAAGTTAGAAATATCAAGTGCAAACCAGTTCATATATCTAGATGTGCTAATGAAGGCCATTAGTAATACTAAAGGAACTTAATGGCCTAGTAGCGTGGTCACCAACCCGTCGATCGCGATCGACAGGTCAATCGGGAGGGCTCGACCAGTCGATCGCGAGGCATTCGGGGGCCCCCCATTTCTCCCTATCCCCAAGAAGCCCCACTACCTACCTCCAGCGACAATGGAGGTAGTGCTGGCTTCCTGTGGGGTGGAAGGAAGTCCAGCAGCTGCGCGCCACTTCCGGGGTTTCAGGAAGCGCACTGGCTGCTCCCCCTCCCCCAGACAGCCGGTGCGGTACCAGACCCAGGTCTGTGGCATGCCGGGGACTTGCTGCACGGAGGAGGGAAGGGGGGTAGGAGTCCCCAGAGGAGGCGTGCACTGGGGCTTCCTCCTCTGAGAGGGGGGGAGGGTAGAAGTCCTGGGAGGAGGCGCGCGGTGGATCGTCCCTCCTCTGCACAGGGGGGAGGAGTCCCGGGAGGAGGCGCGTGGCGGGGCTTTCCTCCTATATGGGGGTGGAGGGGGCAGAATCCTGGGAGGAGGCATGTACTGGGGCTTCCCTCCTCTGTGTGGGGGGAGGGGGTAGGAGTCCCGGGGAGAGGCAAATGCCAGGGACTCCCTGTGGCCCCAACTGACTTTTCTGAGGGTCAGTGACTCCTGATTCAAAACAGGTTCTCCGCCCTTCTCATAAATAAAGACAATGCAGAAACTTTTTGTGTTTGACATGATATTTTATTTAAAAATGAAGCCTGGCCAACAAACCCCCAATTGGGACCAAGCCCCATCTGGCCGCAGTATCATAACACTCCTGCACACACACACCCCCAACCCTAGATCTGAGCCTATCATACACTGGAACCCCCTGTCCTGAGCCTCTCATCCCCAAACTCCTGCACCCCCACATCCTCAGTGTTCTACCACAACACTCCTGCACCCTCCACACACCGCAAATCTGTGTCCTGAGCCCATCATACTCCCAACCTCCCTGCCCTGAGCCCTCACATACCCCAATCCAAACTCCCGCACCCTCACATCCACAAGCCTGTGGCTTGCTCAGTACCCTAACCCTAAACCTGACCCCAACACTCCCCAGCCTGGAGCCCCCTCTCCAAGCCAGCATCCCCTTCTCCACATCCTCCTGCATCCAAATTGCCTTGGTATAATATGCACCTTTCACCCTTTCCCACACCTGTGCT
The DNA here is from genome assembly GCA_032595735.1 of Pelochelys cantorii. Classification (NCBI taxonomy): domain Eukaryota; kingdom Metazoa; phylum Chordata; order Testudines; family Trionychidae; genus Pelochelys; species Pelochelys cantorii. Next base: position 75,660,359 of record CM064333.1, on the reverse strand, counting down.
TGGTATAATATTCCTTACCTTAGTAAAGGAAATCATCTGCAAACACTTGGAAGATAAGGTGATAGGGAACAGCCAGCATGGATTTGTAAAGAACAAATCATGTCAAACCAATCTGATAGCTTTCTTTGATAGGATAACGAGTCTTGTGGATAAGGGAGAAGCAGTGGATGTGGTATACCTAGACTTTAATAAGGCGTTTGATACGATCTCGCATGATATTCTTATCAATAAACTAGGCAAATACAACTTAGATGGGGCTACTATAAGGTGGGTGCATAACTGGCTGGATAACCGTTCCTAGAGAGTATTTATTAACCGTTTACAATCCTGCTGGAAAGGTATAACAAGTGGGGTTCCACAGGGGTCTGTTTTGGGACCGGTTCTGTTCAGTATCTTCATCAACAATTTAGATATCGGCATAGAAAGTACGCTTATTAAGTTTGCAGATGATACCAAGCTGGGAGGGGTTGCAACTGCTTTGGAGGATAGGGTGATAATTCAAAATGATCTGGACAAACTGGAGAAATGGTCTGAGGTAAACAGGATGAAGTTTAATAAAGACAAATGCAAAGTGCTCCACTTAGGAAGGAACAATCAGTTTCACACATACAGAATGGGAAGCGACTGTCTAGGAAGGAGTACGGCAGAAAGGGATCTAGGGGTTATAGCGGACCACAAGCTAAATGAGAGTCAACAGTGTGACGCTGTTGCAAAAAAAGCAAACATGATTCTAGGATGCATTAACAGATATGTTGTAAGCAAGACACGAGAAGTCATTCTTCCGCTCTACTCTGTGCTGGTTAGGCCTCAGTTGTAGTATTGTGTTCAGTTCTGGGCACCATATTTCAGGAAAGATGTGGAGAAATTGGAGAAGATCCAGAGAAGAGCAACAAGAATGATTAAAGGTCTAGAGAAAGCGAAGTTACTCACCTCGGTGCAGTAACTGTCATTCTTTGAGATGGTGTCCCCATCGGTGCTCCACTGTTGGTACTGGGCTTGCCCCGGCACTTGCAGAACGGAGATTTTTCCAGAAGCAGTACCCGGCCGGACCGCACATGTGCCACGGTGTCTCGCGGCGTTCACGCTCTTTTGACTGAATGCGCGGTCCGGCTCCCTCCAGTTCCTCGAGGCTGCCTCGGAATCTGTAACGCAAGAGAAAAACAGACTCCGAAGCGGGGAATGGAGCACCCACGGGGACACCATCTCAAAGAACAACAGTTACTGCACCGAGGTGAGTAACTTCGCTTTCTTCTTCCAGGATGTCTCCGTGGGTGCTCCACTGTTGGTGACTGAACAGCAGTAGTTGCCAAATCAGAAGGTGGGAAAAACGGAGTCACTATCTTTCCGCTGTGGAAATCACTGCTGATGCCACCACAGAGTCCGACTGCCTCCTCAGAAGGAAGGAGTAGTGTTTAATAAAGGTGTTGTGCGTGGACCATGTGGCTGTTCTGCAAATATCTATCAGGGGAACTCCCTTAAGGAAGGCCACAGAGGTTGCCATAGCCCAAGTGGAATGTGCACGAGGGTGTGCTGGGAGCGGAATATTCTTCGAGGCATAGGCCTCTGTTATGCAAGTAGTTATCAGTTTAGAAATTCGCTGGGACGATAAGGGCTGGCCTTTAGATCTATCAGCTAGAAATAGAATTAGCCAATCAGTTTGTCTAAACGGTCTGGTGCGATCTAAATAGAAGGCCAAGGCTCTTTGGACGTCGAGTGTGTGAAGGGCCATGTCTCACAGAGAAGCATGAGGTTTCGGGTAGAATACCGGGAGAATAATTGGTTCATTCATGTGAAAACTCGATGCTATCTTAGGAACGAATCTGGGATGGAGTCTGAGGACTACCCCCTCTTTATTAAAAACGGTGTATAGGGGCGTTGCCATTATGGCTGATAACTTGCCCACTTGATGTGCTGATGCAACGGCTAATAAAAAGACCATTTTCATTATCAAAATTCGTAGAGGTATGGTGGTGAGTGGTTCAAATGGGGGAAGCCATTAAGGCTTCTAGGACGGTATCCAAGTTCCATACTGGAGGAGTGGGATTGCGTGGTGGACTCATGTTTGTAAGGCCCCTGAAAAAACATTTAATGGTTGGGTGGGCGAAGAGGGAGGTGCCGTCAAACGGTTGCCTGAATGCAGAGATCGCCGCCAGGTGGACTCTGAGCGATGCTAATGAGAGTCCTGTTTGTTTTAGGTGGAGTAAGTAATCAAGGATGTTCGGAAGAGCTGTTGACTCAGGGAGCTGACGGTTCGTGGTACACGAGGATGCGAACCTGTGCCATTTGGAAAGGTAAGTTTTCCTGGTTGTTAGTCATCTACTGTGGATAAGGATACGTTTCACCTGCTCAGAGCGTAAGGATTCGGACGTATTCAGCCAGTTAGGAGCCATGCCGTAAGTTTGAGGGTGTATCTCAGAGAGCTGTCCTTCTGGGTAAGGAGACCCGGAAGCAATGGAAGCTGGATCGGCCTGCAAGACGACATGTGATGGGGGAATGGAAACCACTGCTGGTGAGCCCATGCTGGAGCTATCAATATGATCGTGGCTCTGTCTGATTTCAGTTTCTGTAGGACTTTGGGGATGAGGACTATGGGCGGAAAGGCGTATAGAAGAGATCCTCTCCAGTTTGTAAGGAATGCGTCTCCTAGGGATCCGGGGCCTAGACCGGCTCTGGAACAGTATTTGGGGCACTTCCTGTTGCGGTAGGTCGCTAAGAGATCTATCGTGGGAAAACCGCATTGTCAAAAGAGGTTGTGGAGAATGCCATCGTGTAGTTCCCACTCGTGTTCTGTGGTGAAGTGCCTGCTGAGAAAATTCGTGATGACATTCGTGGTTCCAGGTAAGTAGGACGCCACAGGTGTTATGTCATGGCGAATGCACCAATTCCAAAATCGGATTGACTCCACGCAAAGGGAATGAGATCAAGCGCTGCCCTGACGTTTCACGTAGTACATGGCTGTGACATTGTCTGTGAGGATTCTCACTGTTGTACCTTGAATGCATGCATGGAAATGTTTGCAAGCATTGAAAATGGCTCGTAGTTCTAGAAGATTTATATGGAGGCGGGTCTCTGATGCCGACCATCGTCCTTGGACAGAAATCGATTCCATATGTGCTCCCCAACCCAGAAGAGAAGCATCTGTGGTGATATGATGCTGTGGTTGTTGTTGTTGAAACAGAATCCCAGAAAGAAGGTTCGTACGGCTCGTCCACCAGGTGAGTGATAGAAGTACAGACTGTGGCAGAGTCACCGATCTATGTAGATCGTGTCTGGTGTGATTGTACATGAGTGTCAGCCAGTACTGAAGAGCTCAGAAATGTAGCCTGGCGTGGTGTACGACGTAAGTGGTGGCGGCGAAGTGACCCATGAACCTCAGACAGGTAATGACCTGAACTGTGGGGCTGCCTTGGATTATCTGAATGATGTCCTGGATAGCCTGGAATCTTTGTAGGGGTAAGTAGGCCTTGGCTGTTGTGGAATCCAGGTGAGCTCCTATGAATTCCAGATCTTGTGTCAGATGCAAAGTGGACTTTTGTTTGTTGGCGAGGAGTCCCAGAGCTCGAAAGGTTTGTCTGGTATTGTGGATCATACGAAGAGTTTCGTCGGCAGTCCGGCCCTTGAGCAGGCAGTCGTCCAGATATGGGAAGATAATAACTCCTTGACGACGGAGGTAGGCTGCAACCGCTGCCAGGATTTTTGAGAATACCCTGGGGGTGGAGGAGAGGCCGAACGGCAGGATCTTGTACTGATAGTGGTCCGTGCCCACAACAAATCTTAAGAATCTTCTGTGTGCCAGATGGATCGAGACATGAAAGTAGGCGTCCTGGAGGTTGAGGGACGCGAACCAGTCATTGCGATCTAATGCAGGAATTATAGCAGCTAGGGTAATCATTCAGAATCTTTGCTTGCGCAGAAATTTGTTCAAACAGCAGAGGTCTAGAATGGGTCGCCATCCTCCCAACTTTTTCTGGGTCAGAAAGTAGTGAGAATAAAACCCTTTGCCTTTGAACTCTGTTGGGACTGGTTCTATAGCACCCAACGAGAGGAGATGGTTGACCTCAATGCGTAACAAGGCCTCGTGAGATGGGTCCCTGAAAAGGGACAGGGTAGGAGGGGTGGTGGGAGGAATGGAGGTGAGAGGGATGGTATAACCTGATTGAACAATTTCCAGCACCCATTTGTCTGTAGTGATGTTGGCCCATTGATGGTAATAAGGCTTTAGGCGTTGATGGAAGAGTAGGGTATGGTGATGGTTGCTGCTGTGAAGAACTGTTCACGAACCCCCAATCAAAGCATCAAACTTGCTGCTTGTTGTTCGATGTGGTCTGACCGCAATTTCCCATGTTCTGGCATCTCTGGGGTCTCTGTCGGGAGCATTGGTGATCGAAATTCCTCTGCTGTTGTTGTTGCCATTGATGTCTTACGTATGAATAATCGTACCGACGTTGGAAAGGAGTGTATCTTCGCCGTCTAAACAGGGGTGTATACATGCCCAGTGTTCTGAGAGTTGTACGGGAATCTTTCGACGAATTTAGCACGCTGTCAGTCTTTTCTGCGAACAGCTTTTCTCTATCGAAGGGCAGATCTTCGACCTTATTTTGTAATTCCTTGGGGACACCGGCTGCTTGAAGGAACGAAGCCCTTCGCATAACTACGCCAGTGGCGGTAGAACGGGCTGCTGTATCCGCCACGTCGCTGGCTATTTGGAGAGCTGTCCTGGGTGAGGTGAAGCTTTCCTGAACTAGCGATTTTAATATTGGTTTCTTGGTGTCTGGCAGGTGGTCCATCAAGGGTGTTAGTTTTGAGAATATATCAAAGGTGTGATTAGCAAGACGAGCTGCATAATTGGCAATGCGAAGCATTCAAGTTGCTGATGTATAGACTTTCCTTCCCAACAAGTCTAATCTCTTCGTGTCTTTGTCCGATCCTAGTTCCTTGTATTGTGGGGTCTTCGATCTCGGGCATGCTGCGTCCACAACGAAAGAATTTGGTTGGGGATGGGTGAAAAGAAATTCCATCCTTTTAGAGGGAACGAAATATTTTCTATCAGCTTTCTTATTTGTTGGAGATGCGGACGCTGGTGTATGCCAGATGTCTTCGGCAATCTCCAGAATTGCTGCATCTAGGGGAATAGCCAATCTGGATCTGTGCTGAGGTTGAAGGTTCTTAAAAAGACGATGTTGGTTGTCCATCTCTTGCAGAGGTATTTCTTGACTGACCGCAACGCGTTTGAATAGCTCCTGAAACTGTCGGAGATCGTCTGGTGGAGAAACGTCACCTGGGATGACAGCTTCATCCGGAGAAGACGACTCAACGGGGGACACCTCTAGTGGCTGGTCGTCAAGGTGAATGTATTCCGGTTCCAAAGCGGGCGGGGGGAGATGTGGTTCTCGGTATTCGTGTAGTGGGAGCCGGAGTTAGGGAACGTCTAGAAGAGGCACAGTCACAGCAGGATCATCCCTAGGACCTGGACCTGTGATGATATGGGGACCTGCTGCAGGAATCATAGGTGTAGGGCTCATCGTGGTGATACAATCTGTCCAGCGGTGAGCAGGCTTCACAGTAAGTAGACCTGGTATGCCCCCAACGATGACCATGCGGGGAATGCGGAGAGTGAGAGTGGTTGTAAGGGGGTATGGAGGAGGCTGGTGAGATGGACCAGTGAGGGGGGTGGTGGTGGTGGTGGTGGTGGTGGTGGTGGTATCTCCTGTGGTGAGGGTCCGAGTCGAGGAAGGGAGATGGTAAGCGCCGCGGAGACCGGTGATAGGTTTGCCGGCAGCTGCGGTAAGGTAGGGAGCGCGGTGCCGAGCGTGGTGCCGGTGGAGATAAGGACGGCGCCGGCGAGAAGCGGAGCGAGGGAGAACGGCTCCAAGATGGAGGAGTCTGTGGCATCAGCCTATCGGTGCCGCTTCTAGTGTGATCCGGGGCCAGGGCTGGTGCCGGCGCTGGCTATGCTTGCTCTGGTGGTGCTGCTGCCCGGCGGTGCCGGCGTGGATGTCAGCACCGGTTGAGTCTCTGGTGCCGGCGCGGTCCCCGGTGCTACTGTAGCTGCCGGTGCCAATGAGGCTCTCGGCACCGCTTTTGCTGACGGTGCCGGGGGGCTGGGCACAGGCGGAGCCGAAGAGGAAGTTACTCACCTCGTGGAGTAACAATGGTTCTTCGAGATGTGTCCCCTGTGGGTGCTCCACTCTAGGTGTCAGGTCCATCCCAGCGCCACTGGTCGGAAGATTTCACAGCCGTGTTCGGCTGGACCGCGCATGCACGCAGCATCACGTGACGTTCGCGCCCTTTTAACGTGCGCGGTCCGGCCCCCCCGCCAGTTCTTCTCACCACTCGGTCTCTGAAACGAGAAAGAAGAGAAGACCCGGAGCGGGGAGGAGGGCGGGACGTGGAGCACCCACGGGGACACATCTCGAAGAACCATCGTTACTACACGAGGTGAGTAACTTCCTCTTCTTCTTCGAGTGGTCCCCGTGGGTGCTCCACTCTAGGTGACTGAATAGCAGTGGCCGGAAAGCGCTCCGGGTCAATTAACTTTTGCAGTAGATAAGACTGCCGAAGCTACTGTGCAGTCCGCAGCCCAGCGTTGCACTATAGCGTAGTGTCTCATAAACGAAGTACTGGAAGTCCATGTGGCTGCCCTACAAATATCTACTAGTGGAACCCCCCTGGCGAAGGCCGTGGAGGTTGCAACCGCTCTAGTGGAGTGCGCTCGTGGTTGAGAAGACAGGGGTCTGTCTCGAATGGAGTGGCACGTGGTTATGCATAGAGTAATAAGCTTGGCGATGCGTTGACTGGAAAGCGCGGTACCTTTGGACCGCTGTGCTGTTGATACCAAGAGCCTGTCTGTTCGCCTCCATTGACGGGTTCTGTCTATGTAAAAGGAAAGAGCGCGGTGTACATCGAGCGTATGGAGCAAGACATCCTTATTTGACGCATGCGGCTTAGGGTAAAACGACGGAAGGACGATAGGCTTGTTGATGTGAAAGGAAAAGCAGACCTTGGGAATGAACGCTGGGTGTAGTTGCAACGTCACTGAGTCTTTCGAGAAAAAAGTGAAAGGGGGGTTTGCCATTAGAGCCCGCAACTCGCTGACTCTGCGTGCTGATGTAATTGCAAGTAAGAAAGCAGTCTTCATCCTTAACATCTGGAGGGGCACCGAAGCTAGAGGCTCAAAGGGAGGATACATAATGGTATCCAGCACTAAATCAAGGTTCCAGGACGGTGGAGGTGGTCTTCGAGGTGGACTTAGATTCATCAGGCCTTTGAGGAACTGTTTAGCGGTCGGGTGAGAAAACACCGAGAAGCCCTTTACGGGGTAATGGAAAGCGCTAATGGCTGCCAGATGTACCTTCAGGGATGACAGTGAAAGGTTCGAATTCTGCAAATGAAGAATGTATTCGAGGATTTGGTGTAAAGGGGAAGACAAAGGTTGAACATTATTATGGAGGCACCAGTGAGAGTATCTGCGCCATTTAGCCAGGTAGGTATCGCGCGTGGATGCTTTTCTGCTGTGTATCAGTACTGACTTGACGTGCTCTGAACAAAGGTTTTCATCTTGTCCAAGCCAGTCAGCAGCCACGCTGTTAGGTGTAATGCTTCTAGCCTGGGGTGTAGGAGAGAGCCTTGCTCTTGAGAAAGGAGATCTCGGCAAAGAGGTAGAGGCCAGGGTGGCCGTAGTGACATTTTGTGCAAAAACGGATACCATGCTTGCCTGGGCCAAGCTGGAGCTATTAAGATTACAGTTGCTGCTTCTGTTCTGATTTTCTCCAATGTCCTGGGAATGAGGACCGTTGGGGGGAAGGCGTACAGGAGTGACTTTCTCCAAGTAGCTAGCAATGCATCGCCGAGAGAGCCTTTGCCAATCCCTGCCCTGGAGCAAAAGAGGTGACACTTCTTGTTGCTGGCTGTTGCGAACAGATCCACTAGGGGTGTTCCCCATGTGCGGAAAATCGTTTGTAATACGTCCAGTCTTATTTCCCACTCGTGGTCTATGGGAAAACGCTTGCTGAGGGAGTCGGCCTGACATTGACTGTGCCAGGTAAGTAGGATGCTGTTATGATGATGTTGTTCTGTATGCACCAATTCCAACACCATACCGCTTCGGCGCATAGGGAGCATGATCTTGCTCCTCCCCGCCTGTTTATATAATACATTGCCGCTATGTTGTCTGTCAACACCCTGGCTGTCTTGCCTTTTAAGTGCGGGAGGAAATGCTTGCATGCTAGAAAGATCGCTCGCAGCTCTAGTTGGTTGATGTGAAGACGTCTCTCGTGAGACCATCGGCCCTGTACACGTTCTTCGCCCATGTGAACCCCCCAGCCGATGAGCGAAGCATCTGACGTTATCTGAACGGATGGGTTTGATCGATGGAATGGTACTCCCATCATGATGTTCAATGCATTCGTCCACCAGTGCAGGGACATACGCACATGAGATGGAGGAGATACTAGTTTGTGAATGTCGTGCTTTGCGGGAGCATATACAATTGCCAGCCAGTGCTGTAGGTTTCTCAAATGGAGTCGTGCATGAGGGACGACGAAAGTGGCGGCAGCCATGTGGCCCAGCAGACGAAGGCAAGTATGGACCGAGATCGCTGGGGTCTTGAGTGAGCTGACCAGGTCTTTGATTGCCTGGATCTGTCCATGGTTAGGTATGCTTTTGCTGTACAGGAATCCAGAATTGCTGCTATGAACTTTATGTTTTGCGTTGGAGTCAGCGTCGACTTTTGTTCGTTCAATATCAGCCCTCGGGATTTGAATGTTTGTCTGACAACGGTACCATGGGCACCCTTTATTAAACAGTCGTCCAGGTAAGGAAAGATGACGACTTGAAGACAGCGAAGGTGAGCAGCAATGACGGTGAAGGTCTTTGAAAATACCCTTGGAGCTGAAGCTAGCCCGAACAGAAGGACTCGATACTGGAAATGCTCGTTATTTATGACAAAGCGCAGGAATCGTCTGTGTGCAGGGTGTATGGCTATGTGGAAACAGGCATCTTGTAGGTAGAGGGCAGCGAACCAATCGTTGTTGTCCAGAGCTGGAATGATTGTGGAGAGAGTTACTATTGTGAACCGCTGTTTTCGAAGGTGGCGATTCAACCGGCGTAGATTGTGAATGGGTCTCCAACCCCCTGTTTTCTTCTGCATTAGGAAGTAACGCGAATAAAACCCTCTTCCTTTGAACTGATCTGGGACCTTTTCTATCGCTCCAATGGATAAATGGCGATAGGCTTCTTGACTCAGAAGGTCCTCATGAGATGGGTCCTTGAAAAGGGACGGGGTTGGTGGAGTGGTAGGGGGAAGGGATGTGAAAGGAATAGTGAATCCTGATCTTATCACCTCTAATACCCATTTGTCTGAAGTTATCGCGACCCATTGGTGGTAATAGGGTCACAGCCGGTGATGAAATATGGGATTCGTGTCTGCAACAACAACTGAAATATTCGTCATGCCCTCGACAGGGGAGTCAAACCTGCTGCTTAGGTGTCACTGGGTTGCTCACCCTAGGTGGCTGAGGATGTCTGCGCTGTGTCCTCTGCTTGGGGCGGTTTTTGTCAAATGGACGGTTTTGTTGCCTACGAAATTGGTAATCATAACGCCTTTGATATAGAAAATAGCGTCTACGCCTGAAAGGTGGAACATACATCCCAAGCATGCATAGGGTGGCACACGAGTCTTTCCCGGTGTGGAGCACATTGTCTTTTCTGCAAACAGCTTAATCCTGTCGAATGGAAGATCTTCGACTTTGGATTGAAGTTTTTTGGGCACAGCCGCTGTGGCGAGCCATGAAGATCTTCTCATGGATATTGCTGTTGCCACTGCTCGCGCCGCCATGTCAGCAACATCCATAGCTATCTGCAGACCCGCCCTGGAACATGCATAACCTTCTTGTAATATTGCCCGCAGGAGCACCTTATCAGTTTCAGAAATTCTGTGTGCAATTTCCGTTAGCTTCGCGATATTATCGAAGCTATGGTTCGAAAGAAGCGCCGCATAATTTGCAATACGGAGGAGCAGCGTGGAGGATGAGTACACTTTTTGCCCAAATATGTCCAGTTTTTTTGCATCCTTGTCTGTCATTGAATTTTTATCTGTGGGGTTTTCGCTCTCTGCAAGGCCGCATCCACCACCAACGAATTAGGTTGAGGGTGAGCAAAAAGGAACTTGGAACCTTTAGGTGATATGAAATATCTTTTCTCGGCTCGCTTTGATGTTGGGGTAGTAGAGGCCGGTGTACGCCAGATTTCCGCGGCTGACTCTAAAATCGCCTCATCCAGCGGCCGCACCACTCTGGATTGCTGTCTAGGGTGCAAGTTCTTTAACAACTTATATTGCTTCGCTTGCACCTCTGCTAGTTGAACCTCCTGCGATTGCGCCACCCTCTTGAAGAGATCCTGAAATTCCCGGACATCATCCGGAGGTGAAGAATCTCCAGCAAAGACAATGCAATGTCCTCCGGGGAAACAGCATGTGGGTGATCATCGGTGTCCGAGATCTGCCCCTCTTCCGGTTCAGAAAGAATTGGCACTGAAGGGACGTCCGGAGGGGGTCTCGGGGATAGCATCCTCTGTTGGGTGGGAGCAGGTGGTGAGTGCTGTGAGTAGTAAGATGAATGGCAGCAACACGAGTGGGAGTGAGATTGCGATCTGCCATGCCTCTCAGAAGCGCGGTAACTCCCATAACAATAGGCATATTCAGGAGACGATCTCCTAGAGGAATATCTGCTCCCATGTCTACTATGATAGGATCTGGGAGGAGAATAACTCGGAGAACGAGATCTGCGTTTAGAGGCTCATCTGTACCTATTGGAATGACGAGACCTCGACCGTCGCCACGGGGACCACGGATCATGTCTGCGTGTAGATGAATAAACCCTTCTCTCTGAGGAGCGGTGTGGAGATGGGGAAGGATCCGCTGAGAACACAGGCGAAGGAGATATTGAGTGGATCCTAGGGATTGACTTACGAGCTGCTTTTGTGGGAACTGATGCTGCAGAATGAGTGTGCGCACACGGGAGATCTCCTGCTGTGCAGCTATGATCCTCTTCCCCCGAGAAGGAACGTGAAGCCGGGGAAGGCGGAGAGATTCTTTGCTGCCCCGGTGTTGGTGGAGGAACAGGGTGGGAGTGAGCTCGTGGTGCCGAGCGCGGCTGCTTGCTCGGCACCGGGTGTGATGTGGAACGGTTACCTACTAACGGAGCCGACTAACGTCGGCACCACATCAGCGTCCCGAGGAGAGCTGCCCTGCCGGTGCTGCTGCCTTTTGTCTGGCACAGTTACTGAGGGCTCTGACGGTGCCGCTTGCGGCGCCAGAACACTGGTCTCCATTGGTCCTGTCTCCGGTGCCGATCCAACCGACTCCTGCGGTTCCAGTCGCGGTGCCATCTCCAATGGCTGCAGTGGCGGCAATCGCGGTGCCGCGCGCCTATGCCTTGAAGGCGTCACACTCCGCCTGTGCCCCATATGGGGAGGGGAGAACGGCGGCAGCTCCGATGCCATACGCATTGGTGGCTCAGCTGTTCCTGGCACAGCGTGTGAAACTGACTTGGCTGTCTGCCAGCCAATCCCCAATGTACCCTGTCTGTCTCCTTGGCTTGTGCGAAACAGGGGAACTGCAGGTAGGGAGCGGGCGGGGGAGGCTTTTTTCTTCTTTGCCGCCAATGCCCCGGGGGATAATGCCTTCCTTTTTAGAGGCTCAACTGATTCCTGCTAAGAGGCTTGTAAAGGCTGAAGAGCTCTATCACACAAAAGAAGTTTGAGTCGCATGTCCCTATCCCTGCGTGCTCTAGGAGTCAACTTGGAGCAATGAATACATTTCTGCGGGACATGCGACTCCCCGAGGCAACGAATACAAGCAGCGTGACCATTGGACACCGGCATTGCCTCTTTACACTGAGAACACCGCTTAAATCCCGGTGAACCAGGCATGCTGATTGAAACTGACATGCAGCACTAACTACTGACGAAATAAAAACCTAAGGAGAATGATTTTTTGTTTATTTGTTTGTTTGTTTTACAGGAATACTAACTACCTACCTAATAACAAGAAACTAATTAACTAAGAGAGATTTAACTATTTACAACGTTTCTTCACAGAACGGCTATGACTCTGAGAAGAGATCGCAGAGCTCTGCCAGCAACCGAGGACGGTTGAGAGGAACTGGCGGGGGGGCCGGACCGCGCACATTAGAAAGGGCGCGAACGCCGCGCGCTGCTGCGCACATGTGCGGTCTGGCCAAACACGGCTGTGAAATCTTCCGACCAGCGGCGCCGGGATGGACCCGACACCTAGAGTGGAGCACCCATGGGGACCACTCGAAGAAAAAGCGACCCTTGTTGCAGCATAGTGTGCTGCATGCCCCATCTTCGCTGGCTTAGGTGCCGCTGCTGTTTTGGAGCGCGGTTTTGCCATGCCGGAGGTCCCCGGCTTGTCTCCGAAGCTAATTCTGCCGTGGTGGACTGCAGGCAGAGATCGAGTCAGAGACACTCGCGGTCTCTTGGGCGAAGCTGCCGGAGGAGAAGCAGCCCTGCATTTTGCGGGCTGGTTTTTGGAGACGGGAGCAGGACACGGCGGCTGCAGGGCTTTATCAAAAAGAAGCATCCGCAGCCTCATGTCTCTGTTTCTTCTGGTTCTTGCAGTGAGTTTACTGCAATGCTGGCACTTCTGGGGAACATGGGCTTCTTCCAGACATTTTATGCAGGACGGGTGACCGTCCAAGGCAGGCATCGCCTCCCGACAAGTATCACATTTTTTGAATCCAGGTGACGGCAGCATGGTGAGTAGTATGCTGTAGCGGGAGGCTTTTTTTTTTTTTTTTTTTTTTAAACAAGTCATAGGGGATAGAGAACTATGTACAACTGTGGAAGAGGGGAAGAATGGGGTAGAAGAATGGGGTACTGAACTTGGGAGTGAAATTATGTACTAATCTACAACAAATTTGTCTCTTTTTTTGTAAACGAGGAGAAGGAATAAAAATGGGAGAGAGGGAGGTGAGAACTAGGCACAGGGTAATCTCACTATAGGACGAGTCAGTGAGGAGAAGAGCGCAGTTCCCTCCGTCTGCAGCCCGAGGTGGTCGAGAGGAACTGGCGGGAGCCGGACCGCGCATTCAGTCAAAAGAGCGCGAATGCCGCGAGACACTGTGGCGCATGCGCGATCCGGCGGGGTACTGGTTCTGGAAAAATCTCTGTTCTGCAGTGCTGGGGCAAGCCAAGCACCGACAGTGGAGCACCGATGGGGACATCCTCGAAGAAGAACAACCTATGACGGAAAACTGAAAGAATTGGGCTTGTTTAGTTTGGAAAAGAGAAGATTGCAAGGCGACATGATAGCAGTTTTCAGGTATCTAAAAGGATGTCACAAGCAGGAGGGAGAAAACTTGTTCTTCCTGGCCTCTCAGGATAGAACAAGAAGCAATGGGCTTAAACTGCAGCAAGGGAGGTTTAGGTTGGACATTAGGAAAAAGTTCCTAACTGTCAGGGTGATTAAACACTGGAATAAATTACCTAGGGAGGTTGTGGAATCTCCATCTCTGGAGATATTTAAGAGTAGGTCAGATAAATGTCTATCAGGGATGGTATAGACAGTACTGGGTCCTGCCACGAGGGCAGGGGACTGGACTCGACGACCTCTCGAGGTCCCTTCCAGTCCTAATATTCTATGATTAGTAGCATATATTCCAAAGGGGAAAAAACTAGCACTATACAAAATGAATAGGGCGCAAAGTGAAATGGATGAAGAGCTAGTTAACTGACAGATTTCAAAATGGGGAACATGCAACTGGTGGTGGTTTCAGGAAGTCACCCTAGGGATTGATTCCCTGCTAATTCTATTCTAGGATTTTATACTGTGCTTCGTAGCATCTAAGCACCTTCTAAAGAGTGCACTAAGCCACAGATCTGTACATCTGTGATAAGAACATAGATACAGCCAAATTGGGCCAGACCAAAGGTCCATCTAGCCCAGCATCCTGTCTACCGACAGTGGCCAATACCAGATGCCCCAGAAGGAGGGAACAACAGGTAATCCTCATGTAATCCCTCTTCTGTTACCCATTTCCAGACAAACAGAAGCTGGGGACACAATTCCTACCAATCCTGGCTAAAGCTACTGATGGACCAATGAATCTAGCTAGCTCTTTTTTGAACCCTGTTAAAGTTCTCGTCTTCACCACATCCTCTGGCAAGGAGTTCTACAGGTTGACTGAAGTGAAGAAAAACTTCTGTTTGTTTTAAATCTGCTGCCTTTTAATTTCATTTGGTGACCCCTAGTTCTGATATTGTGGGAATAAGTAAATAACTTTTCCTTATTCACTTTTTCCACACAAGTCAGGATTTTATAGATCTCTATCATATTTCCCTTTAGTCTCCTCTCTTCTAAGCTGAGAAGTCCCAGTCTTTTCATCTCTCTTCATATGGGACCCGTTCCAAACCCCTCATCATTTTTGTTGCCCTTTTCTGAACCTTTTCCAATGCCAATATATCTTTTTTTGAGATCAGGCGACCACTTCTGTATGCAGTATTCTAGATGTGGACGTACCATGATTTTATATAGAGGCAATAAGATATTTTCTGTCTTATTCTCTATCCCTTTTTTAATGATTCCTAACACTCTGTTTGCTTTTTTGACTGCCACTGCACACTGAGTGGACTCAAAGATCTCTCTCTTGAGTAGCTGTAGCCAAATTAGCCTCCCTCATATTGTATGTATAGTTGGGATTATTTTTTTCCACTGTACATTACTTAACATTTATCAACATCAAATTTCATTTGCCACTTTGCTGCCCAATCACTTAGTTTGGTGAGATCTTTTTGAAGCTCTTCACAGTTTGATTTGGTCTTAACTGCCTTGAGCAGTTTGGTATCATCTGCAAATTTTGCCACCTCACTGTTTACCACTTTCTCTACATCATTTATAAAAAAGTTGAATAGGATTGGTCCCAGGAAAGACCCTTGGGGGACACCACTAATTACCTCTCTCCATTCTGAAAACTAACCATTTATTCCTACCCTTTGTTTCTTGTCTTTTAACCGGTTACCAATCCATGGAAGGACCTTCCCTCTTATCTCATGACAACTTACTTTACTTAAGAGCCTTTGGTGAGGGACCTTGTCAAAGGCTTTCTGGAAATCTAAGTATACTGTATCTACTGGATCCCCGTTGTCCACATGTTTGTTGACCCCTTCAAAGACCTCTAATAGATAGTAAGATATGATTTCCCTTTACAGAAACCATGTTGACTTTTGCCCAACAAATTATGTTCTTCTATGTGTCTGACAATTTTATTCTTTACTATTGTTTCTACTAATTTCCCCAGTATGGATGTTAGACTTACCGGTCTGTAATTGCCGGGATCACCTCTAGAGCCCTTTTTAAATATTGGCATTACGCTAGCTATCTTCCAGTCATTGGGTACAGAAGCTGATTTAAAGGATAGGTTACAAACCAAAGTTAATAGTCCAGCAATTTCCCATTTGAATTCTTTCAGAACCTTTGGGTGAATGCCATCTGGTCCTGGTGATTTGCTACTGTTAAGTTTATCCATTTGTTCCAAAACGTCCTCTAATGACACCTCAATCTGGGACAATTCCTCAGATTTGTCACCTAAAAAGAATGGCTCTGGTTTGGGAATATCCCCAATATCCTCAGCCATTAAGACTGAAGCAAAGAATTCATTTAGCTTCTCTGCAGTGACTTTATCATCTTTCAGTGCTTTTTTAGCTTCTCGATCATCCAAAGACCCCATTGGTTGTTTAGCAGGCTTTCTGCTTCTGATGTACAGCCACTCCCCGAGTTATGAACAATTTATGGACCAACACTTGGTCCGTAACTCCAAGTGTTCGTAAGTCGGATCCCATAGAGTTACATGGCGACTGAGCTGTTCGTAAGCACGGATCGCCGTTCGTAACTCGGATCCGCATTTACGACTGCTTTGGTCGTAAGCGCGGTGGTCATAACTCGGGGAGCAGCTATCCTTAAAACACATTTTGCTATTACTTTGAGTTTTTGGCTAGTTGTTCTTCAAACTCCTTTTTGGCTTTTCATATTATATTTTTACACTTAATTTGTCAAAGTTTATGCTCCTTTCTATTTTCCTCACTAGGATTTGACTTCCACTTTTTAAAAGATGTCTTTTTATCTGTCACCTTCTTTTACTTGGTTGTTAAGCTACGGCGGCACTTTTTTGGTTCTCTAACTGTGCTTTTTATTTTGGGATATACATTTAAGTTGAGCCTCTGTTATGGTGTATTATGTTGATGTGGTATTCGTTTTTGTCTCCTTTCCACAGAGGGAAAAACATGTGCAGCAGAGCGTCTTATTTGGCTCCGTGTTTGCTTATATACTTATGACTGTTGCTGTGTGTTTATATTAGAAAAGGCAATGTTAAAGAAAAGGGAGTTTACTCACCTCGTACAGTAACAACTGTTCTTCGAGGTGTGTGTCCCCGTGGATGCTCCACGCAAGGTCTCGGAGCCATGGAGCAGAGCTTTTCAAGCAGTGTCTGCGAGCCGTGCATGCATGAGGGGAGCCTCCTGCTATGCTCAGCTTGGCGCCTCGCGCACACGGCTTGCCCTACCCCATCTTTCAGTTCCTCTTCTCCATTTGGGTAATTAGGACTCCGAATAGAGGGAAGGAAGGGAGGGTTGTGGCGCAACCAAGGGGCACACACCTCGAAGAACAGTCATTACTCTACGAGGTGAGTAACTCCCATTTCTTCTTCAGGTGATGTCCCCGTGGGAGCTCCACGCAAGGTGACTAGCAAGCAGTATCTGACAGGATGGTGGGAATCAGAATCACTGCTTAGAGGCTGTAGATAGCATCGCCATAGCCAATGCTGAATCAGCAGCCAATTGTGGCATAATGGCGGAATGCCTAGCACAAGTATGGTCTGAGGACCAGGTGGCTGCCCTATAGATGTCTTTAAGTGGTGCATTGGGGTAAGGAAGGCCGTGGACGTTGCAGCTGCATGGGCAGAGTGGAGTTGGCAAGGGCACAGTGGAGTTGGCAAGGGCTTGTTGCGGAGGGCATGGCAACGCAGCATGCAGGATGAGACCCATTTGGGAATACATTGTGTTGAGATAGGCACGCCCTTTGAGGCGATGGATATGAACAAGCATGAAGATTTGTGGAATGGCCGCATTCTGCGTATAGAGAAGGCCAACGCTCGTCATATGTCGAGTGTATGGATAATGGCATCCCTGGGGGTCATGTGAGGCTTCGGAAAGGACGCTGGTAGCACTATAAGTTTGTTGATGTGGAAGGATGTGCAGACTTTGGGTAAAAATGTTGGATATGGGCATAATGTGACTTTGTCCTTAGTGAAGACTGTATACAGAGGGTCTACCATGAGAGCCCCTATTTCACCAACCCTCCTTGCAGAGGTGATGGCTGTAAGGAACAGCACCTTCATTCGTAAAAACTGAAGTGGGCAAGTGACCAAGGGTTCGAAAGGAGGCCTCATGAGACAGTCTAAGACAAGATTTAGATCCCACATAGGGGGAGGCGCCCTGACAGGAGGATAAAGATTTTGGAGACCCTTCAGAAATCTTCTCATTGTGGGGTGCGCAAATATGGATGAGCTGTCTACGCATTCACGAAGAGTGGACATCGCTGCAAGGTATACTCTCATGGAGGGATCTGACAGACCACCGGATTTGAGATGATGTAGGTACTCGAGAATCTGGTGGAGTGGTGTGGTGAGAGGATCCACATGGGACAAGTGACACCAGGCTGAGAATCTTTTCCATTTTTGCATGTAGGTAGCCCTGGTGGATGGACTTCTGCTCCGTAGGAGGACTGCTTTTACGCAGTCTGAACACAGGGATTCCATACCTTGGAACCAGAGAGGAGTCATGTGTGTAGGTGAATCATCTGTGGTTGGGGATGGAGTAATCTGCTCCTGCCCTGAGATAGGATGTTGTGACGGGATGGGAGAGGATATGGCGTGGCCACAGACATTGTGTGCAGAAATGGGAACCAGGTCTGTATGGCCCATTATGGTGCATAGTATGACTAGAGCCTCATCGATCTAGATCTTGCATAGAACTCTGGGTATTAGCGGGATGGGCAGGAAGGCATAGTGCAATAGCTCATTCCAATGGATGAGGAAAGCGTCGCCCTGAGATCCCCTGCCTAGACTGTCTCTCAAGCAAAAACAAGGACACTTGGTATTGTTGAGAGTCGCAAAGAGGTCCATACATAAGAACATAAGAATGGCCTTACTGGGTCAGATCAAAGGTCCATCCAGCTAGTATCCTGTCTGCCGACGGTGACCAATGCCAGGTGTCCCAGAGGGAGTGAATCGAACAGGTAATGATCAAGTGATCTCTCCTGCCATCCATCTCCACCCTCTGACAAACAAAGGCTAGGGACACCATTCCTTACCCATCCTGGCTAATAGCCATTAATGGACTTAACCTTAACCTTATCTAGTTCTCTTTTAAACCCTGTTATAGTCCTAGCCTTCACAACCTCCTCAGGCAAGGAGTTCCACAGATTGACTATGCGCTGTGTGAAGAAGTTACTCACCTTGTGCAGTAACGATGGTTCTTCGAGGTGTGTCCCCCCGTGGGTGCTCCACTGTGGGTGGGTGTTGGGCTCGTCCCGGTGCTGAAGTTCGGAGATATTTCAGCTGTTGTTCGCCGGACCGCGCATGCGCGGCGGCCATCTTGCGGCTTTTCGCGCCGTTTCTGGTCGCATGGTCCGGCTCCCGCCAGTTCCTCCTGATCGTCAAGGTCTGCAAGACAAAACAAGAAACTCTGAAGAGGGGAGGAGGATGGGTCGTGGAGCACCCACGGGGGGACACACCTCGAAGAACCATCGTTACTGCACAAGGTGAGTAACTTCTTCTTTGGGTAGCGTCCCCGTGGGTGCTCCACTGTGGGTGATTCCACAGGAATAGCCGACCTAAGGAGGAGGGACGGAGTCAGTGTGGTGCTGCCGAAGAGAGGACGACATTGGCTACTGCTGTGTCGGAGACGATGACTCTGGAAAGGGCATAATGGTTTGCGAACGTAAGTTCAGAAGACCACGTTGCCGCTCCGCAGATGTCCTTGATAGGGACCCCTTTAAGGAAGGCTGTTGAGGATGCTACTGCCCTGGTGGAATGGGCCCTGATCATATGAGGTAGTGTGACATTTCTCATTTGGTAGCATTTGGTGATGCATGACACAATTATCTTAGATATTCGCTGAGATGATAACAGATGGCCTTTAGCGCGGTCATCTAGCGAGATGAACAGATGGTTTGTTTTTCATATATTACGAGTTCTTTCAATATAGAATGCCAGTGCTCTATGGACATCTAGTGAATGAAGCCTAGTATGGTGTTCAGAGGTATGTGGTCTTGGGTAGAACACGGGTAAGATGATAGGTTCATTTATATGGAAGCTGGAGTTGACTTTGGGTAAAAATAATGGTTGTGGTCGTAGGATGACTGCCTGTAGCGTGAAAATGGTATAAGGAGGTTATGCCGACAAGGCTGCCAGTTCCCCTACCCTGCGTGCAGATGTGATTTCCAGTAGGAACACAACCTTCATGGTAAGAGTTAAAATCAGACGTGGACAAGGGTTCGAAAGGTGGCCGCATGAGCGTATCAAGAACCAATTCGAGGTTCCAAGGATCTGGGGGATGTTTGTGCTTGGGGAACAGGTTGTTCAGGCCTTTGTGGAATCTTCTCGTAACTGGATGCAAGAAGATGGTACAGCCTTCGACTGGCTGTCTAAAGGCTGTGATAGCCGCTAGGTGGACCTTCAGGGATGACAGGGAAAGCGCACTGTATTTGAGGTGTAAAATGTATTCTAGAATGGAGTATAATGGCACTCCATGAGGGTCCAGGCCCTTGTGTGCGCACCATTCAGTGAACCTTTTCCACTTATGCAGGTAAGTAGTTTGGGTCGAGGTTTTTCTGCTATGTAAGAGCACGTGGTCGACTGCTGTTGAACCACCTAATCTTTCTTGCTGGCAGGTGTCAGGAACTAAGCGGACAGAGCGAGGTGATCCGGTTGTGGATGAAGTAGTTTCCCCTGTTCCTGCGTCAGAAGATCGGGTCGACTGGGAAGGCAATATGGGGGATGAGACAACATGTGAAGCAGGTAACGGAACCAAGTCTGGCGTGGCCAGAATGGTGTTACTAGGATTAGTGTTGCTCTGTCCGCTATTGCTTTCTCTAGGACCTTGTGTATAAGGGGAAATGCATATAGCAGTTGTCGACCCCAGTTGAGCAGGAAGGCATCGCCCTTCGACGCTCGGCCTATGTCCTCTCTGGAGCAGTAGTGATCGCACTTCGCGTTGTACTGCGTTGCAAAGAGGTCCATAATTGGGTGGCCCCACCGTTGGAATATGCTCTCTAAGACTTCGAGGTGTAGCTCCCATTCATGCTGTTATGCAAAATGTCAGCTGAGGTGTAGCTCCCATTCATGCTGTTATGCAAAATGTCGGCTGAGTGTGTCTGCTGTCGTGTTGTCGTCTCCCGGGAGATATGCCGCCATAATTATGATGTTGTGTCAAATGCACCAGTTCCACAGACGCACGGCTTCCCTGCACAGAGTGCAGAAGCGGGCTCCGCCTTGTTTGTTTATATAATAGACTGTTGTCATATTGTCTATAAGAATTTGTACCCGCTGGTTGCGTATTCAGGGGAGGAAGTGGTTGCAAGCATTGTACACCACTCATAACTCGAGCAGATTTGTATGGCAGAGCGATTCTTGTGGCGACCAACGGCCTTGCGCTTGTTTGTCCTGCATATGGGCCCCCCAGCCAAGCAGGGAGGCACCTGTAGTCACCTGGATGGTAGGCTGGGGTGTGTGGAACGGGATACCCGCTAACATGTTGTGGGGGATTGTCCACCACTTCAAAGATCTCCTGACTGCGTTTGGTATGGTGATCATTCTGTGCACATTGCATTTGTGAGGTGTGTATACAGTTGATATCCATTGTTGCAGGCTTCTGAAATGCAGGCGTGCATAGGTGATGACATAAGTTGCGGCTGCCATATGCCCCATCAGTTGCAGGCAGGTGAGCACCAGAACTGTGGGGCTGGTAGTAAGGACCTGAACAAGATCTTGGATCATGCTGAGTCTGGCGTTGGGAAGGTAGGCGCGTGCCGTAACAGAATCAAGACGAGCGCCTATAAAGTCTATAGTCTGTTGAGGGATGAGGGACGATTTCTGGACATTGATTAACAGGCCTAGGTTGTCGAAAAGTAGCCTTGTCGTGGAGACTGCGATCAAGGCCTCGTCAAAGGATCAGGCCCTGAGGAGGCAGTCATCCAGGTAAGGGAAGATTATGATTCCTAGGCGAAGCAAGAAGGCCGCTACTACAGCAAGTGTCTTAGAAAACATCCTTGGGGCTAACGAAAGACCGAACGGCAGTACTTTGTATTGGTAATGTTCGGAGCCTATGGGCAGGGTGCACTGTGATGTGAAAGTAAGCATCTTGTAAATTGAGGGATGCAAACTAGTCTTCTTGCTGCAACGCCGGTATGATGGTGGTGAGAGTAACCATCTTGAATCGTTGCCTCCGCACGTATCGGTTGAGACCGCGGAGGTCCAGTATGGGTCTCCAACCGCCGGACTTTTTCTGTGTCAGAAAATAGCGGGAGTAATGCCCTCTCCACTGAAAGGGTTGCGGCACTCTCTCTCTATGGCTCCTATACTAAGGAGATGATCTACCTCTTGCTTGAGGAGGAGCTCATGAGATGGGTCCCTGAAAAGGGACGGGAAGGGAGGGGCGGTTGGGAGACAGGATGTGAAGGGGATAACATAGCCCGTTGTTATGAGCTGCATGACCCATTTGTCCATTGTTATTGCAGCCCAACGGTGTTGGAAGGGCCGCAGGTGGTGGTGAAAGAGTGTGGTATCAGCATTCGAGGCAGAAAGAGTTGGAATGGTTTGCAATCCCTCGAGCAAGATGTCAAACTTGCTGTTTGGATTGTGGCTGAGTTGTAGGTCTGGAGGCCTGTGGGCATCGTCTTTGAGGACGTTGTTTAGGGCATTGTTGTTCGTACGGTCGTGGCTGCGTATAAGGGGACGGTCTCTGTCTTTGATAGGGTGTATACTTTTTGCGTCGATATGGCGGCGTAAACATATCTAAGGTTCTTAAGGTGGTACGCGAGTCCTTGCCAGAATGGAATAGCTGGTCTGTTTTCTCCACAAACAGGCCTTGTGTGTCAAAGGGCAAGTCCTCTACCTTAGACTGAAGTTCCCTGGGGACCGCCAACATATGGAGCCACAAGGCCCTGCGCATAATGACAGATGTTGCTGTCGTTCTAGCTGCGGTGTTGGCTGTATCAAGGGCTATGTTCAACGCTGAACGGGAAGCAGTATAGCCCTCGTGAATAATGGCCTTGAGCAGCTGGCATTTTGTGTCCGGCAGGTGTTCGAGTAGCTGGACTAACTTCGCGCAATTGTTGAAGTTATGGTTGGCTAGCAACGCAGAGTAGTTGGCCATTCGAAGTATGGACGTGGCCGAGGAGTAAACTTTTCGTCCGAGCAGGTCAAGGCGTTTGTTATCCTTGTCCCCAGCAGTTGTTTTATACTGGGGGGCTTTTGCGCGTTGCTGCACCGTGTCAACGACCAGCAAATTTGGTTGGGGATGGGTGAACAGGAACTCCATCCCCGTAGCCGGGATGTAATATTTCTTATCGGTCTTTTTATTCGTTGGCGGGGCTGTGGCAGGACTCTTCCAGATGGCGTTGGTGATCTCAAATATAGCCTCATTCAGAGGAAGCGCAACTTTGGAAGCATGGGAGGAAGGATGTAGATTTCGCAACAGATGGTGGTGTTTCTGTTGGACTTCCGTGAGCTTCACGTTCTGCGTATCAGCTAGCCGGTGAAAGAGGTCTTGGAATTCCATGAGGTCATCGGAAGGTGACGTATCTCCGGTGAGGATGGCATCATCCGGAGAAGAGGAAGCCACAACTGTGGGAGAGGCTTGGTGTGGTGCCTCTACCTCTACGACTTGTGGTAGTTCTACGATGGGTTGTTCCGCAGAAGGTAGGTCACCGGATGGAGTCGGTGGTCTGGCTGCTGCCGGAGTGGAGGATCTACTCCTGCCATGAGTGAACCGTGATGGAGCTGATGATGGTGAAGAGCGGATTGATCGGGAATAACGGTCTCGATGGTCATGATGTGCTTGCCAGCGGTCATCATAACGAGAGTAGTATGAGTGCCTGTAGTCGTACCTATACCTGGAACCTCGAGAATAGGAGGGAGACGTTGGTGACCTGGATCTACAATGAGAGCAGCAAGGAAATGGCGATCGGTAATATCTGTGGTAATGGTGTCTTGGTGGAGGGGAGACACTGTGTCTTGGCCGTCTATGATGCCGGGGTGGAGATGGTGGCTCAGGGGAGAAAGCCATTGGTCCTGGGCTTATTGGCGGTCATCCGGTCGTGGAGGAGGGGGATGCCTGCATCAGGGGCGTGGGCGGAGTTTTGCTAGGTGTAGAGATCCTCCGAGAATATGATAGAGTTGGAGAGCGTCCCAGCGGTGCCAGTGGTTCCGGTGCCGCGTGTGACGGTGCCGACTGGGGCTGTGGTCGGGATGTTGGTGCCGACGGCGCTGTTTGTGCTGATGTCAGTGCCCATTCCGGTGCCGAGGTCATCGGTGCCGGAAGGAAGGGCCCCTGTTGCATCGCTGGCTCCCCCGGTGCCAGCATCAGTGCCAGGGGGCTGGGCACTGGATGCGTGATT
This sequence comes from Pelochelys cantorii, assembly GCA_032595735.1. NCBI lineage: Eukaryota > Metazoa > Chordata > Testudines > Trionychidae > Pelochelys > Pelochelys cantorii. The sequence continues at coordinate 75,636,667 of CM064333.1, read as the reverse complement.
GTCGTCGGTGCCGACGTTGGTGCCGGGAGATCAGGTGCTGGAGGTGCTGGGGCTGGCCGCATCGGTGTTGGCTTCGGTGCCGACTTTGGTCTAGGAGCCGCATGCACCGTTGAGCTCGGTGCTGATATGCTTCGCACTGGCTTCTCTTTGTGCAGCTTTCGAACTGCCACTTTCTGAGAGGTGCCTGGCTTGTCTCCAGAGCTCACCCTCATCGCTGGCAGGGAGCGAGATGGGGAGCGACTCCTTCGGGAGCTCGTCGCCACTGGGGAGGACTGATGAGATGTGGCCGGCGGGGATGGCAGTTGTTCTGCAGTTTCCATCTGCAGCCGGAGTGCCTTGTCAAATGAGAGCATTTTAAGGTGCATCTCCCGGTCGCAGCAAGCTCTTGCTGTCAGCCTTGAACAGTGCTGACATTTTTGGGAGATGTGGCCTTCCCCAAGGCACTTTATACATAAAGGGTGCCTGTCTGACGCGGGCATTGAGGCCCAGCACGTCAGACACATTTTTGAAGCCCGGTGACCCAGGCACAATTGAAGAAACGAGGGGAAATTTTTGTTTTGTTTTGTTTTAAACTCACTAACAACTAGAGAACTGTAAGAAACTAAGTAATGAATGAACTATTTATCTATCTACAAAACTCTCCTCTCTCTCGATCCTGTCAGGATCGACGCGAGAGGGAGCTGTCTCTCCGTCCGCGCGACCAGAAATGGCGCGAAAAGCCGCAAGATGGCCGCCATACATGTGCGGTCCGGCGAACAACAGCTGAAACATCTCCGAACTGCGGCGCCGGGATGAGCCCAACACCCACCCACAGTGGAGCACCCATGGGGACACTACCCGAAGAAGAACTTCCTTTTATTTGTTTTAAACTTGCTGCCCATTAGTTTCATTTGGTGGCCCCTAGTTCTTATATTATGGGAACAAATAAATAGCTTTTCCTTATTCACTTTCTCCACACCACTCATGATTTTATATACCTCTATCATATCCCCCCTTAGTCTCCTCTTTTCCAAGCTGAAAAGTCCCAGTCTCTTTAATCTCTCCTCATATGGGACCCGTTCCAAACCCCTAATCATTTTAGTTGCCCTTCTCTGAACCTTTTCTAATGCCAGTATATCTTTTTTGGGATGAGACCACATCTGTACGCAGTATTCAAGATGTGGGCGTACCATGGATTTATATAAGGGCAATAAGATATTCTCCTTCTTATTCTCTATCCCTTTTTTAATGATTCCTAACATCCTGTTTGCTTTTTTGACTGCCGCTGCACACTGCAGGGACGTCTTCAGAGAACTATCCATGATGACTCCAAGACCTCTTTCCTTATTAGTTGTAGTTAAATTAGCCCCCATCATATTATATGTATAGTTGGGGTTATTTTTTCCAATGTGCATTACTTTACATTTATCCACATTAAATGTCATAGTTGCTGTCTTTGCTGGACGCAGTTGTAGTAGCTGTCCCTACTTTTGTTTTATGGGATAGAACGCCTTCCATGGTGTGGCAGTGTATACATGCCAAGCATATGGAGGGTAGTGCAGGAGTCCTTGCCACTGTGTAGGACTTCATCTTTGGTAGACGCAAAAAGCTTGAGCTTATCAATGGGGAGGTCTTCTACCCTTGACTGGAGTTCTTTGGGTACCCTGGCTGATAGAAGCCAAGAGGCTCTTCTCATCACTACAGCTGTAGCCGTTGCCCTGGCCGTTGTGTCGGTTACATCTACTGTGGAAAGGAGTGCTGTACGAACAATCATGTATGATTCCCCTAAGTATGGGCCTTTTGGATTCAGGAAGGTGTTCCATGAATTCCGCCAGCTTGGAATAGTTGTCAAAGTCATGGTTTGCCAGTAAGGCTGCGTAGTTGGCAATACAAGTGTGGCCAAAGAACAGACCTATCCCCTGAATAGGTCTAACTTCTTGTGTTCTTTGTCACTGGATGCTGGTTTGGTGTGGGGGCTTTTGCACGTTGGTTGGAGGCGTCGACAAGAAGAGAGTTAGGTTGTGGATGCGAGAAAAGGAAATCTAGGTCTTTTGGTGGCATGAACTACTTCCTTTCGGATCTCTTGCATGTTGGCTGAATTGAGGCGGGGGTTCGCCAGAATTCATCGGAGACCTCCATTATTGCCTCGTCGATCAGGAGCGCAATTCTTCCCTGTGAAGTGGGGCGGATATTTTTCAAAAGTTGGTGCTGTTTTTCCCCTAATTCCTGGAGGGGGACCTCTTGTGTTGTTGCCACCCTCTTAATAAACAGCTCCTGAAATTGTTTTATGTCATCTGTCGGACATAAGGGGTATTACCACCTCTTTGAGATGTGAGGAAGCATTGTCAGGGGCGAATCTGCGTGGTGAAACTCAGTATGTTCGTCGGAAAGTTGACCTTCCTCCTCTTTGTCAGAGACTACAGTGGTTGGTAGAGTGAGAGACGGGGAGAGTGGATGTAATCTCCACCTCAAGGTAGAGGATGAGGCACAGTGTCTTTTCCGTATGCCCCAGTGGTCCCATGGCGCCCACTGGGGTGGGTAGTGGGGTGGAGGGTACGGCCACTCCGAGTACCAATGAGGGTATAGTGGTTTATGACGACAGTAGTAAGGATGGTGAGATGTAGTAGGGGATGAGTGTTGTGAGGAAAAAAAAAAAAAACCCCACTGTTTATTGGTCTCCCCGCCCCCCAATTAAAAGCAACCTGCTCTGACAGTACAGGAGATCTGGGATAATGTGAAGAGAGCCTTGAGGAGGGCTACATCCGGGAAGCCCCTCTGCGCCTGAATCATGTTGAGACTGAGCTGGAGCCTCCCTGGGGGGGCAGCATCGAGCTGGGAGTGATAGGTTCGTGTCCAAAGCCCATTCCTTATGAGAGGGCTGTTTAACGGTCTGTGGCATGGGTGTCGGTGCTGCGTCCCTTAGTAATGCTGGCATCGGCGTGTGAGAGCAACGGGAAGAGCTCTCGGATGCCGAGACTGATCTTTTCGGCACTGAGGCTAAGCGCAACTTGGAGGTCGCTGTGCCAGTCCGAGCACTTGATCCCCAGTGCCAGGGGTGCTCATCTTGTCCCCTTCAAGCACTCGGGAGGATGGGGGGAGGGGGGAGAGGGGGACAGGAACTTAGAAGGAGATGGTCCCTTTTTAGCCCTCCGTGTGGTAATGGTGAGGCAGCTCTTTTTCTGGCAGACTGTGCTTCTGGTAAAGAGGCTTGGGAGCATTCAGGCTGCATTGCCTTGTCCAATAAAATTATGCGGAGCCGAAGCTCCCTGTCTTAACATAAGAACATAAGAACATAAGAATGGCCATACTGGGTCAGACCAAAGGTCCATCGAGCCCAGCATCCCATCTGCCGACGGTGGCCAATGCCAGGTGCCCCAGAGAAGGAGAACAGAAGACAATGATCAAGTGATTTATCTCCTGCCATCCATCTCCTGCCCTTGTTATGAAGGCTAGGGCACCATACTTTATCCCTGGCTAATAGCCATTTATGGACCTAACCTGCAAAAATTTATCAAGCTCTTTTTTAAACCCTAATAGAGTCCTGGCCTTCACAGCCTCCTCAGGCAAGGAGTCTTTTCTTGCTCTTGCTGTGAGAGAACGGCAGAACTCGCATTTCTGGGGTACATGTGCTTCCCCGAGACCAGCAGATGCAGTCTACACGTTTATCCGAGACCGGCATTGGCTCCTGGCATTTCTTAAAGCCGGATGAACCCGGCATTGCGCCGTCTGTCAGGGTCGCAGTGAGTGTTCTATTAGGGGTTGCCCCTGTGACCGTTACTGTTATTAAAGCTCTGTTATAATTGTTTTTCTGGTTTTCTTGCCTTTTTTTTTTTTTTTTTTTTTTTAAGGGAGTGGCTGGTTTAGCAGCCACCTGTGGGCAGGTGCCCGCCAAAGTGGGGACTCCATGAGACGCTGACAGAAATTTATTTATTTATGTATTTATTTATTTATTTAGAGAAACAGGATGAAGCAAAGTGTCAACACACGGCGAAGAGATAGGGAACGCAAAACCGGAGGGTTTCTGACTCTCCCTCCGGAGAAACTGAGAACGAAGAGCTCTGTCCGTAACAGAGGACGGTAAAATAGGAACTGAAGGGGAGAGGGGGGCGAGGCGCCAAGCTGAGCACAGCACGAGGCTCCTCTCACGCATGTGCAGCTCACAGACACTGCTTGAAAAGCTCTGCTCCATGGCTCCAGGACATCCCTACACCTTGCGTGGAGCACCCACCGGGACATCACCGGAAGAAGAAATGCTGACTTGCACTTGGAGTAGAAAGAAATGAAGTTTGAGGGTCCCTAGTTTCTGGAGAAATTCATTCCACAGAATCAAATCATCCTGAAGAAAGTTGTCTTCTGCACAGATGAGCTTTACTCTTATTAAGGAGAGAGTAAGTACTGGGACCTTAAACCTGATTTGCTATAATATGGGAAATGACGATAGGGAGTGAAAAACAGGTTTGATATGCTCCCAGTAGCCTGAGGCAATGCACTGCAGTTTTCTGTACAAGTTGGAGTTTTTTAAATGCTGAAGTCTTCATGCCCAGGAATGCTGCACTGCTGTAATCTAGCCAAGAGGTGATAAGGGCATGAATAAACGAGGCAAGGTTTTTGTTCACCAGCGTGAGAGAGTCTCCTAACCAAGGAGAAATTTTAGAAAACATTACTTGTGGATGATGCTGTGAGAGACCACAGCTTCAGCAAGGAGTCCAAGATTACTCCTAAACTACAGCATGAATTGACTAACTGTGGATGAGTGCCATTGTGTTTCAGAAGCCCACAGGTGTTCACTTCTCTGTGTCAGCAACTTTAGTAAGGCTTGACATAGTCAGTGTACCCCCAAACTCCCTGTAGTCTAAATCTGTATCAAAAGGTGTTGTGTGAAGTATTCTACACACACTAGCAACAAGCTAGTCCCATTCATTCTGCGGTGCATGATTGGAATGTGTAAAAAAGGTAATAAATATGTGCTAGAATTATTTTTTTCATGTGTTTGGCAAGCTTGTACCAGGCAATGGAATGTGGCTCTGCCTAATTGTGTCACTGATGTTTGTCTGTTTGTTTGAAGGAGTGTATGCTGTGCCCGGCAGTTGCAAGCTGTGAGCTTCTGAACAAGGTTTGAAATCTAGAAGCCTCTGTTCACTGACTGAGCCTTAATCAGAGGGCAGGGCTATCAGGAAGGCCAGGGCTTTATAAAGCAGAGAGTCAGCGACCAGGGAGCTTTGCGACCAGGGAACTTTGCAAACAGTGAGTTTCAAGAGAGAATTTGGAAGGGCAGTGGGAAAGAGATGAGGCACACTCACCATTGTTCAAAATCTTTAAACTAAACTATAATCAAAACATCCTTATTTAAATAAAAACCCTATCAATAACCTAGGTAGCTGTAGGAGACAATGCAGGCAGAAGCCCACCACCAGAGTGGGGGCTATCCTGTTTATTGCACTCAGTGTAGCATGTATGATTACCTGCCCTGTGGGCGGCTGGCATGTGTGCATTCGGTGCAAGGAGCCCCTCGCCCTCAGACACTGTGTACGGGCTTTGGAGGCCAGGGTGGCTGAACTGCAGGAGCTAAGGGAGGCAGAGAGGTATGTTGATGAGGCTTTCTGGGACACTGTAGAATTGTCCGACCTCCAGTCAGACAGCCCCTGCACTGTTAAGGAGGATGAAAGGCTAGGGAAGGAGAACAGTCAACGGGAGCAGAGGGAAACCTTCCCATAGTTGGGACCCTCCTTCCAGATGATGTTAGGGTATCCTCTCGCACTGAGGTTACCTCTCCAGGGAAGGAAACTCCAGTCATTAGGAAAAGGCAGGTGTTAGTAATGGGGGATTTGATCATTAGAAACATAGAAAGCTGGGTTTGCGATGACCAGGAGAACAATATGGTGATTTGCCTGCCTGGTGCAAAGGTTTCAGATCTCTTGAGGCATCTAGATAGACTTATGTGCCGTGCTAGGGAGGAGCTGGTGGTCGTGGTATATGTAGGTACCAATGACATAGGGAAGGGTAGGAGAGACATTCTGGAGGCCAAATTTAGGCTGCTAGGAAAGAGACTGAAATCCAGGACCTCTATGGTGGCACTCTCAGAAATGCTTCCAGTTCCATGTGCAGAGCCAGGTAGACAGGCAGAGCTTTAGAGTCTCAATGCATGGATGAGACGATGGTGTAGGGAGGAGGGGTTTAGATTTAAAAGTAACTGGGGAAACTTTTGGGATGGGGGAGCCTACACAGGAAGGATGGACTCCACCTAAACCAAAGTGGATCCAGACTGCTGGCACTTAGTTTAAAAACTGCTCTGCAACCTTTTTAATGTTAAGAGATGAGGGAAAGCAGAGGAGCACATGGATCTGACAGAGACTTCTCTTAGAGGAGAGTCTATTGATAGAGATTCTCTAGGTTTTAGTCAGGAGAAGAGGATGGAAGAGGATAAAGTATGGGCCAGATCAGACGAGAAACATTCACATAAAAAAGAATCTGACACATCAGAAAAGGGCAGACAAATAAACAGTGACAAGTTTTTAAAGTGTTTGTACACAAATGCTAGAAGTCTAAATAATAAGATGGGTGAACTAGAGTGCCTCGTGTTAAAGGAGGATATTGATATAATAGGCATCACAGAAACCTGGTGCAGTGAGGATAATCAATGGGACACATTCATACCGGGGTACAAAATATATCGGAAGGACAGAACAGGTTGTGCAGGGGGCGGAGTGGCACTATATGTGAAAGAAAATATAGAATCAAATGAAGTAAAAATCTTAAATGAATCAACATGTTCCACAGAATCTCTATGGATAATAATTACATGCACTAATAAGAATACAATAGTAGGGATCTATTATCGACCACCTGACCAGGACAGTAATAGTGATTATGAAATGCTAAGGGAGATTAGAGAGGCTATCAAAATAAAAAACTCAATAATAGTAGGGGATTTCAATTATCCCCATATTGACCGGGCACATGTCACCTCAGGACGAAATGCAGAGACAAAATTTCTCAATACCTTAAATGACTGCTTCTTGGAGCAGCTGGAACAGGAACCCACAAGGGGAGAGGCAATTCTCGATTTAGTTCTGAGTGGAGCGCAGGATCTCGTCGAAGAGGTAACTATAACAGGACCGCTTGGAAATAGTGACCATAATATAACAACATTTAACATTCCTGTGGTGGGAAGAACACCTCAGCAGCCCAACACTCTGGCATTTAATTTCAGAAAGAGAAACTATGCAAAAATGAGGAGGTTAGTTAAACAGAAATTAAAAGGTACAGTGACTAAAGCAAAATCCTTGTAAGCTGCATGGACACTTTTCAAAGGCACCATAATAGAGGCCCAACTTAAATGTATAGCCCAAATTAAAAAACACAGTAAAAGAACTAAAATAGAGCCATCGTGGCTTAACAACCATGTAAAAGAAGCAGTGAGAGATAAAAAGGCATCTTTTAAAAAGCAGAAGTTAAATCCTAGTGAGGAAAATAGAAAGAAGCATAAACACTGCCAAATGAAGTGTAAAAATGTAATAAGAAAAGCCAAAAAGGAGTCTGAAGAACAGCTAGCCAAAAACTGAAAAGATAACAACAAAATGTTTTTTAAATACATCAGAAGCAGGAAGCCTGCTAAACAGCCAGTGGGGCCCCTGGACAATCGAGATACAAAAGGAGCACTTAAAGACGATAAAGTCATTGCGGAGCAACTAAATGATTTCTTTGCTTCAGTCTTCACAGCTGAGGATGTTAGAGAGATTCCCAAACCTGAGCTGTCCTTCGTAGGTGACAAATCTGAGGACTTGTCACAGATTGAAGTGTCATTAGAGGAGGTTTTGGAATGAATTGATAAACTTTACAGTAACAAGGCACCAGGACCAGATGGCATTCACCCAAGAGTTCTGAAAGAGCTCAAATGGGAAATTGCAGAACTATTAACTATGGTTTGTAAACTATCCTTTAAATCAGCTTCTGTACCCAATGACTGGAAGATAGCTAATGTAACGCCAATATTTAAAAAGGACTCTAGAGGCGTTCCCGGCAATTACAGACCGGTAAGTCTAACGTCCATACTGGGGAATTTAGTAGAAACAATAGTAAAGAATAAAATTGTCAGACACATAGAAGAATATAATTTGATGGGCAAAAGTCAACATGGTTTCTGTAAAGGGAAATCATATCTTACTATCTATTAGAGTTCTTTGAAGGGGTCAACAAACATGTGGACAAGGAGGATCCAGTAGATATAGTATACTTAGATTTCCAGAAAGCTTTTGACAAGGTCCCTCACCAAAGGTTCTTACGTAAATTAAGTTGTCATGGGATAAGAGGGAAGATCCTTCCATGGATTGAAAACCGGTTAAAAGACAGGAAACAAAGGATAGGAATAAACAGTACATGGAGAGGGGTAACTAGCGGTGTTCCTCAAGGGTCAGTCCTAGGACCAATCCTATTCAACTTATTCATAAATGATCTATAGAAAGGGGTAAACAGTGAGGTGGCAAAGTTTGCAGACGATACTAAACTGCTCAAGGTAGTTAAGACCAAAGCAGACTGTGAAGAACTTCAAAAAGATCTCACCAAATTAAGTGACTGGGCAACAAAATGGCAAATGAAATTTGATGTTGATAAATGTAAAGTAATGTACAGTGGAAAAAAATAACCCCAACTATACATACAACATGATGGGGACTAATTTAGCTACAACTAATCAGCGATAAAACTTCTTAGAGGGTTTGAAGCCCTGATGGCCAGGCATGCCCTGCTGCAGGCGCGTGGAGCGCCGCAGCGGGGTGAAAGGGACGAGCACAAAGGAGAGTCTTTAAAGTATGTTCGCAGGTACTTAACTGAAGCACAGAGATAACCAGACAAGGAATTAGCAAGTGAAAAACACAACTCGAAGGGAGCTGAGGGTTGTTCAACGATCATCACAGCAGTAAGAAGGAACTGAGTGGGGAAGAGGCCAGCAGGGGTATATATGCACTGATATACTTGCGCCACTGCAGGGAGCTCCTTGCTGGCCCTAAGGGTACTGTTGAGGGAAAATCTTCCGACGACGCGTGCACGCTGCGCGCACACACCTATATTGGAATGCACATGAGCAATCACTTGAAGAAGAAGCCTACCTTACTATTATCCTTCATCCAGTTCCCATCTCAAATTTTCAAATACCAACTTACCTGCAGGTTTTACCTCTGAAAAAAAAGTGCCAACTTTTTTCCCCTCCACAATGTCTGTGATGACGTGGCCAGAGATCTTTGGATGGGTTCCATTTGCAATCACTACAGAGGTGCCACCTTGGAGGGCCCATAGAGCTGCCTTCACCTACAAGGGAGGATAAAAGCTGGTCTTGAGAAAAATCTCAATGCCTCATAAGCATTCTCTTGGCTCTCGAACTCTGTTCTTGGTAATCATATCTATCTTACTTGCCTTTGGTCTTTTAGACTGTAAATTGTAAGTAGGGACCATCTTCACTTAATATGTTTGGAAACACATGGGAGCTACTCCAATCTAAGTAATTAATTTTGAAACCAGACTTATGCCTGCTCTGTATTCTGTTCTTTGGCTAGTTTCTAACTCATGGCTGTAGTTTAAGCTTCCTTAACACTTGACTGTGAGAAATTTTGTCAAAGGCTTTCTGAAAATACAAAAAAAGTCATATTGTATTCTCCTGCATCCACTCTTATTACCATGCTTAAAGTATTCTAGTAGATTGAAGAGCATAGTTTTCATTTGCTAAAGCTATCCTGGCTTGTCTCTATTATGTCATGATCTAGGTTTTTATAACTTTTCTATTTTATAAATATATGTTTTCACATGATAGTTTCAACCAGTTTTCCTGGTACTGGTAAGAGAATCATTGGTATTTAATTCTCAGAAATGCTACTTGTGCATTTTTAATGGAAAAGGCAAAAAACTGCTATTTTCCAGTACATTATTTTAAAGAGAGACTACACATTTGTAAACCAGCTCAGCCACTTCCTTCTTGAACTTCTTAAGGAGTCTTGAATATTTATCATCCTGGCACCATATAGTTGGAAAGCTTATTTCATCTCTACAGCCATGAATTGCAAGCTTTTTTGGACAATGACCACTACTATGTTTGCCTAGAACAATTGAGTTCTGGTGCTTGGTTGGGCCCCAGTGTAGTTCAGCATATCCAACAATTCTCTCATGGGCCTCCAGCTTCTAAATTTCCTGTTGTTTCTATGCCTTTGGTAATTGCTATTCAAAATGCATTATGGCCCTTTGATTTTTATACTGTGTTTCACCTGTTGTAGTTCATGCTGTTTGTCCCACTAGCGCTAAGTTTTCATTTTTTCTTGCCCTCCTCCTCCCTTTTCTGCTCAGAGGGATGCATGCAGTTTGATATATGGTCTGCTTAAGAAGGTGCCAATGCTAAGTATGAAGACTTCAATTTCCTCACTTTCCATTTTAAGGCTATTCTGATGTGCTTCCTAAATCTGTGTTTTGTTTTAAGTTCCCTTTCTGAAGTTAGTGTCACTGTGCTGGATTTTGTATGATCTCTCTCAAGCACTTAATTTAGTCATACAGAGGTCAATGTTAAATTATGGGTCAATTATAATTTCTACTTGTACCTGCTCCTGCATTCTGCTTAGGACTAAGCCAAGAATAGCCTCTCCTCAGGTTCTCTAGAGAGTCGGGATATACATTCCCATTTAATTAGTTAACCAGTTTAACGTTTAGTTTATCCAGTTAACTGATTAAATGGGGCAGGCAGGGAAGTCACCACCTGCCATGACCAGGATGGAGTGGCCTTCGTGCCACAGGCAGCGGCTGGAACAGCCCAGCTGCTTCTGAACCCACACTGGGCTGGGAGTTGGCAACCTGGCACGTGGCCGGAAACCGCTCCAGCTTACCTGTTCACATCCCTACTAGAGAGTAATCATTTAAGTTATCAAAAAAATTGACACTCAATCCACAGTGCACTATCACATCTGACCTGTTCACCTATGGCAAAAAATGCAAAGAGCAGCACCAGAATTGTTGAGGGGAAAAAAAAAAGGAGGCTGCCCCTTTAAGAAACAAGCTTAGGCTTTTTGGCCATATCAGGCTCCCATTGACAGCCGCCAACTTGGGCGACATTTTGAATTGCCGCCCCAGTGAGCCGCACTATTGGGGGAAAAGAGCCACATGTGACTCGCGAGCCGTGGGTTGGCCACCCCAACCTATGGTATCTGAATCACCTATTACTCTTTTATACTCAGTTGCCTCTGATCGTCCTCTTTCCTTTCCTGATTAGAATACAAGTAGCATAAAGGTACCAGCATGTTTGTACTATTACTTGGTATTTGCAGCCCTACAGATTGTGATGTATGGCCAGGGCTTGACAAATTAGGCAATCTACTCACCCGTGGCGAGTAGATTTTAGCCCGGCGGGGCTGCGCAGTGCAGTCAGCGCATGCGCGCAGCTGGCGAGCGGGGCTTGCTGCCGCTTGGCAAGCCCTGCGTATGGCCATCCTCGTTGAAGAAACTCTGATTTTATGGAATCTTTCAGACACAGGGTCTTCACTTACCTGAATAATTTACAGGCCAGTATTACAGTGCCCCCTTTGACATGGATTCCACAGTTCAGATATGCCAATTATGTCAAGTTCCTTTTCCACTTTCCAGCCTGTCTAATTTGCTTATTTTTGTTTTTAAGCTTTTCACATTACTATACCAACATGTATAATGTTGTTTTGATCATCTGCTTTTATTTAACCCATCTGTCTGGCACAATATAGCTTTTCCAGAATATACCTCTGATCTCTATTCATCTACTCATTATAGGTATAAAGTCCAATCCAGTACTAGGAGATTCAGACTTTCCTTTTTAAATAGAATATCCTCAGCTGGTGCTCTTGTACTCCAGGAGTGCTTCTTTGCACCTGAGAGCTTTCTCCATGCTACGAATTTAAGTTCTATGCAAGGGGACAGCTTCACTTTAGTTAAAGGTGTAATTCATTTTTGTATAAGCTCTCATTTCTCCCCAAAGTTTGTGTTAAAGTTGAAACCCTCCTCTCTACATGCCATGAGACACTGAAGTTCACCTTATCTAGCCAGCCCTTCATATGGAACTGTACCATTTTAGATAGTGATACTGTAGATTCATTGCCTCTTTCCCAATAATCAACATTTATGGCAGATTTTAGGTAATCTTCCCCAACACTTAACTAGCTAGTATTAATATAAACCACAACAATGGACTCCTTTCCCGCATTCATTCTAAGTTTGTCCAGATGTCTTATGAAAACCATCACTTTCATACATTAATAATAATGGATATTTCAGTGTCATGTGTGTATGGCACTCAGAAGCAAAAACAAGTCCCTGCCCCAAGGATCCTGCAATACACTTATTTCCAGTGCAGGGGTGGGAAGGTGGCTTAGGAGGTGGTCCTCAACCCCAGCAAGGGAAAGGTGTGGGTAGGTATTTAATCCCTCTGAACTATAATCTAAATATGTATAAACAAACTAAAACTCCCAATTTATTTCTTCAGGAGCAGGCAATATTCATTAAAAAAAAAAAACCAAAAAAACTGAGGCACATGTAATTGGGCAAATTCAATATATGATGCAAGAGAATAGAGGAAAATACATTTTTATTCAAATGTGCCAAAAACAACAGGGCTCAAGAAAAAGGCATACAGAGCCTCATGTTATTGCAGACCACTGACTTCTCCCTATGATGGGCAAAGCATCACAGGCTCCAAACTTCTCCTACCTTGGCCTCCATTCCTCCCATCCCTACACGGGATTTGGTTCCAAATGTCACAGACTGCTGATCTCCAGGGTAAAATATGTCAATGAGCTTCGCATCATCTGACCCTGGGGGGCTGTCAAAGAGCCCTGAAATGGAAATTTGTTAAGTTAGTTCCATATATTCTGGGATTCTGAAATTCAGGGGAAAGGAAATCAGATGTTGGAAATACTTCCTTAGATTTGGGCAATGAACATTCTCCACTGCAAGGGAGCATTTCTGTGCTTCCCAATTAACTCATCTTATAAAGCTGTATGCTTTAAGTAATAATAGTGTTATTCCCAAGAACGCCAATACATAGGAGATAAACACGACAAAGTTAAACTTAAGGAAGAGCCAGCACAGATTTGTAAAGAACAATTCATGTCAAACCAATCTGATAGCTTTCTTTGATAAGATAAGTCTTGTGGATAAGGGAGAAGTGGTGGATGTGGTATACCTAGACTTTAGTAAAGCATTTGATAAGGTCTTGCATGACCTTCTTATCAATAAACTAGAGAAATACAACCTAGATGGGGCTACTGTAAGGTGGGTGCATAACTGGCTGGATAACCATTCTCAGAGAGTAGTTATTAATGGTTCAGAGTCATACAGCAAGGACATAATAAATGGAGTTCCGCAGGGGTTTGGTTTGGGACTGGTTCTGTTCATAGAATCATAGAATACTAGGACTGAAAGGGACCTTGAGAGGTCACTGAGTCCAGTCCCCTGCCCTCATGGCAGGACCAAATACTGTCTAGACCATCCCTGATAGACATTTATCTAACCTACTCTTAAATATCTCCAGAGATGGAGATTCCACAACCTCCCTGGGCAATTTATTCCTTGGCCTCTGAGGATAGAACAAGAAGCAATGGGCTTAAACTGTAACAAGGGAGGTTTAGGTTGGACATTAGGAAACAGTTCCTAACTGTCAGGGTAGTCAAACACTTGTTTGTGAACAAGACACGAGAAGTCATTCTTCTGCTCTACTCTGTGCTGATTAGGCCTCAATTGGCGTAGTGTGTCCAGTTCTGGGCACCACATTTCAAGAAAGATGTGGAGAAATTGGAGAAAGTCCAGAGAAGAGCAACAAAAATGATTAAAGGTCTAGAAAACATGACCTGTGAGGGAAGACTGAAACAATTGGGCTCGTTTAGTTTAGAAAAGAGAAGGCTGAGAGGGGACATGATAGCTGTTTTCAAGTATCTAAAAGGGTATTACAAGGAAGAGGGAGAAAAATTGTTCTCCTTGGCCTCTGAGGATAGGACAAGAAGCAATGGGCTTAAACTGCAGCAAAGGAGGTTGAGGTTGGATATTAGGACAAGCTTCCTAACTTTCGGGGATGTTAAATACTGGAATACATTGCCTAAGGAGGTTGTGGAATATTCATCACTGGAGAGATTTAAGAGCAGGTTAGACAGACACCTGTCAGGGATGATCTAAATGGTGCTTGGTCCTGCCGAGAGGGCAGAGGAATGGACTTGATGATCTCTCAAGGTCCCTTCCAGTTCTAGTATTCTATGATTCTGTGATTGTGTTAACAGTGCCTGAGAGCCTCACTGCCCCTGATTTTCTAGGTCAGTCTGTACTGCACAACAGAGCTGGGAGGGGGAAGAGGCCCTTCTAGGTACCGTGCTTCATAGCTTCCTGCTGGTTCTGCGGTAAGCAGTCATGCCGAGGTCGCAGCTCTGGGGAAACCCCTCTGGCTGCTAATCGCTCTGTGCCGAGGTAGCAATTCTGGGAACGCGCCACTGGCAGGCCCACCACTTGGAGTTGGTTTTTCGGTTGCTGCCAAGGTGGCTGCTCTGGGAACACCATACTGGCTGGCCAGCCACTCGGAGTTGGCTTTTCTGTTGATGACAAGGTGGCTGCTCTGGGGAAATCCCTTTGGATGCTAATGACTTGCAGCTTGCAGGAGGAGTCTGCTGCGGATTTTTAACAACTCTACCCTCGTTGAAGTTAAAGGCTCGGGGGATAATCCATCAGCAGTCTCCAGGAGATGGAAGTGCCTTCACTCAAAGAAAGAGTTTTAAATTTCAGCTCCCAGTTCCTGCCAGGCATCAGACACCATGAGTGTGTCTGGCTGTTATAGAAACTGCTTACAGGAGAGGCACCTCTCCAAGCTGGTAGACCCAAGAATGCCCAAGTGGGAGTTGGGAGCAGATCAATCTCTAGCAATGAGGAATGCAGAAATAAGTAGGTCATCTTTACTCCCCTTCTTTTCCTTTCTTTACTTTTACCAGAAGGGGGAAAATGGAGGTGGGGGAAGAGTTTCCCGCAGACAAGATTTTTTTTTTTAAAAGGTATTTCTTCTCCTTTTTTAAGGGAGTTTAAAAAAAGGTAACACTATTAGGGAGAACACAAGAAACAAAACAGCTACTAATTATGGTAATGATACAAATAAAGAGGAGACCACTGTTCTCTCCATGTGAGGCCAAAGGCAATTGAGTAGGTGGTGAGAGGCTCTCGCCAGCACAGCACTAGATAGTATCCTCAAGGTACATCATGAGCGACGGAGAGCACAAGTGAGGGTTCAACAGGCGCAGGAGAGCACATACACCTACAGTGGAGCACCCATAAGGACACTGCTTGATGAAGAAATTAACAGTATGCGAAGAACCTGAACATTACAAAGTAAACTTGTGTGTGTTAAGGCTGTTAGTTAAGTTTGCACGATTTCCAAGCTCTAACTACACAATCACCTCATTCATTGCTCAGTTGGACAGTGTATAATGAACAGTCTATAGCAGCCTTCTGCTAGTCTGTAACTACAAACTGTTTAAATTTAGGAAATTCACTGAAGTCAATGGAATGACTGATATAAAGTTTGAGGGGTAGCCATGTTAGTCTAACTGAAAAAAAATTAAAAATCAGTGAATAGTCCTGCAGCACCTTAGAAACTAACAAAAAATGTAGATGGTATCGTGAGCACAAACCAATTCTTCAGATGAATGGAGTTATGGGGTCCAGGGTACCAATAAATAGCAGAGAAAGAGGTGATAGGAAAGGAAAGAGAAAGGGAAAAATATTGTCAGAGTGTCCATGCTAAATGAGGCTAATAGAGTGGCTCCAAGTACCTGGTGCTTGGCTTTTTATGTCATTAGGGTGTGGAATGGAGCAGCTCATCCAGGACAGGTCTTTGTTTAAACCTCTATTCAAGGTTTCAGAGGGGTAGCCAAGTTGGTATGCAAGTGGAAAAAGTTAAAAAACAATGAATAGTGTTGCAGCACATTAGAGACTAACAGTTTCTCTCTATTCAGGGTGTCAGCTTGAGGACACTTGAGGAACAAGAGGTTTAAACAAAGACCTGACCTGGATGAGCCGCTACATTCCACACCCTAATGAAATAACTTAACCTAGGAGGGCACAGGCTAGTAGATTTTGTGTGCTCCAGCCCCACAGGGGAATGATGAGGGGACTGGAGCACCAGTGTGGGCTACCCAGTGCTGGGGGGGGTTGAGGGGGGAAGAGTTCCGAGCCTCAGGGGGCTGGATCCAGGCAAGCCAGGGGTCACACCCGGCCCCCAGGCCTTAGGTCCCCTACCCCTGCCTTAGAGCATTAAGAACTAAGTTGAGGTCCCATTGTGGGGCTGGCTCTTTAGCAGGATAGAAGCAGACCTGCTCTATGATACAGACTCATCAAGTAGCCATGCCTGGAATGTGAAGTGGCAACAGACTTTGATGGGCGACTGATCCCAATTCCTGGATGAGGAGAGTCGGTGTCCGGGAAGACAGAACGGAGAATGCAGAGACATGCAAACCAACTCTGGGAGCCACACCCCTCAGCCACAAATCGCTACAAGGAGGGGTACTAGTTTCTCTTTAACAACTCAAGCAGTAAAATTCAGAGGGGTAGCCAAGTTAGTCTGTAACTGGAAAAACTTAAAACACAACGAATAGTCTAGCAGCACCTTAGAGACTAACAAAACATGTAGATGGTATCATGAGCTTTCATGGGCACAACCCACTTCAGATGACACATTTGTGGGTTGTGCCTGCGAAAGCTCATGATACCATCTACATGTTTTGTTAGTCTTTAAAGTTCTGCCAGACAATTCATTGTTTTTTAAGTTTTTCCAGTTACAGACTAACTCAGCTACCTCTTGGAGTAAGTTGAGGGTCGGTAACCACAGGCCTGGAATCTAGTGAGCAAGACTTTGGTTCAGTAACACGGCAGCCAGGAAAGAGGCCCTATTGATAACTGTGTAAGTTAGGTGGAGCATGGAAGGAATAGGGAGGCACCAGGTACAGATTGTGAGCCAGAGGGGAGTAGTGGAACATCTTAATAAGAAACGTCTTGGTACCAAAGACTCCCCAAAAACTAATGGTCATACCAACCTAGGTTCAGGACCAGGTCGAAGTCGACAGCATGAAGGACAGTAAGTAAGCCCCCCCTTCTGTAAGGTGAGGGGTGGTAACTAGCTAACAGAGGGTGGCAACCTGGTACATAAAGAAGCAATGTAAGTTGTTTGTACATGTCTATAAAAGGGCACTGCAAACAGTGAGCGCTGATGGACTATGGAGGGTTGCACTAGGCACCTGTAACGACAGGTGTCATTGCCGAGACTTACAGAATGCACAGTGGCTTAGCATTGAGACTTTCTGCTGACAACTGTTAATGCATAGCATTTGGCAATAAACCTGCTTTGGTTTCATCTTGTCGTTTCTGGGGGCTCTCAGAGATCTACTGTGATGGCCCAAGTGCATGGGGTTTAACGCTTTAGATAAAGGGAGCACACGCACACATGCAGGCGAAAGTTTATCATCACTGACGGGGTAGAGGACTTGTCAGGAACCCACCGGGACAACCCAGAAACCCTGACTGACGATACCCCTCTGAACCTAATGAAATAAAAAGCCAAGCACCAGGTACTTAGAATACTTAGAGCCCACCCTATTAGCTTCATTTAGCATGGACACTAACAGACAATATTTTTTCTTCATTTTTTTCCCCTTCTCTTTCCCTCCCCATCTCCTTTCTTTCTCTGCTATTTATTGGTACCCTGGACTCCTTAACTCCATTCATCTGAAGAAGTGGGTTGTGCTCATGAAAGCTCATACCACCATCTATATTTTTTGTTGGTCTCTAAGGAGCCACAGGACTCTGATATAAATTTATACAGCAACAGAAAAATGCATCCCTCACTCTAGAGGCTAAACAACATGCAGTGAATGAGACAGAAGCTAGGGTTGAGTACAGCGACATGCAGCAGATGACATAAAGGATGTTATTTTTAATTTTAGTTGATTGACAGAAATTTTAACAATCCTACCTCTTCTGTTTACTTCTAGTCTCATGAGCACAGAACTCGATGCTGGGTCAAGCAGCTCCTTATGGAGGCAGCAGAAGTCTGAAATCCCACTCCTTTTTCATTCTAGGCCAAAACCCTTTACAAATCCTGCACCTGTACATCTGATGCACTTCCCCCAGACACTTTAGACAAGTGTCAAGGGGTTGCCCATTGGCACAGACTTCTTGCAGGTTTTGAACACCTGGAACTTAGGCATGCCCTGAGACCCCCACAGAGAATGTAGTCAGAGGGAATGGGGAAACCACCCACTATCAACATTAAAATACACTAATAATAAACGTAACTAACTAGGGAAGACAAACACTAATGTATATAGCAGTTAAGCAACATGGAGAGCTTGCTAAGCAAGACACCACAGTTCCAACAACTGTCACTGGCAACAGGAAGGAACTGAGGGGGTGCTGTGTCTGCAGGATCATATATGGAGTGCCATGGAGGTGCACTCTAGGGGACTTCACAGCCAACCCAATGGATGCTGCTAGGGAAAAAGCTTTCTGACTATGCATGCAGCACCTCCCCCCCCCCACCCCGCAACTGGAGACAATAAAAGCAATCGCTTGCAGAATCCACCATATGAGGCGCAATAGTCCAAAGATGATAAAATATGAACTATGTAAGCATACAGTTGGCCCTGTTGCATCAGAGTTCCCATTCGATCTTCAGCTGCTTCTGCATACCTAGACAATACATGGGGCCAAAAGTGCCACTCATCTAAACTTGGAAAGTACAGTCACGTACCACTAAGTACTAACCCATTTAAGAGAAATTGCTAAACCTCTACAGCAGTAGTGGGCGCGAACCTCAGGCCCAGGGGCCAAATGCAGACCCTGGCTTGCCTGGATCCAGCCCTCAAGGCTCAGGGCTCTCCCACAGCATTGGGGAGCCTGTGCTGTAGCTCCAGTCTCCACCCCCGACATCCCAACCCAGGGCTGGAGCACACAAAATCTACTTGCCTGTGCCCCCCCTAGGCTCTGGTGTGCAAGGCGAATGCAGGAACGAGTGTCTTTCTGCTTCGCAGTCAGGTGACACAGCAATGAGGGTGTGGTGTTTTGGGGGGGGGGGGGTCTCTTGCTTTTCACTTGTGTGTGGCCCCTGCCTGATTTTTCTGGGGGTCAGTAGCCCCCCGACCCAAAAAAGGTTCCCCACCCCTGCTCTACAAGATGATAGAATGATAAATGACAGGCAGTAGCAGGGACTTACTAAAAATGTCTTGCTACATTTGATTGCTATTTCAGAGTTACAAAATTAGAATGTAGGTTGGCACCACTGTCCGTGAGACGTGAAGATGGAAAAACAAAAATTAAAAAAAATTTATCCAGTGCCTAAGTTTTATTTTGCAGCTCCTGTAAGTTTGTGTCATAACTCTGAAGAGTTTACACTCCAAATGAGACCATATGCAGCCAAAATAAGATGGAAAAATATGATATGCAAATAAGGTAAATGAGTTGGTCTTAGGCAGGACTGCTGGTACATTTTGCAGGGTCCTGGGCAAGGTTGGGTAGCACCTGGCTCTGGACCCACAGAAGGGCGAGGCCTCAGGCAGAAGAGGTGATGCTGGGGCTAGCCTCCCTTAGCCCAGTGTTTCTCAAGCAGTGGTACGAGTACCCTTAGGGATACTCGAGAGAAGTCTGCCGAGTACGTCAACACAACTGAAATTTGGAGAAAACTGAATTTTTGTTTTTAAGTTTTACAGCGCTTTATTATTTTTGTAATTTTTACACCCCAAAATTTCATTGCCCGCCCGGCTACGATTAAGTTGTTTAAACAAATGTGTTGCAATGGTAGAAAAACAATGTTGTATGTCTGAAAACTGTAAGTAGAAGGGGTATTTATAATTTTTTAAAAGAGGTACTTTATATAAAAAGGTTGAGAAACACTGCCCTAGCCAGTGCTTTCGTGCTGCCCGGGGCTCCAACCATGGCTGAAAGAGCCTGGGGCTCCAGCCACTGCAGCAGCAACCAGTAGCCATGAGGCAGCTGTCCCCTTTGTGCCCTCCCATTGGCGGGCCTCGACTTGGACATTTTTCTCACTGGCTTTATGGGGATAGAAATTGTTAATTTAACCATAGGCAAAGGAGTCAGTCACATACCTTCTACATCTGAAAGAATAATCAGGAGATCAGTTTTCATTTCTACAGCCAGACGTGCTGCCAGACTATCATTATCCTTAACGCTAATAACCTGAAATATATAGAGAGTCAGCAACACAGCAGGGAAGAGAAGGCAGCAAACACTGACTGTACCATAGAGCAAACAATAAATATAAGTATACCATGCCCCTCTGCACTGCTTTGTCCATACTATACTGTGTGCTCTCTGTGGAATTGAGCCTAATGTTAGTGTTCAAGTAGCAATATCCTATCCAAATCAATCTGTGCCCTGCAAAAAGCAAGCCATGCAAATATCTGCTCCCCATCCAAATCACTGCCCCTTGTCAAAAGCAAGCCATGTCAGTACCCATTCCCCAATATCTCTGTCCATATCATATCTCTTAACTGCATTTCTCTTTTAGCTTCCAGCATTACTGTGACTGTTCTGTTCTTACATTTCCCATTACCCCTTCTGCTCACTCCAGGATATCCAGACTATTACAGTGTTAGTCATGCATTCATGCTTTAGCAAGTCCAATAGCAGGATCCACCCACTGCAATACTTTACCCACATTTACCCCCTGAAGATCACTATTTGGTTCTGGAGGTGGAACAACAGCATCATTGGTGTTAATAATAGGGACAATATTCATCCGCAGCAACTCATGCAATGTTCCATTTAAATTCCGACGCTTCTGCTCATCATGGAAATCCAAATTGGTAACTAAAATCTGAAAAGGAGAAAGACTGAACGGGACTTTGATCTGCACCCACCAAGCATACAAATAAAGAGACATTGAAAGCAGGTCAGTCATGGCTCTCTAGGCCACCAGGGCAGCAAGAGGGATTAGTAAAGGGTGCAAGGATAGCTGAGAAAGGCCTTTTCACAAAATATCAGAACATGGGCTGGCTAAATCTCTATGAAACAAGCTGAGAAATTCAAGTGCACATTCTGGTTGTGATTTTTAAAAATCACACTTCCTTTCACCCCATACAATACCTCCACAACTACAATACATGGACAGCATCCTTAGATTTAGAGCATCCTTCCTCTAAACACTAGTGTAAAGCTGACAAGTTATTTATTCTCTGTTCCTTCAGCTCCAAAAATTCTCTCTCCTCCATCTGCCAGAACCTAGCTTAACTCAACCCGGAGATGCTGCAAACAGCATCTTTTCTTTCTGACATTAGGGTAGGCAGACAGTTAAAGAAAGTGATGGGAGTTATCCACAGCTGAGGAAGCTATTTTTCCCGATCTCTATTTTGCCATTGGGTATTTATAAGAACTGAGTACAATTGAGTCCTCTGTGCAGCACTGGAACAATTTTTGAATGTTAATTTAGGATCCCAATGATTTTAACATTTTAATTTAATCCTTATAAATACACAGTGGAACAATTGTGTTCATATTCATGATAGATTAGAATCCAGTTCACTCTCTTGTAGCCTTACTAGTGCTACAGAGTAAAGACAAGTACATTTTAGTCAATGAATTCAGTAGATATTGTATGATGGAACGCATACAGAAAACAATTATACTGAGAGAGACAGCAACCTGAGGCTCTCTGGTACCATGGTGAGGAATAAGAAATGAGAGAGGTGTTTATAGGCAGAATATAATTGCACTTCAGAGCAAGATCTTCTTCACGTATCTTTGAGTACAACCATTAAAACAATAATGCTATCACATGAGTTTAAAAAAAGACTCATGGCTAAGTGTATACATTATGAACGGTCCACATTTGAGGACTCACTTTTTACATTTCTCTTTCTTGTAAGCTTTATATTCAGTGTGACCATTCTAATTTTCAGAGAAGTAGCTGAATTAGTCTGTAACTGGAAACACTTAAAAAACATGACGACATCTGAAGAAGTGGATTTTGCCCACAAAAGCTCACAATACCATTTACATGTTTTGTTAGTCTTTAAGGTGCAACTAGACTATTAGTGGTTTTTAAATTTTCCATTCTAATTTTGTTTGCAGTAGAGCAGCAAAACTATTAAAAAGTTACCTGCAGCTAATTGGGACATTAAAAAAATACTTGTGATTAATCGTAGTTTTAATCACACTGTTTTATAATAGAATGCCATTTATTTAAATATTCTGGATAGTTTATACATTTTCAAATATATTGTTTTCAATAAAAAACACAGACACATACAGTGTTCACTTTTTTATAACGTTTCCACTGTAAAAAACAAAAGAACTGTATTTTTTACAGTACAGGTTGGACCTCCCAAAACTGGGACTCCCTCATCCAACATCATCCGTGGTTCGGCAGGTGTGCCTGGACCAGGGAATTCTGCCTGGAAGCCCCAGTGGCAAGAGGACAGGCGACTCGGAGACCGGTGGGGCTAAAGCTGGGACTGGCACCAGAGCCCCGGTAGTGGAGCAGGGGCTGCAGCAGTCCCAGTATCAGGGCCGGGAATGTGGCAGTCATGGCAGCTGCAGTAGTGGGGCTGAAGCCGGGCCATAGCAGCCCGGCAGGGAAGGCGACTGGGGCCGGCAGTGGGGAGGGAAGGTGGTCTGGGGAGCCAGTAGCAGAGGACGTCCTCTGGTCTAGCAAATTCCCTCATTTGGGACCCGTCAGGTCCCAAGGGTGCTGGACCGGAGAGATCCAATCTGTACTTGTATGAATCTCTATCATGAAAGTGCAACGTAAATGTAGAATTATTTTTACATACCTGCCCTGCTCTCAAAAATAAAGCCATGTCAAACTTTAGTGCTTGCACAAACACTCAGTCCTACTCTTGTTCAGCCAATCAGAAGTAAGGGTGACATGATATATGGTGTATTACCACTTTAGCTCTGCTGCAGCTCATGAGGTGCCTAGCACTTGGTCTGCAGCTCAAGATGGATTCTATTCTATCATGTGGGGGCCGCCTCCCGCTGGAGCCCTTAGGCAGCTCCTAGCTCATCATGGGTTCTATTTCAGATTTTGGTTCGAGTGTGAGTGTGTAGCACTGTCTCTTCAAGCTGAGCGCTCAGGAGCCTGAACACTTTTTCAGCCAACAGCAGCTGCTGTTGGCAGCAATGACCCCTGACTTCAGCTCAGCAGCGACTACATACACCAGTGGTCTTCAACCTTTTTACACCCAAGATAACTTTTCAATGTCAGAACAAGCCAAGGTCTACTCCATCCTACCCCCAAGACCCCACTCCTTCCTTGAAGCCCCACCCTCTCTCTCCTCCTCCTCTCCATCACTTGCTATCCCCAGCCCTTATAAACTCTCAGGGTATGGCTATGCTGCTGCTTTTTTTCAATTCTTCTATAGGAAGAGGTTTTTCCAAAATTTGGCCTGTGTAGACTGGGCCAAATGTCAGAAAAACCCTTCTTTCGGAAGCCCCCTTATTCCTCGTGGAACGAGGAATACAGGGGTTGCTGAAAGAGCATGTTTGCTCTTCCGCTAAAAAAAAGTGGAAGAACAAACCCGTCCCTGGACACAGAAGAGTTTTTTCCAGGATACATCTGGTATCCCGGGAAAAACTCTTGTACTCTAGCCATACTCTCACTGGGCTGAGACAGGATGTGTGGGCTCTGGG
Organism: Pelochelys cantorii; assembly: GCA_032595735.1. Classification (NCBI taxonomy): domain Eukaryota; kingdom Metazoa; phylum Chordata; order Testudines; family Trionychidae; genus Pelochelys; species Pelochelys cantorii. Next base: position 75,613,021 of record CM064333.1, on the reverse strand, counting down.
GTGGGAATGAAGGATTTGGGGGTGGGAAGGGGCGAGAGGTGCAAGCTCTGGGAGGGAATTTGGATGCAGGAGGATGTGGAGAAGGGGATGCTGGCTTGGGGAGGGGGCTCCAGGCTGGGGAGTGTTGGGGTGCTGAGCAAGCCACAGGCTTGTGGATGTGAGGGTTCAGGAATTTGGATTGGGCTGTGTGAGGGGCTCAGGGCAGGAAGGTTGGGAGTATGATGGGCTCAGGACACAGATTTGCGGTGTATAGATGGTGCAGAAGTGTTGTGACAGAAGACTGAGGATGTGGAAGTGCAGGAGTTTGGGGACTTGAGAGGCTTAGGACAGGGGGTTCCAATGTATGATAGGCTCAGTTTTGGGGTCGGGGGATGGTACAGGGGTGTTATGATGCTGCAGCCAGATAGGGGATAGGCCCCAATTGGGGGTTTGTTGGCCAGGCTTCATTTTTAAATAAAATATCATGTCAAACACAAAAAGTTTCAGCATTGTCTTTATTTCTGAGAAGGGCAGGGAACCTGTTTTGAGTCAGGAGTCACTGACCCTCAGAAAAGTCAGTTGGGGCCACACAAGTGAAATGCAAAAAAACACCCCACCTCCTCTAAAACCCCCCAAGCCTCACTAATGTGGCCCTAATTGTGCTGGTGGGAGCAGGGGACATGGTACTGGGGAAGGGGGCTAGTGGGTGCTAGTAGGGGCTGGGGACAGGGTGCTAGTAGGGGCTGGGGACAGGGTGCCAGAGGGTACTGGGGTAGGGAACAGGGTGCTGCAGCAGAAGAGAGGGTGTTGGTGGAGGTAGGCGACAGGGTGATGGGGCAGGTGGCAGGCTCATGGGGGCAGGTAGCAGGCTGCCAGTGAGTGCTGGGGCAGGGAACAGGAAGTCCCCAGCACATGCCTCCTCCGGGGACTCCTACCCCCCTTCCCCTCCCGCAGGGGAAGGATGTCTCGGCACACACCTCCTCCAGAGACTCCTACCCCCTCCCCTCCCCTGCAGAGGAGGGAAGTCTGCGCGCACCTCCTCTGGGGATTTGTACCCATTCTCCCCCCAGCAGGGGAAGGATGTTCCGGCAGGAACCTCCTCCAGGGACTCCTACCCTGTCCCCGCCTCGCAGAGGACGGAAGTCCGCGCACGTCTCCTCTGGGAACTCCTACCCCCTTCTTCCCCCCCCCCCCGGCAGGGGAAGGACATCCCTGGCACACCACAGACCTGGCCTTTCAGATACGGCGCTGGCTATTTGGGGGAGGGGGAGAAGCCAGAGCACTTCCTGAAACCCTGGAAGTGGCGCGCAGCTGCTGGACTTCCATCCACCCTGCAGGAAGCCGGTGCTACCTCCATTGTCTCTGGAGGTAAGTAGGGGGGCTTCTTGGGGGTGGGGGGAAATGGGGGGGGCCGGAATGCCTCGCGATCGACTGTTCGGGTCCTCCCGATCAACCAGTTGATCACGACCGATGGGTTGGTGATCACGGGCATACATTGTCAGGGATAGGGAGACACCCTGACATCAGCCTCTCCAGCCCCGACTCGGCATAGCAGGTAAGAGTCAGGCTTCTAGTTCAGAGCAGCTCCATGGCCTGGGCAGGGGCAGCAGTGATGGAGCAGGGCAGCAAAAGGAGGGGCACCCATACCTGAGCACAGCGCCCTGAGCAATTGCCTTCCCTTGCCACTATTACATCCAGCCCTGTCCAGAAGTGAGTGGATGGTGAAGGCAGCGGGGGGGCTGGTCTCCCCTCTCCCCCAGAACTTGTTTAACTGGCTCTCCCAAATTACCTGCAGACTATGGACAATGTGGAAGGGGGTGGAGGGAAATCGTTGGAATCACCTAGAGCAGTGGTTCCCAACCTTTTTTATACCAGGGACCAGCAAACCCAGTCACAAACTTATGGAGGACCAGTAACATTTCCCCCCCAGCGCCAGCCTCCCCCCTCAGAGCTCCCCAGTGCAAGTCCCTCATCCCAAACGCCTCAGTACCAGCCCCGTGCCCCTTAGAGCCCCATACCAGACCCCCCCAGTGCCAGCCTCCTGTTTTCAGAGTCCCACTGCACCCAACTCCCCAGAGTCCCCTACCAGTGCCAGCCCCCAATATTAGCCCCATCCAGAGCCCCTCAAAATGCCAGCCCTGCGCCTATAGCCCCCCCCCACACTCCCAACGCTACCCAGACCCAGATCCCCACCCCAGATGCCCCAGTGCCCCCCAGTGTCAGGCCCCCGCCTCTTAGAACCCCCCATTCCCAGAGCCCCCTAGCATCTGCCCCACACCCCTCACCTAGCCCGGCGCTGCCTCCCAGCTGCCAGCTAAGTGCTGCTGCCCATGTTATGGCTGCTCTACACCTGCCGTGCCAGGCTCCGTGTGGCTCTCCCGCTGCACAGCAAAGCACTCTTCCGCGTCCAGGAAGAGACCCCACCCCTGGCCAGCTCTGCTTGGCTGAGAGGCGGGGCAGACCATGCCTCTCCCAATAACCGCAACAGGAGGGGAGGCACTGGGCTGTGTATCCCAGTCCCGGACCCCACAGTCGCCACAGCCTGGCAGCCAGAGGTCCGCACCCTGGCAGTTGGGAACCGCAGACCTAGAGGGTGGGGGCTTGCAGCAGCAGTGGCTCTTGCATCATCATGGCTGCTGGCAATTGCCTTTACCCTTCCTCTCATGTAAAACAAATCAATAGATTATTGCAGGAGTGGGGGCAGGAGACTGGCATTTCTGGAGTCTGTACATTTGATGTGGATATTACAGAACCTCTTGTCCCCAGCCACCCCGTTTTCTTCAGCCCTTCCTGCCCGGGCATTGCTGAGTCCCATCTCCTGAGGTGCATGATTAATGCTCATAAAGAACAATAATGATGTGTTTGGTTTTTTTCACTTAATCGCATGCATTAACTGCCATTGACAGCCCTAGTTCACACTGTTCTCAGAGATTCGCTCCGGATCATCAGCCCCATCTCTGTGGCCTATCCTAGGGCCATTTACCTGAGTACACAATTGTTTAAAAGAATGTCCAAAGCCAGCCAAAAGATATGTTTTTTCTTTAACTAGAACATAAAATCTAGTTAAGTGACATTTACCAGAACAATTTCCTTTGTGGGATATCATTCACACCAGGTTCTAAACCCTTTAGAAAAGGAATTACAATGGCAATAGGAAGGCAGTGAACAGAATGGAACAGGGCCCTCTAGAATTAATAAGACAGGTACCAAGAGATGGACTGAAGTACTGAATCCCACCCAAGTGCAAATGCAATTCCTTACCTGAGCTGCACAAATGCTGTACTGTGTAAACATGGCCTCATAAAGAGCCATCAGTCCACTCTGCCCAGCTGCTGCACAGGCTCGTGCCTCCAAGACTGGAATAGCCTTCAAAAATTAGAGAACATGGCTCTCAGTTAACCGACAGGCAGGAATATAAGCAGCCTCAGCCCAACGTCTAAGAGAAAAGCAGTGGACTACCTCAGCCACTCACCATGTCCTTTAGCTGGTTCTGTCCTGAATGGAGGGCCTGCCTCACACTTTGAGAAAGTAGGATCTCATGGCGTAATCGCTGTTTTCCAAAAGCTACAGCACCACTGGTAACTATCATCATTTCCCGACCCTGATTCTGCAGCATTGACACCTACAGGTATGGAGAATAAAAATCAGGCCCTAGAGCAGGAAAGTTATGAGCTTACTGATTCCATTCCCCCTCAAACTCATCAAGTACACACTAGATCTGTCCTTGCTACAGGCATGGCTGTCCTCTCTATAGCCTCTACATTCCATTTCATTTTAGGCAACACAAGAAAATTACTATACGGCTTCCATTCATTCCTGGAGCATGTAAAAAAACCAAAACGGTTACCTATCTCGTAGTTGTTGTTCTTCAAGATGTGTTTGCTCATGTCCATTCCAATTAGGTGTGCGTATGCCGCGTGCATAGATTCCGGAGCTTTTTCCCTTAGCAGTATCTGTTGGGCCAGCCAGGGAGCCCACTGGAGTGGTGCCGCTATATTGGCACATATATATCCCTGCTGGCCCTCCACCCCCAGTTCCTTCTTGCTGGAATCCTCCGACAAAGGGGAGGTGGGCGGGATTTGGAATGGACATGAGCAACACATCTCGAAGAACAACAGTTACGAGGTAAGTAACCGTTTTTCTTCTTTGAGTGCTTGCTCATGTCCATTCCAATTCCCTAGCAGTATCCTAGAAGGTGGGGTCGGAGTCTATCATCATCTACTTCGCAATAGACTGCTGCATAGCCCTCCCAAAGGCCGTATCTCCCCTGGCCTGCTGAGCAATCACGTAGTGATTGGAAAACGTGTGCACAGAGGACCACATCACTGCTGTGCAAATGCCAAGAATGGGCACCTATGCAACAAACATTCTGGACAACTCGTGTGCTCCCGCTGAATGAGCCGTCAGCAGGGGCACGGCCTACCCGCAAGGTGGTAAAATAATAGAATCCTAGGGCTGGAAGAGACCTCAGGAGTCATCGAGTCCAGCCCCCTGCCCAAAGCAGGACCAATCCCAACTAGATCATCCCAGCCAGGGCTTTGTCAAGCCAAGACTTAAAAGCCTCTAAGGATGGAGATTCCACCACCTCCCTAGGTAACCCATCCCAGTGCTTCCCCACCCTCCTAGGGCAATAGTTTTTCCTAATATCCAACCTAGACCTCCCACTCTGTAACTTGAGACCATTGCTCCTTGTTCTGCCATCTGCTACCACTGAGAACAGCCTCTCTCCATCCTCTTTGGAATCTCCCTTCAGGAAGTTGAAGACTATCAAATCCCCCCTCACTCTTCTCTTCTGCAGAATAAATAAGTGCAAATCCCTCAGACTCTCCTTGTAGGTCATGTGCTCCAGCCCCCTAATCATTTTGGCTGCCCTCCACTGGGCCACAGAATTGGATGCAATACTCCAGATGTGGCCTCACCAGTGCCAAATAAAGGGGAAACAAGCTCTAATGGAGGAAGCGGTCCAGGAGAATAAGCACTGGGCCGATACTGGTAAGCCCTTCATCCTCTTGTCTATTGAAATAAAAAGTTGCGGAGATCTATGGAACTCTCTTGTTCTTTCTATATAAAATGCTAGAGCCTATCTAGCATCTAAGGAGTGTATGGCCTGCTCTCTAGGCATGGGGTGGGGTTTCAGGAAGAAAATCTGTAGGTAAATGTCTTGAGACATATGAAAAAGTGAGGCTACCTTGGGGAGGAATGCTGGGTGGGGCTCCTGGGGCAGGGCTTGAACCTGCCACTCTTGGCTCAGAGGATAGGGCATTTGCCTGGGGAGCCATGCTGGAACCCAGCCCACCACCTTACCTTCAGGACAACCATAATACACTGGAACCCACCACACCTCCCTATCTTCAGTCCAAACTTGTCCTTAAGGAAAACTGTATGGGGGCTCTGATGTGAGGGCCCTCAACGCCGAAACTCTCTTGGCTGAGATAATTGCAATCAGTGAAGCTGATGGAACACTATTCATTGGGATTATATTCCACAGATATTCGTCAACATATGAAGTGGCAACAGGAGATACTCACTTCCGATTTCAGCCTAGGCCCTAGCGCAAAATATTTTCCCTCTATTCCCTGAGGGCTCTTCCTCCTCCAACTAAAGACAGAACTCCCACTAGATTATTTCTGCTTACTACATGTTCTCCTCTTGCACCACTCTTTACATAATTAGGCCACGTGTCTGCCTCACTACATCTTGTTCTTCTGTACACATCTCAGTTTTGCCACAGTATGATAGAAATGGCAGTTCAAGTCTCCTACTGAATTTTAATGTACAAACTTTAAGGAGACACTGACTAGCCAGTTTGCAAGAGCACTAAGTTTTAGAGCCATAAAGTTACCTGCTCAACAATAGATGCCAACCGCCCAAGAGCCAATCCACACTCATCTCCTCGAGTCACAACAGCGCTCCCCAGCTTCACCACAATTCTTTTAGCATGCTTCAGCTCACTGCGATGTGCAAATGACTTGCCATGGGTTCGACTGAGGGGCACGGTGATAAATGGGATGTTGCTCCAGCAACGGATAGATTCATTCCTTAATACCAGATTATGGACAGGGAAGCCTGTGGTTAAAAACAAACAAAAATATGAAAGACGGGGACAAATCCCACAATCCCAAATGTTAAACTCATAACTTTGAACACTTACTTCAGACTTTCCAACCCCATATCTGTCAAGACTACCCCACCATGAACCTAAAATACCACAATGGGCACTCTCTATTCTGACTTCCCAGCCCCTGAAATGTATCCAGTTTCCAAGTGACTAAAAAAGCAGTAATGTAAGCCATTGCTGGGCCTGATACACACCGCAGTATGTAAGACCCAGACCAATGGCCCATTTAACCCAGTAGGCAGACCACTGACAACCCCCGGTACTTCACAGAGAATGAAAAGAACAAAGGAATCGTTCAGTTCCAGCATATGGAAGTGAGAGGCTTAGGGACACCCAGAGCACTGGAACTGCATCCCTTACTACTTTGTCTAATAGTCATTGAAGGACCTATCCTCTACCAACTTTATTTAGTTCTTTGTTGAACCCAGTTACATTTTTGTCCCTCAAAACATCCTCTGGTAGCCAGGCAATAGTACCACAGGTTGAGTATGCATTGTGTGAAGTACTTCCTTTTGTTATGTTAAACAACCGGCCTATTAATTTTATTGGGTGATGTAGTCGGTTGGCCCGCCCGGAGAGGTTCCTCCTCCTCCGGCTCAGTGGGCGGCCACTCCGACCCACTGTGCTGCCCCTTTAAGACCGACCCCGTTGGTCCACAGGGAGCGGTCCAGCCCTTAGCTCAGGGTATGGCAGCAGGAAACCACTCACAGTGATGAGGAGCGGCCGGGCCCTCAGTCCAGGGCGTGGCAACAAGCACACAGTTATGAGGAGTGGCCAGGCCCTCAGTCCAGGGCGTGGCAACAAACAAACACAGTTACAAAGAGTGGCCAGGCCCTCAGTCCAGGGCGTGGCAACAAACAACAGGTGAGTAGCTCCTTGTTCAGGAGGGGTGCAGGCGGATCGCCTGTGGCAGTGGCAAGGAGGGAGAGACTGCCACGCAATAGGTGGGTGGCGGGGGGGGGGGGCACAGGCCCACCCACTCCACTGCACCCTGGCCCAGGGCCCTAAGGCAGCCGTGCAGGCTGCTTCGGCTCGGCAGGGGGGCTCCGGCCCGAAACGCGCCGGCCTAGGGGCCTTTAACAGCCCCCACCACCCCGGGCCACTTCCGTTCTCCCCCTCGGGTGGTACCTGGACATCGGGCAGAGGAGACTGGGAGTCCAGGAGGGTCTCGTCCCACCGGGGTGGTCCGGTCCAGTCCTCGGCCGCTTGCACTAGGTCACTAGGGCTCAGCTGGACTCCAGGGGCTGGCAGATTCGGGCGGTTGAGCCAGGCCTCCGGGTCAGGGTCCGTGGAAGTCCCCGGCGGTGCCTCCGGTCGAGGTAGCTGGGGCCGCTTCTCCCAGTCCCGGGGCTGGTGCTGGGGCACAGGCTCAGGCTGGCCTTTCGGCTCCTCCATCGCTTCCGGGAAGGTAGGCCGGTTACGCTGGGCCTCCACCTCCCAGGCAGGGAGCCAACGGTCTGCCTCTGGGCCCCGGCAAGTAGGAGGCCCGGGCCAGGCCTCAGTCCCTACTTCCCAGGCTGGGAGTCCAGAGGAGGCCTCTAGCCTCTCGGCAGGCTCAGCCCTGACTGAGGCTGCTGCCTGGGCTTTTATAGTCCTGGGCCCGCCCCCGGGCTTCCGGTCAGGTGATAGGGCGGGGTTAGCCTCAGCCCAACATGGCGTCTGGAGGGGTTCCTCCTCCTCCGGCTCAGTGGGCGGCCACTCCGACCCACTACACACCCCCCCCCTTAAGTCCAGACCCCGTTTATCGGGACTGGGCCCTTGCTCCTCCGCCAGGCGAGACAACGCATCTGCGTTGGCATTTGCCTTTCCCGCCCTGTGTCGGATGGAAAACACATAGGGTTGGAGGGCTAAATACCATCTCATAAGCCGGCTATTGGTGTCCCGCATGTTTTGTAACCATTTTAGTGGTGCATGGTCTGTAAATAAAACAAACGCGTCTCCCAGGAGGTAGTACCGTAAAGCTTCAACCGCCCACTTAATAGCTAGGGCCTCCTTTTCTATTACTGAGTACTGGCGTTCTCGGGGAAACAGTTTGCGACTGATGTAGATGACGGGGTGCTCCTCTCCGTCGACTTCTTGGGACAGCACGGCCCCCAGCCCACTGTCCGAGGCATCTGTCTGAACAACGAAGGGTTTATCAAAGTCTGGGCTAAACAAGATGGGTTCACTACACAGAGCCTCTGAGTTGCTGAAAAGCGGCGTCACACTCTGGGCTCCACCTCACTCTCTGGGGTTTATCCTTCGTCAGTAGTGTGGTGAGGGGTGTGGCCAAACTGGCAAACTGGGGAACAAATCGGCGGTAGTACCCCGCCAGCCCCAGGAATTGTCGGACCTTCCTTTTAGTTGTCGGTACTGGATAATTCCGTATAGTCTCCTCCTTCCCCACCAGTGGTCGGACCAATCCTCGTCCCAAGCGATACCCTAAATAGGTGGTCTCCTGCCAGCCGATTTTACACTTCTTGGGGTTGGCGGTGAGACCTGCGTCTCGGAGGGTTCGTAACACAGCCGCCACTTTGTTCAAGTGCTCCTTCCACCCGCAACTGTAAATTACCACGTCGTCGAGGTAGGCCGCAGCATACTCCAGATGGGGGGCAAGCAGGCAGTCCATCATCCGCTGAAAGGTGGCGGGTGCCCCATGGAGGCCGAACGGCATGCGCATGAAGTGGAAGAGCCCCGAAGGGGCGGTGAAAGCTGTTTTCTCTCGCGACTCTGGGTCCAACGGGATCTGCCAATAGCCTTTTGTCAGGTCTAGTGTTGTTATAAAGTTGGCTTTCCCCAGGCGCTCCAGCAGCTCATCCGTCCAAGGCATCGGGTACACATCGAACTTTGAAATAGCATTGACTTTCCGAAAATCAATGCAAAACAGGATGCTTCCATCCGGCTTGGGGACCAGCACGACGGGGCTTCTCCATTCACTCTTGGATCATTCGATCACCCCCAACTCCAACATAATCCGAACCTCCTGTTCCACCACGTCGCGCATCCGCCGGGGAAGAGGTCTGTTACCTTCTCGTACGACCTGTCCGGGAGTGGTTCGGATGCTATGGGTTATGATTGAGGTTCGGCCTGGTTGCGAGGTGAAGGTTTTAGCGAACGCTTCAATGAGATGCTGGGCTTGGTTCCGTTGGTCCTCCGACAGCGTATCCCCCAGCTGGGGTGCACCTTCCTCATTGGCCCCTGGTATCTGGGGGCCCAGTACGGGTTCCGAGGGGTATGGCGCGACCATCAGTCCTTCTCGTTCCCGCCAGGGTTTGAGGAGGTTCACGTGGTATATTTGCTTTTTCCTTCGCCAGCCCGGTTGATAGACTTCGTAGGTGACCGGGCTCAGTCGGCGAGAAATTTCATACGGCCCTTGCCAGCGAGCCAGTAATTTTGACTCGTCGGAAGGGAGTAACAGCAACACCCTATCCCCGGGTTCGAATATTCTTTCTTGGGCTCCACGGTTGTACCCCCGCTCCTGCGCACTTTGGGCGGTCTGCAGGTTCTCCTGAGCCATGGCCCCCGCTCGAGAGAGTCTCTCTTGGAGTTGGAGCACGTACTGCAAGAGTCCTACCGAGGTTGAGGGGGGTCTGCTCCCAGGTCTCCTTCATCAAATCGAGGATGCCGCGGGGTCGTCTGCCGTACAGGAGCTCAAAGGGGGAAAATCGAGTGGAGGCCTGTGGCACCTCTCGAACAGCCATTAATAGCGGTGGAACTAACTGGTCCCAGTGCTTCATTTCGGCCGGCGGAAACTTCCTCAGCATCCCCTTTAGGGTACGGTTAAACCGTTCGACCAGTCCATCAGTCTGGGGGTGGTAGACGGAGGTCTGTAACTTGTGGATGCCTAAAACGTCGCAGACCTGACGCAGCAACCGGGATGTAAAGTTCGTTCCCTGGTCTGTCAGTAGCTCCCGCGGCAGCCCGACCGAGGCAAAAATTCGTACCAGTTCGTTCGCAATGGTGCGGGCGTGGGTATTTCGTAGGGGGATAGCCTCGGGGAATCGGGTTGCATAGTCCATGAGCGTCAGGAGGTATCGGAATCCCGCCTTGCTCCGTGGAAAGGGCCCCACTATGTCCAAGGCAATCCGCTCGAAGGGGGTCCCTACCACCGGTAAGGGAACGAGTGGTGCTTTTGGCACCCCCGGGGCAGCGGCCAATTGGCAGTCTGGGCAGAACTGGCAATAGTCCTTGACTTCCTTATATACTTCAGGCCAAAAGAACCGGGCCAGGACTCGGGCCAGGGTCTTCTCGTGTCCGAGGTGACCTGACGCTGGAATGTCATGAGCCAGTCTCAATACTGCGCGCCGATGGCCCCGGGGTACTAGTAATTGGGCTTCTTCTTCCTGGGTTTGTGGGTTCTGCACAACCCGGTAGAGCCTGTCTGCTCGTAGCTCAAACCGGGGCCACTGTGCAGCCCGTTGCGGGTCAACCACGGTCCCGTCGACACGGGCGAGTTGGTCGTAGGCGGCTTGTAGGGTGGGGTCGTCCCTTTGGTCTCAGGGAAAATCCACCGAGTCCAGTGAAACTGGAGCATCCTCTGGGCCCGCGGGTGCTGGATCCGTCGGCTCGGGCGCCTCGACGTCCACCGGCTCCTCCCTGTGGAGGGCCCCCCGCGTTTAGGCCCCCTGGGGTTCCTCCCCCAGGAGCTCCCCACCTGGCTCGGTCGGCATAGGCAGCTCCCCCGGGCTAGTCTCTCGCATGAGGGCCGTAAGTCCTGGCCAATCGCGGCCCAACACCATGGGATACAGTAAATTAGCAACCACCCCTACGAACATCACTCTGGTTACGCCTCGAATGGTCAGGAGGAGTCGGACCTGAGGATACGTCCTCCCATCCCCATGGACGCACCGCAGCTGCATCTCCCCTTCAGGTACCGCGGTGGCCGGGAGGACATCGGGGCGAATGAGCATCTGGCTGCACCCCGAATCGAGGAGGGCGAACACCTGCGGGGCCCTGGCTAGTCCCGGAGTCGTGAGGATTGGTGGGCCAGCAGGGAGAGCCAGGGGGGCTGCAGTACAGTCCTGGCTGTAGTTACAATCCATTTCCATGCAGTCCCTCTGTAAGTGCCCCATACGCCCACAGGAGAAGCACGGCCCTAAGTCAGGGTACACCCTTCGGGCGGGGTCCTCTCGCAGGGGAAGGCGGCGCCGCTCCAGAGGTCCTGAGTGAGGGCCCTCCCGTCCGTCGCGGGTGAGGACCCGACTAGCACGACGAAGATCCTCACCCTTATTTTCCCTCGGGGCCACGTCAGTCCGAGGCCCAGTCCTGGTTCGGGGTAGTGGCACCGGGGCCACTGCCGATGCTTTTGGGATTGGTGCCAGGGTCCGGGTGCCCAATGCCACGGGATTCTCGGCGGCCAGAAAGTCCTCCATGAGGGTGACCGCCTTTGCCAGTGTTGCTGGGCGGTGCCGGAGGGCCCAGGCCTGACCTCGCGGCGGAAACAGCTGGGTGAACTGCTCTAGGGCGACCTGCTCCACAATTTCCTCAGCGGACTGCTGCTCTGGCCGAAGCCAGCGTCGGCAAAGGGTTCTAACTCCGTGGGCAACGGCCCAAGGCCGGGCGCCCGACAGGTAACTCATGGACCTGAGCCATCGACGGAAGATATCCAGGGCATCCAGGATGGCCACTTTGACCTCTGTATAGTCCCGTGCTGCCTCCAAGGGTAAGGCCCGGTATGCCTCCTGCCCTAGCCCAGTTAAATATGGAGCTATCAGGGTTGCCCACTGTTCTCGGGGCCACTGCATGATGGTCACCACCTGCTCGAATGTTTCCAAAAACACTTCTGGGTCATCTTCCGGGCCCATCTTAGTGAGGTGGACTGGGGTCCTTGCGCTCGTCCGGTCCCCGGCGAGCCCCCCCTGTGATTCGGCCGGGCGGGCCCCGAGGGTCGCCAGCTGCTGGAACCCCTGCAGCTCCTGGTTCTGCTTCGCCATCTCCTGTAGGATCTGGCTGTGTTGGGCGCCCAGCTGTCGCAGTAGCTCCTGCTGTTGTTGGTGTTGCGCAGCCAGCTGTTGAGCCAAGAGCTTCTGCTGCTGTTGCTGACCCTCAGCAAGAACTTTAAACACTTTCTCCCACTCCATGTTTGTCCTGCCCCCGCAAACACGCGTGGATGGAGGGGAAAAAGGGGGAAAAAAAAATTAGGGGTTTTTTTTTTTTTTTTTTGGTACACTGAGGCACATGTTCAGCCCCTTACGTCAGGGGCAGGATCGATTGATATTGCCCACTTTCTCCACCACGTGTAGTCAGTTGGCCCGCCCGGAGGGGTTCCTCCTCCTCCGGCTCAGTGGGCGGCCACTCCGACCCACTGTGCTGCCCCTTTAAGACCGACCCCGTTGGTCCACAGGGAGCGGTCCAGCCCTTAACTCAGGGTATGGCAGCAGCAAACCACTCACAGTGATGAGGAGCGGCCGGGCCCTCAGTCCAGGGTGTGGCAACAAACAACAGGTGAGTAGCTCCTTGTTCAGGAGGGGTGCAGGCGGATCGCCTGTGGCAGTGGCAAGGAGGGAGAGACTGCCACGCAATAGGTGGGTGGCAGGGGGGACGCAGGCCCACCCACTCCACTGCACCCCGGCCCAGGGCCCTAGGGCAGCCGTGCAGGCTGCTTCGGCTCGGCAGGGGGGCTCCGGCCCGAAACGCGCCGGCCTAGGGGCCTTTAACAGCCCCCACCACCTCTCGGCCACTTCCGTTCTCCCCCTCGGAGAGGGGGAGAACCTGGACATCGGGCAGAGGAGACTGGGAGTCCAGGAGGGTCTCGTCCCACCGGGGTGGTCCGGTCCAGTCCTCGGCCGCTTGCACTAGGTCACTAGGGCTCAGCTGGACTCCAGGGGCTGGCAGATTCGGGCGGTTGAGCCAGGCCTCCGGGTCAGGGTCTGTGGAAGTCCCCGGCGGTGCCTCCGGTCGAGGTAGCTGGGGCCACTTCTCCCGGTCCCGGGGCTGGTGCTGGGGCACAGGCTCAGGCTTGCCTTTCGGCTCCTCCGTCGCTTCCGGGAAGGTAGGCCGGTTACGCTGGGCCTCCACCTCCCAGGCAGGGAGCCAACGGTCTGCCTCTGGGCCCCGGCAAGTAGGAGGCCCGGGCCAGGCCTCAGTCCCTACTTCCCAGGCTGGGAGTCCAGAGGAGGCCTCTAGCCTCTCGGCAGGCTCAGCCCTGACTGAGGCTGCTGCCTGGGCTTTTATAGTCCTGGGCCCGCCCCCGGGCTTCCGGTCAGGTGACAGGGCGGGGTTAGCCTCAGCCCAACATGGCGTCTGGAGGGGTTCCTCCTCCTCCGGCTCAGTGGGCGGCCACTCCGACCCACTACAGGTGACTGCTAGTTTGTGTGTTTACGGAAGAGTGAACAAGGATGAACAAACATTTCCTTATTCACTTTCTCCATACCAGTCACAAGGCTCATGGATAAAATTCCAGTAAGTGAACCTCCTGATTAACATGGAACTTGGAAAAGTCTTCAGGTAGGCAGGCAGGCAAAGTGTGCATTGCCTTAGGGCAAAGAACACCATGTACAATGGATCAACCATCAAGACTCCTGGCCCCCATATTTTCCCAGCTGAAGTAATGGCTATGAGGAATGAGGTTGTTAGGGACAAATGACTCAAACAACTCCTCCCCATTGGCTTAAATGGGAGTTCCCTTACAGCAGGGGTGGGAGAACCATTTTTGGGTCAGGGTTGCTGACCCACAGAAAAAAATCAGTTGGGGGATGCACACAAGCGGGAAGCAAAAAACCCCAAACTATCACTGACGTGGCCCCCAGTTGAGGAGAACGACACTCTCCACATGCCCCTTGCACACCATAACCTAGGAGGGCACAGGCTAGTAGATTGTGTGTGCTCCAGCCGCACGGGGGAATGGTGAGGGGACTTGAGTACCAGTGTGGGCTACCCAGTGCTGGGGGGGAGGGGGAGAGGAAGAGTTCTGAGCCTCAGGGGGCTGGATCCAGGCAAGCCAGGGGCCACACCCGGCCCCCAGGCCTTAGGTTCCCTACTCCTGCCTTAAAGCATTAAGAACTAAGTTGAGGTCCCATTGTGGGGCTGGCTCTTTAGCAGGATAGAAGCAGACCTGCTCTGTGTTACAGACTCATCAAGTAGCCATGCCTGGAATGTGAAGTGGCAACAGACTTCGATGGGCGACTGATCCCAACTCCTGGATGAGGAGAGTCAGAGTCAGGGAAGACAGAACAGAGAATGCAGAGACATGCAAACCAACTCTGGGAGCCACACCCCTCAGCCACAAATCACTACAAGGAGGGGTACTAATTTCTCTTTTTTCTATATGTTTTTTAACTCATGTAGTAAAATTCAGAGGGGTATCCGAGTTAGTCTGTAGCTAGAAAAACTTCAAAAACAATGAATAGTCTGGCACAGGGCTACTCAACTTTGGAATCCCGGGGGCCACAATGATACTCACAGCACATGCAGAGGGCCGCAACTTAAGTGTGGTTGCATATACATGCAAATATATGCAAAAATGTTCTCACACTGACAGGCATGAATACGAAGATTAAGGCAAGACTACACAACACACAGGCCCCATTTAAGTCAGTTCTGCTGATACAAATAAAATGCAATATTTACCCCATTTCCACCCATATGACAGCACTTTTAATGAGCAATGACAGTACAGGGACTGAACTACTAAAATGCATATCAGCAGAAGACCATTATATTGACTACTTTTTTGTTTTGGCTCCCCCCTGAGCAACACACAGATCCCAGAGGGCTAGCTCCTCCTGGCCCAGGGGAGAAGAACAAACACCACCCTGACGGTTGATGTAATACATTGCCGTCATGTTGTCTGTGAGAACCGACACACACTTCCCTTTTAGTCGGGGCATAAATACCTGACAAGCCAGTCGAACTGCCCTCAGCTCCCTGACATTGATGTGCAAGTTTTTCTCCGACTCTGACCACATACCTTGTGTGCAGAGATCCAGCAGGTGGGCACCCCATCCCGCGTCCGACGCATCGGTCACCAGCTGGATCGTGGGGGAGGGTTGTTGGAACAGGACCCCCTAGCACACTTCAGGTTCCCCCAGCCACCACTTCAGGGTCGACAGTATCACCGGGGGGATCGTGACCACCATATCGATATGGTTGTGGGCTGATCTGTAAACAGATGCCAGCCAGTTCTGGAGGGGTCTGAGGTGTAGCCTGGCATACCGCACCACGTATGTGCACGCTGCCCTATGATCTAATAGCCTCATGCAGTTTCATGCCATGGTCATGGGAACAGCATGGAGGTTTCGTATGATGTCCCCCAGCGTCAGGAACCTTGGACGTGGAAGGGACGCCCTCCCAATCATCGCATCCAAACGTGCTCCCACAAATTCTATCACTTCAGTGGGAGTAAAGGTAGACTTCTCTTCATTCAATATCAGCCCCAACTCTGAGAACATCTCCCTGGTCAGCCTGATGTGGGACAGTAGCTGGTCCGTGGACTGGCCCCTGAGCAGCCAGTCGTCTAGGTAGGGATAGACATGCAGACCTCTCCTTCAAAGGAATGCTGTCACTACCGTCATGCACCTGGTGAACACCCTGGAGGCTGTGGAGAGGCCAAACGGTAGTACTGTAAACTGGTAGTGGCCCATCCCTACCGTGAACCGAAGATATTTCCTATGGTGGGGGACAATTGAGATGTGGAAATACATGTCCTTCTAATCGAGGGTGGCGTACCAGTCTCCTAAATCAAAGGAGAGGATGATGGAGGCTAGCGTCATCATCCTGAACATTGACTTCCTTATGAAGGCGTTGAGCCCTCTGAGGTCTAGGATGGAGCGAAGACTCCCTTTGGATTTCGGGATAAGGCAGTACCGGGAATAGAACCCCTTTCCCCTGAATGCCAGCAGGACCTCCTGTACCACCCCCAGGGACAGCAGCAAGGAGACCTCCTGCCTGAGCAGGGTCTTGTGAGAGGGGTCCCTGAAGAGGGATGGGGAAGGGGAATGGGGGCGGGGGGGTAAGGAATGGGATAGAATATCCTCTTTGCACTGGTGTCTAGCACCCAACGGTCTGTGGTAATGGAGCACCAGGCACGGTAAAGGGGACAGCCAGTGGCAGAAGGGTCGATCTAAAGAAGCAGCTGGTATTCCATCCTCAGACGTACCTTCAAAACCCTGACTTGGGGCCCTGGGACTTGCTGGGGGGTCCCTAGTTTTGCTCAGGGAGTCCTCACGACCGCCTCCTAGCCCCTCTGTTGGTGGTAGCCCTAGACCTCCTATTATCGAACCTCGGGCCTTGCTGATAACCCCTCTGTGGCCTTTGGTTGAGGGGACGACGCTGTGGGGCTGGGGTATGGATACCGAGGGACTTTAACATTGCCCTGGAGTCTTTAAGGCTATGCAGCTTGCCGTCCGTTTGCTCTGAGAATAGTCCAGAGCCCTCAAAAGGGAGGTCCTGCAGCACCACCTGGACCTCCTGCGGGATGCCAGAGACCTGGAACCACGAGCACCTACGCATGACTATGCCCGTGGCCATGGATCTAGCCGCCTAGTCCGCAGCATCCAGGGCGGCCTGCAGTACCGTTCTGGAGACTATTTTCCCCTCCTCCATAAAAGCAGCAAATTCTTGTTGGACGGCCTAAGGAAGCTAGGTCTTAAATTTGTCTATAGCCACCCAGGAGTTGTACGCGTATCTACTGAGCATCGCCTGCTGGTTTGCAATCCTCAGTTGCAGACCCGCTGTAGCGTAGGCTTTCCTCCCCAACAGATCTAGCTTCTTCGGCTCTTTACTCTTCGGAGTGGGTCTCCACTGCCCCTGCCTCTCTCTGGCAGGCGGCTTGGACCACCGCCGAACCCGGTGGTGGATGGACAAAGCGGTGCTCATGCCCAGACTCGGGCACAAAGTACCTCCTTTCCACCCCCTTTTGTGTCGGGGGAATGGAGGCTGGTGTCTGCCACAAGGTCTTCGTTATCTTTGCCACTGTTTTATTCAGCAGGAGGGCAATTTTAGCTGGGGCATCAGCCGTGAGGATGTCCACCATCAGGTCGGCCTCTTCCTTAACCTCCTCAGCCTGTATCCTTAGTTTTGTGCAAGGCATCTGAGGAGCTCCTGATGGGTCCGCACGTCCATCGTAGGCATGCTCAGAGATGGGTCAGCCAAGGCCTCGTCCGGTGACAAGAACAAGGATTTTGGTAGTTGGGACTGAACAGTAACCGTGTTGATGGGTTCCACTCTGGCGCCCAGGCTCTGTGTAGGGCCCACTGGTGGTGGACGACGGGTTGGATGAGCAGATTCCTCCCCCGACCTGGGCGGCCGGGGGTAGCTCTGGTCTCCGCGCCCGGATCCCTAGTAAGGGGGGTGGCTGAAGGAGCAGACCTGCGGCTGGAATACATCCAAGTCACCACCAATCCCAATCTTGATGGGTCGGGCCCCTGGGCCTGATGATAGGCCCGAGGTGTCCAAAAGGGTCACTGCATAAGTGGTTGCCACTATGGCGACTACGTCTGGGTCACAGGTGGGCTATGCGGCCTTGAACGGTGCCGAGATGGGACCGATCTGGAGCGGTGCCAGCGTGTTGATCTGCGGGAAGAGCGAGACACCCCGGAAGCGAGCAACCATCATGAAGAGACCACCAAAGCCAAGGACTCGACGTCGGATTCAGAGGAATATTCCAACGCAGACCACGGTGGTGCTGAAGACACTTGCTCACCCTGCCATGCATGGTGAGCCATAGCCGCTGGTTTCCCTCTATGGGCAGTACTGGAGGTGGCAGAATAGCTTGGAGGCCTGGTGCCTGGTGACATGGTGCCAGCAAATGCGGTACTGGGTCCACGGGAAGAGTCGACCTCCCCCATGTTGTCTCCTGCGCCGGAGGTGCCGGCAGTGCTGTAACTAGCAGTGCAGCCGCACTGGGCTCTTGCCTGGGTAACGGCCTCAGCAGTGCCGGGGCTGGCCTAGCCACCAGGCTCTCGCAGCATGCGTGCTCCTCCGCGCTGCACGGTGCCAGGCCCAGGGAGGCCGTGAGCTCTATCAGTTCCTGGGCCGCTGTGAAAGTTTCGGGCGTGGATGGCCTTTGGACCTCATCCAAGGAGGAGTCCCGGCCCCCTGGGGATCCTGATCTCCCCGGGCTTCTTCTGTGGCATACCAGCTCCCGTGGGCGAGTGTCTCGGTCCTGCTTTTCAGGGGACTTCCTGCCTCTCGCCCTCTTGGTGGTTGACAGCACCGGAGAGTGCGATCGGTGCCTTGGTGCCCCGCCGCCACGTGCTTAGGTGCACGTTCCACGTCCCTGGTCAATGCTGGTGCGCTCCTTACTGACGGATCCCCGCAGGGCATAGGTCTGGCGCACTGCTGACAGGGTTTGAAACCCTGGGGCCCCAGCATACCCTCCTCAGGGAGGGAAGCAGGGAAACAACTATTAACACTCTTAACGCTATCAACCTAAACTATCAACTCCTAACTACTTCTAATCAGTGAACTATTTACATAAGAAAGCTAAGGGCACGCTTGCAAAGGCAAGCAGAGTGTTCCAGCAACTGTCACAGGCGGAAAGAAGGAACTGAGGGGGCGGAGGGCCAGCAGGGGATTATATGCATGGATATACTGGTGCCACTCCAGGGGGCTCCCCGGCTGGCCCAACAGGTACTGGTAAGGGCAAAAAAGCTTCTGGAACTTCAGCACAGGGCGCGCACACACCTAGATGGAATGGACATAAGCAAGCACTCGAAGAACTTTCAGCAGTACTCCTTCCTAGACAGTCGCTTCCCATTCTGTATGTGTGAAACTTCTATATGTGTGAAACTGACTGTTCCTTCCTAAATGGAGCACTTTGCATTCGTCCTTATTAAACTTCATCCTGTTTACCTCAGACCATTTCTCCGGTTTGTCCAGATCATTTTGAATTATGACCCTATCCTCCAAAACAATTGCAATCCCTCCAAGCTTGGGATCATCTCCAAATTTAATAATCCTACTCTCTGTGCCATCATCTAAATCATTGATGAAGATATTGAACAGAACGGACCCAAAACAGACCCCTGAGGAACTCCACTTGTTATGGCTTTCCAGCATGATTGTGAACTGTTAATAACAACTCTCTGAGAATGTCATCCGAAGAAGTGGGTTGTACCCACAAAAACTCATGATACCATCTACATGTTTTGTTAGTCTTTAAGGTGCTTCTAGACTATTCGTTGTTTAAGTTTTTCTCTGAGAACAGTTATCCAGCCAGTTTTGCACCCACCTTATAGTAGCCCCATCTAGGTTGTATTTCTCTAATTTATTGATAAAAAGGTCATGCAAGACTGTATCAAATGCCTTATTAAAGTCTAGGTATCCCATGTCCACTGCTTCTCCTTTATCCACAATACCTGTTTTCCTATCAAAGAAAGCTATCAGATTGGTTTGACAAGATTTGTTCTTTACAAATTCATGATGGCTGTTACCTATCACCTTATTTTCTTCCAGATGTTTGCAGATGAATTCCTTAATTACTTGCTCCATTATCTTCCCTGGCACAGAAGTTAAACTGACTGGTCTGTAGTTTCCTGGATTGTTTTTACTTCCCTTTTTATAGATGGGCACTAGATTTGCCTTTTTCCAGCCTTCTGGAATGTCTCCCAACTTCCATGATTTTTCATGGTTCTAGAAGAGGCTACCAGGTCCATATGGCCCCTGTGTGCATGAGCAGCCAGTAAGGCTCCCTGCATACCTTCATGCCTGCAGGTGCCATCCCCTAAGTTTGCATTGGTTGCCGTTCCTGGCCTATGAGAGCTGCAGAGCAAGCACTAGGGTGGGGGCAAAGGGCAGAGCTTTTGTAGCTGCTCATGAACCTAGTGGCCCAGGGATCTGGTGGCCAGTTCTAGGAGATGTACAGTTGCAATAAGGGCCCACACTCTCCATCTACAGTTCATTCTAACACTAGGAGATCTTGAGTAAAAGGGAAAGGCAGCCCATTAACTCTAATGGGGCGCAGAAAGAAGGCATGAAGGTTAGGGAATAAGAGATGCTAAGAGACATATACTGACCAATGTTACTATAGACAAGCCCTTTCTGTTGGATACTTACAAGGCTGGGATACAGCTGTGACAGAGTGTG
Organism: Pelochelys cantorii; assembly: GCA_032595735.1. Classification (NCBI taxonomy): domain Eukaryota; kingdom Metazoa; phylum Chordata; order Testudines; family Trionychidae; genus Pelochelys; species Pelochelys cantorii. The sequence continues at coordinate 75,592,920 of CM064333.1, read as the reverse complement.
GTGAGAAGAGGAGGTATCGTCCAGCAGAGAGGAAGGAGGGTCTCAGAGCAGCTCGACACAACATTGTGCAATGTTTGAGAAGGTCAAAGATACCTGCAAGGAAAAAAAATTCTCATCAATCTAAATCAGCTTGCCTCCCTATTCCCCCAATAAAGTACACACACAGTTCTGCACACTAGGATACCCAGCAGTACATGCCCTTCTCAAATCCTCTGTGGCATTAAGCAGACTTCACGTCCTCCAAGAGCACAATTGCCAGCTGCACTCACAGCAGGCCTTGTGTGGCACACACACCACAACACCCTGCAATGCAGAACTGATCACAAAAGAGGTATGGTCTGACACATGGGCATCTATGGCTATACATAAAGCATTTAGCATGCCACATCTTATCAAGGTGGTAAGGTCCCAACTATGGACGTTAAATTTAGTTTAATCAATTAACTGATTAGTCAATTAGTCAATAAGCAGGGAGCCACAGTGGGGTTAGCTGTGCTGGTGCTCAGCGAGGGGGTGTGCGCAGCAGTGGGGAGTGGGACCCCTGCACGAGCCAGAAATCAGGTCCCCCTGCTGTGCTTTAGCCTTTTAAATGTGTTGAGCCAGCAGGCTCTTAATACATTTAAAAAGCAGAGGCACGTCTGCGACTAGGCTGATTCCCAGGTCACACCCAGTCCCCGCTACCCTCCTGCCTCCCCTGCCCCCAACGGAGACAGTGTAGGGGGAACCAACTTTTAAGCTGACTCCCCCTAGCACCGGCTCCTGCTCCCCCCCACCTTGCTGCCTCTGATAGTCGATTAGTCCTTCCCCCCCTTGCTGCCTCTATCTGATAAGCTTTTGCTTATCGGATAGTCAACAATCGTTACTGCACAAAGTAACTTCTCTTTTTTCTTTGAGTGATGTTCCCGTGGGTACTCCACTGTTGGTGACTGTGTAGCAGTGGAGTACCCATTTAGATGGAAGGTGGGCTTCGGTTAATTGTTACAGACTGAGGAGAGGACTGCAGTGGCTACTGCAGTATCTGTTGTGAAGCATGGTAGAAGCGCGTAATGCTTCATGAAAGTGTGACTGGACAACGATGTTGCTGCTCTGCGTATTTCCTGGAGTGAGATTCCCTTGAGGGGGGAGGGGCTTGCCGGACAGCAGCACGTGCTGCATGGGAGCTCGTAGCTCTGGACACTGCACACCCTGGCTGCCGCGCTAGTACTGGGTATCTTTAAATCTGGGACTGTCCCGGAAAAAAAGGAACATATGGTCACCATATCTCTGCAGCACACCTCGGACTGCCTTGCGGCACACCGGTGTGCCTCAGAACACAGTTTAAGAAATGCTGGTGTACATGGTGGGTGAAGGTTTTGCAGGCCCTTTCAGAATCTTTTAGAGATGGGGTGGGCAAATATGGAGGACTATCAATGGGAGGGTGGAAGACTGTAATGGCGGCCACATGCACTCTGAGTGATGAAAGCGATAAATTGTTGTTGTTTCAGGTGCATAATGTATTCCAGCATCAGGTGGAGCAGAGCCATAGATGGTTGGACTCCCCTGTGTGTGCACCACTGTTAAACCATTGCCATTTGTACAGGCAAGTCTTGTGTGTCATTTGTCTCCTGCTATGCAGTAGGACATTTTTCACTTGTTGGGAACACTGCTGCTCTGCTTCCGAGAACCAGATAGATACCATGCCATCAGGTGCAAGGAGGTAAGGATTTTTGGAAGGGGCGAAACGTGCCTGTGGACATGGTGGCTGGCTGGTGTATAAACTAAAGAAATCCAGTGTTGGAAACATCAAAAGCACAGACTGGCATTTGGGACAACATATGTGGTGGCTGCCATATGCCCCATGAGTTTGAGGCAAGTTAGGATAGGGACGGTTGGGCTGGTGGTTATAATTGTGATGAAGCTTCTTACATTGTCGAATCGGTGATTCAGGAGATAGGCGTGTGCTGCTGTTGAATCTATGTGAACCCCTATGAACTCTAGGAACTGTGTGGATTTTTAGTCATTAATAATGAAGTCTAGAAACTGAAGAGAGGCCTTTATGAATCTGATTGTGTCCTTTGTGGTCTGCTGGGTGGGACCTCGGATAAGACAATCGTCCAGATAAGGGAAGACTGTGATACCATTGCGTCTGAGATGTGCTGCTGTAACCGCCAGGGTGTTGGGGAAGACTCTGGGGGCAGAGGAGAGTCCGAATGGAAGGACTCTGTACTGAAAATGGTCTGAGGCTACTGTGAAGCATAGGAAACATCTGTGCACGGGATGTATTGTGATGTGGCAATATACATCTTGGAGGTCGAGGGCTGCAAGCCAGTCCCCCCTGTCCAGTGCCAGAAATATTGTGGTGAGACTTACCATTTTGAAGCATTGCTTGTGAATGTATTTGTTTAACTGATGTAGGTCCAAAATAGGCCTTCAACCCCTGTTCTCTTTTCAGTGAGAAAGTAGTTTGACTAAAAACCTCTCATTTTGTATTGTTTGGGTGTAAGGATGTAAAAGAGTAGTCAACTATCCGATAAGCCAAGGATCCCAGGCTCCATGGCTTTAAAATGCACACGAGTCCCTGCTGGGGACTCGGGTGCATTTCAAAGTAGGCACCCTCGTGCAGCCTGGAGTCAGTGGGACTTCCCGCTGGCCCCGAGCTGTATGCAGAGTTCCGCATTCCTCCTCAGCGGGGGCTCTTGTACATTTCAAAGGAGGAATGTGGAAGTGCCTATCTACTAGTCGACGGAAATTCCATCAACTAGTCAATTAACCGCACTTTAACATCCTTAGTTTGGGGACTTGTTCTATGGCTCCGATATTGAAAAGGTGTTGAACCACTTGGTGGAGCAATGTTTTGTGAGAGGGGTCCCTGAAGAGGGAGAGAGAAGGTGGGGAGGTTTGGGGGAATTTCTGTGAAAGGGATAAAATATCCGTGGATGATGATTTCTAAAACCCAACAATCTGTAGTGATCGCTGGCCACTGATTATAAAAGGGGCGCAAGCGGTGGTGAAATATGTTGGACTTGCCTGGTACTGATGTGGAAGGGAGGTTGAGCAGACCCACGACCAAATTATCAAACGTGCAGTCTAGAGGCCCGAGTCGCAGAAGAGCAGTTGTTTCGGGCTCTTCTGCGTTGGTTCCATGGTCGAAAGCAGTTTTGTTCAAAAGGTCGATGTTGTTGTTGTCTGCTAAAGGCTGTATCCCTGTGGTTTGATAGGGTGTGTAGCACTTCCTTCGGTGGGGGGAGTGTACATCCCCAATGTGCGTAAGGTGGTGCGCGAATCTTTGCTAGAGTGCAAGGCTTTGTCGGTCCCTGCAGCAATTTGGCCTTATCAAATGGCAGGTCCTCTACTTTGGCCTGGAGATCCTTAGGGATTCTGCCTGCTTGAAGCCAAGATGCATGTCTCATTACTACAGACGTTGCAGTAGCTCTTGCCACAGTATCTGCAGCATTGAGGACCATTTGTAGAGCTGTACGGCATATAGTATATCCCTCTTTAATGACTGCTTTAAGGATTAGTCTCTTGTCCTCTGCGAGATGCTGCATGAGCTCTGTTAGTTTTGCATAATTATCAAAATCATGCTTGGCAAGTAGTGCCGTGTAATTGGCTATGCAAAGCTGAAGGGTTGAGAAGGAGTACATTTTCTTCCCAAAGACATCCAGGTGTGTGGTCTCTGTCCAGTGTATGTGCTTTGTGTTGAGGGTTTTTGGACCTTCACAGAAAAGGGTTGAGGAAGTAAGTATAGAAAGTCCATGCCTTTTGATGGGACAAAGTACTTTCTATCAGCCCTTTCGTTGGCTGGAGGGGGGAGGGGAGGGGGCCTGTGGCTGGTGTTTGCAATATTTCAACAGCTGCCTCAAGTATTGCTTCATCTAGAGGCAGAGCGATTTTGCAGAGGGCTGCAGGTTCTTTAAAAGCCTGTGGTGTTTTTCCTGCACCTCTGATAAGACGACCTCCTGACTGACTGCCACTCTTTTGAATAAGTCCTGGAATTGTTTGAGGTCATCATTAGTTGTTGGATCATTTGAGATAACCGCTTCATCAGGAGCAGAGAGGAGTTACAGTTTGGTGGCATCTCTGACTGTTGGATGGTTGGATCATCCTCAATCTGCCCTTCCTTGAATCCGAGCCCTCAGCTAGGAAATGCAATGGATCTGAGTGTATAGAGGGCTGTGACCTCTGTGCAGGTGTATGAGGGGCAGTTGGAGGTGTGTCGTGGTGCCCAGTAGCGATAGGGGGACCATCAGCTGTTATGCCTGGAATAGTGCTGCCAATCAGGGTGCCATGGGGGATATGGAGAAGGCGGTAGCCTGTATGCCCCATATGATGCATGTGCTCTATCAGGGGAGGAGTGTTGTGAGGATAAAATACTCCCTGTATCCCCATGGTAGGCACGGAGTTGTGATAAAGCAGGTGAGTGTGGTGAAGGTAGCAAGCCCTTTATTGATAATGGGGAACGTGAACGGTGTCATGCCAAAGGCTCAGTGGTGGATCTGGTTCTAGTTCTCCTGTCATGTATTGGTGGAGCTTGTGTTTTGCACATTGGGGAACGGCAGTGGGATGATGATTTCTGTCCCGTTGCTGAGTCCCCTGGCACCTGTGGTGGTGGCATGGTAGCAGTTGATACCCCAGGGGATCTAGGGTTAGTGTGAGGTACTGAAAGGAAGCTGGAGCTACCCCATCACTTCTCAGCGCCCTTGGTGAAGGTTGCGCTGGGGGTTCGCACTGCGCCGGGGATATCGAGTGTGCCCACGGCATCCCAGGTGCCATTAGTGACAGTGATGCCTCTGTTACATGAGGGCCCTTAGTAGGTGCCCTTTTTGATGGCTGGGCAGCTGGTTTCACTGCCTGTTTAGAGAGCGCTTTTGAGCCTGTTAGTGAGGCGGCTCAAGATTTTGCCATGCCTGAGGTGCCTGGTTCATCTCCCTTACTCATTCTATGGAAAGCACATTGGAAAAAATAATCCCAACTATACATACAATATGATGGCGACTAATTTAGCTACAACTACTCAAGAGAGAGATCTTGGAGTCATTGTGGATAGTTCTCTGAAAACATCCACTCAGTGTGCAGTAGCAGTCAAAAAAGCAAATAGAATGTTAGGAATCATTAAAAAAAAGGGATAGAGAATCTCTTAACGCCTCTATATAAAACCATGGGACGCCCACACCTTGAATACTATGTACTAATGTGGTCGCCTCATCTCAAAAAAGATATCTTGGCATTGGAAAAGGGCAACAAAAATGATTAGGGGTTTGGAATGGGGCCCATATGAAGGACTTGGACTTTTCAGCTTAGAAAAGAGGAGACTAAGGGGGAATATGATAGAGGTCTATAAAATCAGGACTGTTATGGAAAAAGTGAATGAGGAAAAATTATTTACTTATTCCCACAATAGAAGAACTAGGGGTCATCAAATGAAATTAATAGGTAGCAGGTTTAAAACAAACAGAAGGAAGTTTTTCTTCACTCAGCACACAGTCAACCCGTGGAACTCCTTGCCAGATGATGTTGTGAAGACCAGGATTTTAACAGGGTTCAAAAAAAGAGTAAAAAAGAGTCATGGAGGTTAGGTCCATCAATGGCTATTAGACAAGATGGGTAGGAATGGTGTGCCTAGCCTCTGTTTCTCTGAAGGTGGATGACAGGGGAGGGATCACCTAAGGATTACTTGTTGTGTTCCCTCCCTTTGGTGCATCCGATATCGGCCACTGTTGGCAGACAGGATACTGGGCTGAATGGACTGTTGGCCTGACCCAGTATGGCCATTCTTATGTTCTTATTCTTGACAGGAGGGAGTGGGCTGGTGAGGGTCTGGTTTTGAGTGCACTTTTGAAGGGCTGGAGGGATTGCCCTGAGGGGATGTCACAGCCAAGCCCTTACTGCCCCCTTTATAGTTATGGGGGGGTCTAGAGCTTTGTCAATGGATAGCATGCGTATTGTGAGCTCTCTTTCCTTGTGAGCTCTTGCTGTCAGGCTGCAACAACGGGCACATTTTTATGGTACATGCGTGTCCCCCAAACAGCCTATACATTCGTTGTGACCATCAGAGGCTGGCATAGAGTCTTGGCATTTGTCACATCTTTTGTCTTTAGGAGAGCCTGGCATGTCTCCCAGTGGCAGACTATGTTGCTTATAGTTGTATGAGCAGAGCCGTCTGCGCTTGGTTTCTTTGTGGGATTTTGTTTTTTTTTGTAATCCTGGGTGCTTCTAACTAAACTACTACTTCTTTGCTTTCCAGAAGTGCACTGAGGAGTGGGTTTGAGCACTGTCCATAGCTGAGGGTGGCGAAAAAGGAACTGAGGGGAAGGTAGGAACGTCGCTCACCGCTCGCGCATCTGCAGCCCGCCTGAATGTCTCTGATCCGTGGCGCCAGGACAAGTCCAATACCAACAGCAGAGTACCCATGGAGACATCACTCGAAGAAGAACTAAGTTTGCTTTTGCAAATGTAATGCATACCTACAGAGGGTGGAATTATGTTTCAGTTTCATGATCTCATGCTGTTTCTTTTGAACCTCTGCCTTGTTCAGTGCACAGAATACACTATGCTCACCTAATGAGCTGCGCTTCAATAATTCTCTTTGTTGCTCAGGGTGGGTCGTATGCCTTATTTATTGGACACTACTTGATCTCAAGACAGAATTAATATTTTTCACAGACTTTTCTGTAACGTTTATCATTATAGTATCTAAGCATTTTATAAACACCCTCTGAAGTGAGACCCATTGTATAGGTGGTAAACCAAGGCAGAGAGCAATTAAAGGTCAAGAAAGTGTCCACTAATTTTGGGCTACCAACTTGAAATGCTTCGAACCTAATTTTTCCAGAGTACTTAGCATTATACAGTTCTTTATATGTTCAAATCTTAGCTTCCAACAACTTCAGTTACAGCTGTGAAAGCTCAGCACCTCTGTGGACCACACCTCAGCAATTCAAGTTAGGCATCCAGCAAATGAGAACATAATTAGTGAACACATATGAAAAGTTTGGTTTAAGAGACTTACCAACATCACACAGATGATGTGGTACAGACAAGGCTGTATGGAGAAGAGGAGGCAGAATACAAATTCAAAAGGAACAGAGAAAACCATGAAGTGCGGGGGAGGGGGAGAGGAAGACCTGTTTGAACAGGAAAAATATTGTCAAAAGAACTTAGATCTATATTGAGACAGGTCCACAACACTTACGGATCTGGCCAGGAGGATCCTAAAAAGATCTGTCCATCAAAAGGATAAATACTCATTTATGAAGGAGACAGCTTTTTAGTGGCTAACTGAAAGCTGCAGAATGTACAGCAGTAGTCGCCAACCTTTTTGAGCATGAGATCACTTTTTGAATTTAAGTGCAATCCAAGATCTACCTCAAATATAAATACCTTTGCCCCGCCTTCTTCCCACCCCTTCTCCAAGGCCCCGCCCTTGCTCAGTCCATCCTCCCTCTCTTGCCCATCCTCACTCACTTTCATCAGGCTGGGGCAGAGGGTTGGGTGCAGGCTCTGGTGTTGGATTAAGGAATCTGGAATGTGAGAGGGGCTCTGAGCTATTCTTGGGGCAGGCAGTTGGGATGTAGGGGTTCTAGGAGCAGGCCCTGGGAGGGTATTTGGATGAAGTGGTGCTCGAGGCTAGGACAGAGGTTTGGGGTGCAGGAGAGGGTTCATGACTGGAGTAGGAATATGGGCTCCAGCTGGGCACTGCTTGTGGCTCCTGGGTGGTGGTGCAGTGGGGCTAAAACAGGCTTACCCCTGCCCTGGCCCTTCACTACTCCCTAAAGCAGCCAGCAAACCATCCCAAGTCCTATTGTGCCCCCTCTCTGCTCTATGGAGATAGGATACAGGGTGGGAGAGTGGGCACCCTGACATCAGCACCCTCTTCTCCCTTGCACAGAAAGCAGGAGGCTCCTGAGGGGACAGCTCTAAGGCAAAGGGCAGGCGACGTGCAGCAGTGGGGGGAGGGGCAGATGAAGTGCAGGCACTTGGTAGCCTCTTGGCCAAACTAGTCAGGATCACCTGTCAGAGGCTCCAAGATCTACCAGCAGATCCTGATCTACTGATTGATAACAACTGATGAACAGGATTTAAGAATCAACTCAAACCACTTTCTGTACCAAATACGAGGCACTTTTTAAAAAACATTCCCTTCAATAACAAGTATAATACAGCAAGCCAATTTTTTTAAACTTCACCTATTTTTCAAGGAAGGAATAAGCATGCTACATGTGCTAGACAGATTGCTTAATGCACGCCCAGAAGACATTGATATTAAGATTAAGGATAAGAACCTGCATAGACTGGATTAATAGGACTGATAGTCACAAACAAACGCTAAAGAAATTTCCCACTAAATATTGGAAACCCTCATTTAAAAGAAGAAATATGGGAGAGAAGAGCAAAGCCACTTGTGTGTTATTTTTCCAGAAAGAAAATGTTATGCACTGTTGAGAGATCATATCTATCCATGGTACATATGCGGCCCACACCACCATAGTATCTGAGCATCTCAATCTTTCACCACATTTTCCCTCAACACCATTAGGGTAGGGCAGTATAGTATCCCCCATTTTATAGATAGCGAACAGAATGAATGAAAGTAGTTTGCCTAACATCACACACGAAGCCTATGGCGGAACAAGGAATGAACCCAGGCCTCCCAGTTCCTAAGTGACCATCTTTATCACTGGACCATCTATACTATATACAATGGGGCAATGAAGTAGAGTCTATGCTTCCTGGGAATTTAACTTGGCTTTTTCTGGTGTATTGAGAATTCTAACCTTAATGTTAGAATTTTTTGTATTTAGTTTCCTTATCATTTAAATTTAAAAAACAGAATCAAAAGCATATAAATAAATTATTTTTAAGAACCTGCATTTCTCTCAATGCCCACTTTTGAAATACATAAGACATGTTACCTGAAAAGCGCCCCCCCCCCCCAAAATCTTTTCTTTAAGCGATTCTGTGCTAAGCCAAGGAGGACGAGAAAATTGATGCTCAAAAAAGACAATTGTATAAAAACAGCTATGATTCACATCAAGTGGTACTCAGAATAAAACATGGTTTTGCCCACAGACAGTAAATAAATTCACTCATGCTTTATAATAGTTTACAATATTCAGACAGCAACAATGCAGAATACAAGATCTATCCCAAGTTTTACCCTCCTTTGTCAGGAATCCATTCCAGCAACGTAAAAATGGCCATACCGGGTCAGACCAAAGATCTATCCAACCCAGTATCCCGTCTTCTGACTGGTCAATGCCAGGAGCCCCAGAGGGAATGAACAGAACAGGCAATCATAAAGTGATCTCTCCCCTGTCACCCATTCCCAGCCTCTGACAAACAGAGGCTAGGGACACCATTCCTATCCATTCTGGCAAATAAGCATTGATTGACCTCACCTTCATGAATTTATCTAGTTCTTTTTTGAACTCTGTGAAAGTCTTGGTCTTCACAACATCAAGCAAGAAGTTGGATCAGAAAAATCTGCATCCAAAAACATCAGGGATCCCTATGAAGAAGAAAAACCTGTATTTCCTCTCAATAAGAGAGTAAGTATAAAACTCTTCTAAAGTGCTGAGTATCTCAAATATAAAATGCAATTCTACAAGTTAAGTGACTTGCCCAGATGATACAGACAATCTGCAGCAAAGTTTGGAATAGACTCCCAGGCCCGTACTCTAAACTATCCTTCAACCTGCATGGGTTAGTTTGCCCCTTTGTCAATGTTATCATCTGGCCCAATGGTCACTCACGCACAAACAGGAAATTAATCTTACTCAAAACAGACCACAAAATGCAATCTCCTGATATACAAAAATCCTATCACCTGCAAATGTTAGTCCATGTGCAGAAGTTAGAACAGTTAGAGAATTTGTTTCTGTACCTGACACGTCCTGCTGTGATATGAGAAAAATTTCTGACAGCAGCAGCAGTGAAGCCAGCAGGAGCTACAGAGACGTCAGGAAACAAGACTACATTTCTGTAGAATCAGCTGAAGACAGACACAGCTCATCTGCAACAACCAATCCCAGAGCTTCCAGCACTACACTCCAAATCAGCTCCACCAGGGCATTCCAAGAGCTATTCCAGAAGCTGACGTATCCTCAGTCCAAGCTCTTCCCTCCCATCAGTACACACCTCTCCCACCCTGCTGTCCCAGAAGCTGATGTAACTCTACTCCACGTTGCAGCACAAAATCCAGAGTTTTAAGACTATAGCGTCAATAAATGGTTTACGAGTGGCAAGCCCCAGCATAAACCAGACAGACCAACTCCCATGCTTAGCACACAGCATGCTGGTTTCCCCCGTCCTGGACCCTCCTTTTTCCAAGCCTACTAGTTTTCTAATAATATCTGCAGACTGGCTGCAGATGCCCTCCTCTCTACTTTCAGGGACAGGCTGGTCCTCAATTCTACCTTTACTCCATCCTCTTCCCCCCCCCCTTTTCTGTAACATCACAGGTCTTTTCACTATGGGGAGAGAGAGAGAGAATTTGCTCTTTACTGACTACTTCTTCAATGACGGTGAAGGGAAAGCCACTGTAGGTTTGGGTTTGTTTTTTTTTTAAATAATTAACAGCGTTTGTAATTTCTATGTTCCTTTCATCTTCAGAGACATTACAAAATGCAAGCTGACTTCTCTGCTTGATTCAGACATTTTGGCTCTAGTCCTATTTTCCTAGTGTAATTCCAAACAAATTCAGCGATGCAAACTATTAAGATTGGCATAATCTTAATATTTGTTGTTTTTATTAAATCTTTGGCCACTGAGGTTGCATTACCGAAGAATTTTAACTTTCGTATTTTTTTAATGAAGTACATTTCTAAGCCCTCATGGCTGCAGGGAACAACTTTAAAATGTATAGTCACTTAGGACTCTGACACCAGAAAGCAAGTAGAGAGAACATCAAGGACTTTTATTATTATAACGTCCTGTGATTTTGGGGAAGCCACACCAATTTATGATTTTGAACACTTGGAGTTGGCAAGAGTGGTGCACTTTTTACATCTCTGTTGGTAGAGCCCTGCAAATCTGCAGATATCCACTTTAGATCCGCATCCACGGATGTCAATACGGATATCAGTGGCTCATTTTGTATCCATGGAGGGCTCTATTGGGATGACTGTGAAACAACTAGAATGGGGAAGAACAGCCAAACACAGGGACATCTATTAGGGATGTTAACTACTGTGTTTTTATGTAAATATGTAACTGCTTGAATTTTTAGCAGTTACACATTTACAAGGGGGAGGAGGCGGGAGCTAAAAAGCCAACTCCCAGCACATACTGGCTCTCACCTGCCCCCTCCCCCCCACTTGCTGCTTCTGATAGAGAGGCAGGAGCTTTGGAGGAGGGGGGTTTGAGTCCCACCCATGTTCTCGCCACCACCTCCACAGAAGCTGTCCGGTGAGTGGCTTGCTCTGGGGCTGGGAGCAGCTGGGCAGCCACTACCAGGGCTGTGGCTGCATCATTGTGCAGGGAGTCAGTTTTTAAGTTGGCTCTCGGCACGTGTTGGCTCCATGGAGCCTCCTGCAGTTTCTTGCAGCCTCCCACAGAGGCATTAGGGAGGAGGGGGGCTGGCGGGAGCACTGGCTTGCCTCCCCACCCCCATGTAAACATGTAACCACTAAAAATTCAAGCAGTTACACATTTACATAAAAACACGATAGTTAACATCCCTCCAATAAACCCCACTGCCAACTCTGTCTACACATCTATACAAGCAACACCATCACAGGACCTAACCACATCAGCCACCACATCAGAGGCTCATGCAACTACACACCCTGGCATAGATCGCATTACCTCAAGTGCCAGCAAGGCCCCTTTGCCATGTATATTGGCCAAACCGAACAGTTTCTGTGACAAAGGATAAATGGACAAAAAACAGACATCAGAAATGGTAACACACAAACTTTCAGAGGGGTAGCCGAGTTAGTCTGTAACAGGAAAAACTTAAAAAACAACAAATAAACTAGTAGAACCTTAAAGACTAACAAAACATGTAGATGGTATCATGAGCTTTCATGGGCACAACCCATTTCTTCAGATGACTGGAGTATTGGAAGTCCAGATCCAAGAATAAATAAGGGAAGGGGGGAGGTGGGGGAGAGAAGAGGGGAAAAAAGGAGAAGAGAGAGACAGTGAGTAGATGATTCAAAGAGTTGTAACAGGCTGATAAGAACAATTAGCACCTCTATTGTTTGGTTGGTTAAGTCATAGAATGTGGCAGGTAGCATGCAAGCCAGCCGATGTCCTTGTTCATACCATTTGCGTAAGAATTAAACTTTTAAATGAAGTTAAGTTCCAATCCTTCCCTGTGTATTTGACTTGTGGAACTGGCCTGAAACAAAAACGGTGACTTGGAGATCCATTAATGAGTGTCCAGGTAGATTAAAGTGTTCTCCAACAGGTTTTTGTGTATTGCCTTTTCGGATATCTGATTTGTGTCCATTAATTCTTTCCCGTAGAAACCCAGTTTGGCCAATATACATGGCGGTGGGGCGTTGTTGGCATTAGATGACATAGATAAATCTGTAGGGGAACATTTTAACCTGCGTGGGCACTCAAAAATGGACTTGAAAGTAGCCATTCTTCTACAAAGGAATTTCACAAGCCAACTACAGAGAGGGAAGAATTGACCTTCATATGCAAATCTGACACCTTCTCACTTGGCCTGAACAAAGACTTGAACTGGTTAACATATTACAACACCAGCTTTCCTTACATTTAACACCCTTTGACATTAAAAGCTAAGTATGGCACAATTCCAGCCCACTCATTAGCACAGGTACAACAACAGAGATTTTTTTCCCCCCTCACTCTGCCTTCTTATTCTGAGGATCCCCCTTTTTCTTCACTCAAGGATTAGGTCATCTGAAGATGTGGGTTTTGCCCATGAAAGCACATGATACTTTTATATATTTGTTAGTCCCTAAGGTGCCATAGGACTACTCATTTTATAGGAAAGTAATGTTATTTTAAACATAAAGGAGTAGAGCTGGGTGTTCCAATTTCTACAGCCACCCCCCAACTTACGAACACACCGACTTACGACCATCCGTACTTACGGCCAACCTCCCATTAACCCCATAATAATATTTTTTAGTTGAGAACCAAGTACGTCAAGTTTTTTGAACAGCGCAGGCAGCGCGTTTAAGGGTATTTCCGACTTACGACCAAATTGAGTTACGACCAGATGTTCGGAATGTAACCCGTTCATAAGTTGGGGACTGCCTGTATTTTAGCTTCCTTGCACCCAGAAATGGTGCCAAAGTCCCTCGGCAAATTTCAATTCCTACTAACTCTCCTGTGTTGAATCAGGAAATCTGCCTACATGAATTATGACTTAATTATTATGAAAATTGCTGTATTATTGAACATCTTTTGTACATGTGGAATCCACCATGGGCTGGCAAGGCCTGTAGAATACACCTGCTGAACTAGACACAGTACGGAGTAGTTAGGATACCCATTATTGCATCACCACACAGCCATTAAGAAGGTTAGCTGAAGCAAGGAGAACAAGTATATGTCAACCGCTCAACAAGGGTTTTATGGAAAATAGATCCTGTCAGACTAACAATCTTTTTGAAAGGTATTACAAGTTTAGTAGATAAAGACAAGATTTTTAACATAATATACTTAAATTTCTATAAGGTATTTGACCTGGTATCACTCAACATTTTGCTTAATCTTGAATGATACACAATTAACATGACACACGTTACATGGATTAAACACTAGCTAACTGATTAGATCCTAAAATGTAACTAAACAGGTAATCAGTATTAAGTAAGTGTGTTTCCAGCAGGGTCTTGCCAGGATCAGTTCTTGACCTCATGCTATTTAACATCTTCGTTAAGTAACCTGGAAGAAAACAAATCACAGATACAGGCTGCAAATGACAAAAAAATCGGGGAGTGGTAAAATAGGAAAAGGACATGCTGCTGACCCAGAATGATCTGGCTTGGTTGGTAAACTGGGTGAAAACATATACTGAACTTTAATATGGCTAAATCTAAAATGTATAAATCTAGGAACAGAGAATGTGTGCCATGCTTACAGCATGGCAGGGTCTGTCCTGGGAAGCAGCAAGTCTGAAAAAGGGCTGCAGCAGGGAGAAAGAGCTCTTGCCTCAAGCCCTGAAGCTGCCGCACCCAATGGGAGAAAGGATAGACACAGAGCTGCAGGCCTCAGCACTAAGCTGCCATTGCCAGAAGAATGGAACACCTCCCCAGCAGGGAGCAGCCCCACACCAGAGCCTGCACCCCTGCCAGAGCCCTTCCACCCTCTCTGTTGTAGCCCTTTGCCCCTCAACCCCAGCCCCACCCAAGAGCCTGCATCCCCAGCCAGATCCCTCACACTCCTGAACTCAAACCCTCTGCCCCAGTCCTGAGCCCCCTTCCACACTCAGAAGCCAGTGGCTCCAATCCCGCCACACGAATGTTAAGTGCACCAATATGAAGGTGATGTGCAACTCGGAGTTGAGGTGTCGCACATCTCCTCCACACTTGGTCCACATAAAAAAATTCATTCTGCTCAGGGGTGGAAAAAAAAAATCTGAGGTAACACTGGTGGATAGTCAGCTGAACATGAGCTCTCAGTGTGATGATGTGGCCAAAAGAAGAAATGAGATTCTAGGATACAGAAACAATCTTGAGTAGCACAGAAGTTATTTTATTTCAACATTTGACACTGGTACACCACTGCTGGAATACTGTGTCTACTCTTGGCCTCCACAATTCAAGGAGGCTTTTGATATATTGGAGAAGATTCAGAGAAGAGCTACAAGAATGATTAGAGGATTAAAAAACATGCCTTTCAATAATAGATTCAAGGAGGTCAAATTATTTATCTTAGCAAAGAGAAAGTTAAGGATGATTTCATTGCACTCTAAGGTACCTTCATGGGGGAAAATTTGATAATGGGCTCTTCATTCAAACAAAGGTTTAACAGGATCCAATGGTTGGAAGTTAAAACTTGACAAATTAGTGTTAGAAACAAGGTGTATTTTTTTAAACAGAGCAATTAACCACTGAAATAATTTACCGCACGTTGTAGTGGATTATCCACCACAGACAAGCTTTAAAACGACAAGTCAACATTTTTCTGAAAGGAACTGCTCTGGGAATTATTGTGAGGAAGTTCTCTGTCTTGTGTTATAAAGAAGGTCAGATTAGCTAATCATCTTCTGGCTTTAGAATTTATGAAAAGAAGTTGGCATTTGGAAAGTGGAACATCTCCACACAGGACACACAGACGGAAGCGACAAAGCAGTGATTTAAGGAGGACTCATGAGTGAAGGCTTTGGAGGCAGACACAGGATATTTTAGGCAGGTGAGATGAAGATAGAGTCATGCTTCTGTAAGGGGACCCAGTTTAGCTGATGGACCAACCAAGATTAAAGCAGCCTCATTTAACAGAGGTGGGAGGGGGAAGGGGGAAGGGAGAGAGTGTCAGACTTCAGGTTTAGAAATCAAGCCATAAGCTGCAGCAGAAAGATCCTGGACATCCCCAGAGAATCTTGACCTCAACCCAACAAGGGTGAGGAAACTGACAAAAAGAACTATATATATAGTGGGGCTCATGGGGTACGTCTAGACTACGCTAGAGTTTCGAAAGAGGATATGCAAATGCCGCGGGAATTTGCATATCTTCTTTCGAGCTCACTTTCGAAAGCGGCACTTTCAAAAGTGAAAGTAATCTAGACGCGATTTTGTTGGCGAACACTCCCGTTTGTCGACAAGCCGCTTTTCCTTAAAAAAAATGAGGTTTACGTGGCTTGTCGACAAACGGCAGTTCCCCAACAAAACTGTGTCTAGATTACTTTCAGTTTTGAAAGTGCCGCTTTCGAAAGTGAGCTTGAAAGAAGATATGCAAATTCCCGCAGAATTTGCACATCCTCTTTCGAAAGTCTAGCATAGTCTAGACATAGCCATGATTTTTGTATATGTCTGTTTCTTGTGCAATTAAGTAAAGAGCAATAACTTTTTAGAATCCTGGGCAAAGTCTGCATTCATTAGGTAATAAACATCACATGCCTTGGAGAGTTATCCTGTGAACGCAGTTTCCATAACATTGGAGTTTTGCGAGGGGGATGTTTATGATAAAAAGGAGTCAGCACTCGTCCCAGAGGCTAGGCAGTTGGGACCATCAGGTCACAACTTTCAGTACATTGGTGCTAGACACAAGATCTGCACCCCAACAGTGTGCCTAGAGACCCCAAGCCAAAGGCAGTGCCTGGGCTCCCTTCAGATTTCAAAGGCTTAAAGCACATAGTCTTCAGCATTTGGATATCCTACAGCAGTCTGGTCAGTATCTGATAGAGGGAGCTCCAGATACTCTGGGTGGAGATACTCAGGGGTTTTTACGACCGCTACTTCCTTATCCCCAAGGCCAAAGGGGGACTACATCCCATTCTAGACCTAAGGAACCTAAACTAGTTTGTAAAGAAAGCAAAATTCCAGATGGTCACCTCAGCGTCTATCAACCCTTCCCTACAGAAAGGAGACTGGTACACTGCCCTCGATTTGAAGGATGCATATTTTCACAACTCAGCGATCCCTGCCTACAGGAGGTTTCTGAGGCTTACAGTGGGTCAGGCTCACTTTCAGTTTGTGGTGCTACCGTTTGGCCTCTCCACTGGGTAAAACTGCATGGCAGAAACCAGTCAACGGAAGCTGTGATGACCGTGTTGGGAGCCAGCTACTTTGAGCATCCTGGGACTGAAGCAGGCAAGGAGCCTGCCTGAGGGTCCTGCTGGCCAGAAGCCACTTAGATAAGCACCCCCCAACCACAGCCTGGCTATGGCACCCCATCTCCTCCCACACCCTCTCTGCCCCAGGTCACCACCCAAGATCTCTGTATCCCCTCTCCCCCAGGTCACAACCCCTTCCTGGACTCTGCACCCCCTTCTACAGTCCTCCTTCAGGCCAGAATCCTCTCCTACACTCATACCCCCTTCCCATCCCTGCATCCCAATCACCTGCCCCAGGTAACCACCCAAACTCTCTGCACCCTCCCCTGTGTCCCAGGTCACAGCTCCCCTCCCACACCTGGCACCACCTCCTACACACCTCTCCCAGGTCAGAATCCTCTCCTGCACCCATACCCCCTCCTGGACCCTGCATCACAATCCCTTATTTCAAGCTCCCTTCTGCACACAATTTCCATCCCAGACACTGTACCCCAAACATAGAAAAGTGTAGCCTTGACCAATTACCAAAATCTTGAAGTGGGCTCCTATCAAAAATTATTGGCCACCTCTGGCATACAGCCATGGTCAATGTACTTAGGTTGATGCAGTGCGAGTGCAGATACTGTATTACTCAAGTTAACCCTATCTGTACCCCAGCAGCAGTCCCACAATGCCCCACATTGACCACTCTGCTCAAAATTGGGAACTCCCCTGCCAGGGGTCATGGCTCCCTTTCCAAACTGTGGGTAAGTCTACACTTGCTCCCTAGTTCGAGCTAGGGATGCAAATGTAGGCGACCGAAATTGCTTATGAAGCAGGGATTTAAATATCCCACACTTCATTAGCATGATCTCGCCGGCACGTTACTCCGCTCAACAGCCGATTCAGACCAGGAAGTGCGCGCCGGGACGCGTTAGTTTGAACCAAACCCCTTGGTTCGAACTAACATTACTCCTCAAAGAAAGTCCTCAAAGAGGAGTAATGTTAGTTCAAACCAAGGGGCTTGGTTCGAACTAATGCGTCCCAGTGCGCACTTCCTGGTTCGAATCAGCTGTTGAGCGGAGTAACGTGCCGGCGAGATCATGCTAATGAAGCGCAGGATATTTAAATCCCCGCTTCATTAGCAATTTCGGTCACCTACATTTGCATCCCTAGCTTGAACCAGGGAGCAAGTGTAGACATACCCTATGTGAATTTTTTAAATTCTTTTTCTGGGTGCCCTGGCTTGGCAAGCACACCTAGCAGGTCTCCATTGTTGAATGCAATTTCTCAGTTGGCCATGCAGGCGCTTCCCCTTTAAAATGTACAAGAGCCCCCACAGGGGACTCTTGTACATTTCAAAGTTGGAACACATGGAGCCCGGGATCAACTGGGGGGGACGGGGAAGGGAGACAGACGACTCCCCGCTGGCCCCAGGCTCCACGTGGTGTGCCAGCTTTGAATTCAATTCCAATTCCACACTAACATCCTTAGCTCCTGTTTGGGGCCTCTACATCAAGCAGAAGTGAAGATGCTGAGGCCAATGACCTATTTGATGCCCCTGACAACAATCAGGTGACCTTTGACAGTTGGACAAACCCTGACAGTTTCCAGGAGTACTAGTGGCTGCCAGCTATTGGGATCAGGGCCATGGGATCAGCGGCAGTGCTAACCATATAGATAGTACCCCTGATGCCGGAACTTGTACCACTATCACTGACTGCTGCTCCGTGCTGGAGTTGGAAGAGGAGTGGACATTGTCAAGTGACCATAATCTGGTGGACTGGCAGCCCTTCTGCGTGGGGTGCCGACTAAGCATGTTAAGGACTAGTCCACGATCCAATACGCAAATGCTTATCAGAAAGTCAACCAATTCATTCCCACCCACCGTGCTGTGTCTATCAGACAGAGGCAGCAAAGCCGGGGGGGGAGGGGGAGAGTATACTTCAAAGAGGCAGCACCATATGGAGCCTGGGCTCAGCTGGGGACTTCCTAGCTGACCCAGGGCTCCCTGCGGCATTTCCAAGTCCCCAGCTGACCCTGGGCTCTGTGTGGCATTTCAAAGCAGCAGCACAGCATGAAGCCCAGGGTCAGCAGAGACTCTCAGTCCCCCACTGACCCTAGGCTCTATGAGGGCGCTTCCATTTTGAAATGCACAAGAGCCCCCACTGGGGACAGTTGTACATTTCAAAGCTGGAATGCCATGTGCATTCCAGGGCCAGTGGAAAGTCCCGCTGACTTCAGGCTCCATGCGGCTGCTTCCGCTTTGAAATGCACAAGAGCCTCTGGGGGCTCTTGTACCTTTGAAAGGGCAAGCGCCCTCATGGAGCCCGGAGTCAGAGGGACTTCCTGCTGGCCCCAGATTGCACACCCAGTTCTGCATTCCTCCTTTGAAATGTACAAGTGCTGCAGCAGAGGCTCTTGTACATTTCAAAGGAGGAATGCTGTAACAATATGGCTTTTCTGTAGCCATGTTGGAAGGCCTGTGCTGGGCCTGAACCAAAGCCGCCTTTTGTAGCCAGACTGAAGAGTAGCAGCCATTCCTGTAAGGCCTGGAGTCACATACTCACAATTCCATCTAAATTGTATTACAAAGTGTCACACCAGGTTGTGAGGAGGGATATTGCCCTGATAGCTCCCTCACTGTCACCAGATAAAGAAACAGATCTCAGGATGGGTAAAGAAATTTGTGCGTAACACCATTCTGTCTGGCAAGAAACTGCTTATCAATAGAAGATGTTGTGGAATCCTCATCCTATGAGCATTGTCACTACACTTTCCTATTGTCTGACTGTGTGATCTCTGTCTGGTTTGTAACTATTTCTGTCTGCTGTATAATTAATTTTGCTAGGTGTAAATCAATTAAGTGGTGGGGTATGATTGGTTAGGTAATTTCGTTATGATTGGTTAGTAAAATTATACTAAAATAATTGGTTAAGGTATAGCCAAGCAATACTCAGGTTTCCTTATATAAACTGGGGTTCAAGAAGGAAAAGGAGGGGAAGATCAGCAGGAATAATAGAAGGAAGAAAAGGCTAGAAGAGGACCAGGAGGAGGGAGAAGACTTGGAAAAGAAGAACTCACCTCTGAGACACAGCCTAAGACCAGAGAGATTGATATTGCCTGGCCAACAGGGGAAGTCTGCCTGTCTTTATCAGGATTGGTGAGCATGATACTGTGTGCTTAGCATGTGCATTCTGCTTGTTTGGGAATTGTCAATAAATAGAGGATAAGAACATTACTGTGTGAGGCTCTTTCAAGTGGCTAAAGATCCTGCCAACCCACGGGTTGTTACACCCTGAGCCCTAGGAATTGGGTAAGTGTGGGTGTGTAAATTCACAGGGTTGCACCTTGAGCCCTAGGAACTGGATAAAGGTGTGTGTCCCTACAGTGTGGAAGGGATAAAGAAATTTGTGCGGGCAACAATGCGGAAGTGCCTATCGACTACTTGACTAGTCAATTAGTCGTTAGTTAACATCCTTAGTGCTGACTGCTGTGTCTCGGCAGAGACCTACTCGATCAAGATGAGTCTCACATGGGACCCCTGGAAACAATCAGCATTGGTAACTGGGCAATCTACACGTCACACAGCTCAAATGCTACTAGGATCTAGAGCAGGACTGGCAGGTGCAGTGGGCTGGTTGTCAGGAGAATCTCGCCAAACACATGGATCGTTGTCTTGGTGACAGTGTTGGCAGGCCGGTGAATGGTGGCTTCACTCACACAACTGGTGCTAAGGCTTTCTAGACACAAAGGGCCAGTCTCAGTACGCCTGCCAGAGAGTGTATGCATCCACAGGTCTGCACCAAGTTATCAGCGAGCTGCGCTTCGAATCCTGCTGTCAGAAGCCTTTGCTGAGCATTCCTCCTTACTTCTGACATCTCTGTGCAGGCAAGAGCTGGTGGGATGTTCCCCACAATAGGGAGTGGTGACATATGAAAAGGTCCCAAGGCGGGTTTACTCCTGCGCCAGGGTACCACTGGAACAGATGTGGGCAGCATCAGTAGTGCCAGGATCCTCTGTGCTGCCTTACAGGCCCCAGGTGTTGACCTGACCTCGGGTTGACAGAGACCCTTATCAATGTCTGGCATGGCAGGCATGATTCAGGATGGAACAGACCCCCTAACTTGAACTGAGGCTCAATTCCCTGAAGAAGGTGTGGTGTAGTGGGGGTGTTGTCTGCTCTGTGACCCAGGGTCCCCCTGCGCTGTGATGGGAAATTCTCACTGACTCTCCCAAATGTGTATTAACCCAGACACCCAGGCTCAGCCTCCCAGGGAGGGAGACAAAGGAAGGGGGGCAGAGACCAACACCTGGCTGGGGGGCAGGGCTGGAGGAGAGTTTAGGTTTCTGTCTGGCATCATGGAGGAAGCAGCCTAAGGAAGGGGCTGGGATTTAGGGGCCCAGTCTCCCCCATCTCAAGGCGGGCTGAGGCATCCTAGGCCTGCCCTGTAACCGGATGACATCTATGCTGTGCTGTATCCTGGAGAAGCAATAAACTCCCTCTATTTTACTGGCTGGTGGAGTCTGTTCGTGCCACTACGGGGGTGCAGGAGGTGGGGCAACCCCGACGCGCCGCCACAGAAGGCCAGCTAGCACACATCCCAGTGCTCCTCCAGCCCTCCCCTTCCCCTGACGGGAAGTGGGAGATCTTCCCCTCACAATCCTCTTTGGTTTCTTGGACAGAGTCAGAGAGAGGGATTAGTACCAGCTTGATCGTGCTTGGGGGCTCTCCACACCAATGCTGCCGTGCTTGCAGCTGAGTCGAACCTCTGCTCCAGAGCTGGACTTAGCACTGACTACTTCAGGAGCGTCCTGAGATGGAGGTTGTGATGCCGTGTCGGGGTTCCCCCGACACTGCACCCCCGTAGCAGCAAGAACAGACTCCGCCAGCCGGTAGAATAGAGCGGGTTTATTGCTTCTCCAGGATACAGCACAGCATAGACGTGATGTGTCTACAGGAGTCTGGGCCAGGATGCCTCAGACCCCTTGAGATGGGGTCCCTAGGCCCCTAGAGTCCAGCCCCTCCTTAGTCTGTCCCCATCATGGTTTCCGCTCAAGACTGACTCTTCCCCCGAACACTCACTTCCTTAGTTTCCTCGCTGCCCCAACTCGTCTGACCGGTTGGGTCTCTGTCTATGTGACTTAGGCAGTCCACCTGCTGGGCAGTGCTCACAGGCAGAGGCCAGTAGGGGTCATCCACAGTTCAAGCACAGCAACCAGCAAGGTACCGACACTACATCACAACATGTGGGTGAGTCAGTGGGAATCACACATCGCAGCGCAGGGGGACCCCGGAATACAGAGCAGACAGCACCCCCACTACGCCACAGAGGTCTCCCCCTTTTTTTGTTCAGGGTTAAAATGGTTTACAGATACAATGCTTGTTGCTTATGTATAATTAGCCCAGACACAACTAGGGTGTGGGTTGCTGATGGGCATCGGTTGCTTACAACAATCACAGGGCTTAAACTCTAGGAAATAGGGCATGCCCCATCCTTAGGCTGAGTTCTCTTGAGGACAATGTAAAACACACTAACAAACAAAGGGATAACCGTTAGCTATGTTAGAGGAAAAGTTCGTAATACTGAATGAAGTGAAATGGCTAGCCAAAGTAGCAAGCATTTCAGCAGCATCACTGGTGGCAAGAAGGAACTGAGAGTGGGGAAAGCCAGTGGCACCCCTTGTACTGTGGCATGTGTACGCAACTCTAGAGTGCACCAAAGATGATCCTCTCTGGATACCACTGGAGGGGAAAACTTCCCATGCCAGTGCACATAGCAAGCACACACACCTCATATGGAATGGACGTGAGCAAGCACTCAAAAGCAGCAGCACAGGTTCTGAAGTCTCTTGACAAATGCAAGTTTCACTGAGATCTTTATGAGCATCTCTGGATCTCCACAAGCTGTGCTGCATCCTTCTTGATGAGAAGCAACGAAAATCTGATGCAAGACTCCAGCGAGGGGTGTCCTTGTTTTCTATAACCAGGCTTTAAAAGTTTACCAAATGTCTTCCAGCCAGAGCTGGTAGAATAAAATAATGCAGCACATAGCACTTATAGCAGGGATGTTAAAATGTGTTTAACTGTGTAACTACTGAAAATTTCAGTGGTTACATGCAAGGGGGTGGGAAGTTAAGCTGACTCCCTGCATGTACCGGCTCTGATACAGAGGCAGCAGTGAGGGGTGGGGGCTCCCCGAGAGCCAATGTACACAGGAGCCAACTTCCCATGCATATAACCATGAAGGTTAACCAACGAACTCAGATTCACATCCCTAACTAGGTATGTAAGCAATTACTCAAGTAGTCAAGTCGAGTCACTTGACTACTCGACTTGACTAGTCGGGTTGTCGAGTCACTATTCGATTACTGGCTCCTCCCCCCAGCTGCAAGGGGAGGAAAGCAGGTGCTGGGGGGAGCCGGTTTAAAAAAGCCTAGTAGCTCTTACTACATTTAAAAAGCAGAGCCACAGCAATCCGAGACTCGTTGTGATCCAGACTGCTGAGTCCCGGCTAGTGCCAGTCCCACACTTGCCCCTGCTGCAGCTCTGCAGTTTAAATGTAGAAGGAGCCAGGCTGCTTGCATGCCCAGCTCCTACTACATTTAAATTGCAGAGCCATAGCTTATCGACTAATCGTGTACTCAAGACAAATTGCATCTAGTACATGATTAGTCAATTGCCTACTTCTTAACATCCTTATCCTTAACTTTTTTTTTTTAATGCTGTAAAAGTTTTACAAATGTTAGTCTATCCTCACAATAGCCCTGGAGAGCAGCCAAGTCACTGCTATTCCCATTTATCAGACATTAGTATACCCGGATCCCACTCTCCTGTGTATGTTTTGATTCATGTATCAAACCAATGCAGCTCCCTCAGCTGTTGGGAGAGAGGGATGTTTTTGCCTCTTTCACAGCATCCAGCTGGAAGAAAGGAAGTTCTCTCACTTGTCCTCCCCACTGCCACTGTAAGAAGCCTAAGACTGACCAAGTTTTCTACATGTCATGTCACTGCTCCTAGTGCTACAGCCTACAAGAGCAATCGCCAGTGCTAAAAGTCGCATGGGAGAGGGTTGAGAGAGTCTCTCCTCCTCAGCAGTGGGTAAACCCTGCATTTTAGTACTCCTTCAGCTTCTATTTCCTTTGGATTCCAGCAGCAGAAGCACCAAGTTTATAATTTCCCAGTCAGTTATAACACTTATATTAAAAATACTAGGCATTACTGGTAGTCAACATAAGAATACTTTTTTTAGGCCATTAGTTATTGCTACTATATCTCATGAATAATGTTCTAATCCTTTAAAAAGAGATATCCCTGAACATCACAATTGCTTTTTGAGTTGTTGATGTTGTACTCCTCTTCGCAGTTTGCTACAATGACGCCTAGGATCTGTTCACAGAGCATTCAAAATCATTTCAAACATCACGGCAAGCTGAGACTTGTCCCATCATGCTTGTGTTTTACCATATGCTTAATCAAAGTGAGCCTCCCCTGCCCCTGTACTACCCATTTCCTCAAATGTTTTTAAATCCATTTGGAGTTTCTCACACCTTTTTCATTGGTTTAACTAATAAACTAAGGCACACTGAAAGACAGCTATCTCTGGGGTACAACAATACTATTTCACAGTACACATCAGTAATGGCATCACTACCATCACATGAAGCATCCTATTATTAACCTCTCATTGCTAAAAGCAGCTAGGCCAGAATTATTTCTATTATAGTAGCACCGGAGAAGCACAAATAAAAAAAAAAAAGGCTCCATTATACTAGACATTCTACAAGAAAACAGTATCTGCCCCAGAGCTTTCAATAGAAGATGTAAACAAACTGTAGCCAACAGTAATAGAGAACAGCAGAAGGGGAATGAAGAGAATTAAAGTATAGATCTGTTAACACAAGTTATTCACTGACAAAAAACTTTATTAACACTGGATTTAGTGATCAGTTTGCATTAGAGACATTGCTGTGGTCAGGTAGTGTTAATTTTAGCTCCTGCAAAGCACATTTCTTCAGTAGATCTTAAAGCACTTTACCAAAGAAACAAACAGTATCCTGATTGTACCACTGGGGAAATTGAGGCACAGTGTTGAAGTCACTTGGGCATCTCTATACCAAGAACTGCTACAGCAGCATAGCTACAGCTATATTTCTGTAATGCTGCAGTGCAGACACTTTACATAGGTACAGAAGGGGTTTTTCCATCATTAGTAAATTCCTAACCTTGAGAGTTGGCAGTTAGGTTGATGGAAGAATTCTTCCATTGACCTAGCAGCATTTGCACTGCCTGTAGGTCATCATAACTGTCTCAGGGGAGTGAATTTTTAGATTTAAAAATTGTCAGCAATAGAGAACTGTAGAATTGGGGTATCCAGTAAGGTGTTCTTACTAGGGATGTTAAAATGTGTTTGTGATACAGAGGCAGAACAGGGAGTGCAGTTTCATTAGTTAATCATGTAAAAGGCTACACGTTCATATCCCTAATTCTTACATAATTCCCAATTGAATTTAAACAGAAAAATGTCAATGATTTCCCCCAGCTCATCTGGCTCTTAATTATTTTCAGCTTTGCAAAGGTGCTTTAAAGGGCCAACAAATAGATAGGTCACTGATCTGGACTTTATTCTGTTTGCCTACTGTAAGTGTGATCAAGTCATGATCACTTGCACCTAAATTACCATTTTAGTTCTGTGATCAGTTCCTCTTTGTCATGATGAGATTCAACATAAAAAATAGTGCCTCCAACCCACAGGAATTCTGAGCTAGAAAATGACCAGCTGTAATATTTAGACATTCCAAGAGTATTTTGGTACTAATAACATAAGACCACCAGCATACATCACTCAAACTGAATTCCCCTCCTTGGTCATGCAATGTTTTCCGCAACACATAAGGGGATGGTATTGTTCCCTGGTGTTATATGGTGGTCTGTAGAAGACATGAACTATTAAACAGTCTTGTGCTTTAACTGTGAGGACACTGATTCATAATTTGGAAGAAAATGATTTTGAATGGTTCTCAGTGACCAAATAGGGAATGCTTCAGGGGGTAGCCAAGTTAGTCTGTACAGAAAAAAACAACAAATGGTCTTGTAGCACTTTATAGACGAACAAAACATGTAGATGGTATCATGAGCTGAGAGAAAAGGAGCCCTCCTCCATCCCCCTTCTCATGTGTCAGACAAAGGATGCACCCTCCCTGTCTCAAGAAAAACACAACAGGCTCAGCTAGCCAATCCTGACACAGGCATAATCCTTTATCACACAGGAGTTTTGCTGTCACTGTAGCAGTGCCTACCTGTGTCAGCCCAGAAAGGTTTTATCCAGTAGTTGGGGAGCAGTCTGATGGAGGAAAACTCAGCTCACCTGGAGTAGAAAGAGCAAATAAAATCATGGCTCACTTGCTGGAGAGGACCCAGGGTACCAAGCCAACCCAATCAGCACCCACACCCACCTCAGAGATCCTCCAGCACCCTCTGCACCCACTATACCTCCAGGTCCTGACATTCTCCATACCTCCACACCTAGATCCCTGACAGCAGTCATATCATCACCCTTCCAAGGTACCTCCCATATCCCTCCCCACTCCTTACCACCTCCACAAACCCCAGCTCCCCCCAGCATGCCCCTACAAGGTAACCCCCGCTCATCACCTCTCCACAAGTCCTGGCTTCACCCAGCACCCCCACACAAGGTAACCCTCCTCCACCCTCCCTGCTCCTCACCATCTCCACAAACCCCGACCCCACCCCAGCATCCCCACACAAGATAACTGCCCCCCCCACCTCTCCACAAGCCCCGACCCCACCCCAGCATCCCCACACAAGATAACTGCCCCCCCCACCTCTCCACAAGCCCCGACCCCACCCCAGCATCCCCAAACAAGACAACTGCCCCCCCTCACCATCTCCACAAGCCCCGCCCCCCCCAGCATTCCCACACAAGATAACTGCCCCCCTCACCATCTCCACAAGACCACACCAGCGCCCCCCCAGCATCCCCACACAAGATAACTGCCCCCCCTCACCATCTCCACAAGCCCCGCCCCCCCAGCATCCCCACACAAGATAACTGCCCCCCCTCACCATCTCCACAAGCCCCACCCCCCCAGCATCCCCACACAAGGTAACTGCCCCCCGCGCCATCTCCACAAGACCACACCAGCGCCCCCCCAGCATCCCCAAACAAGACAACTGCCCCCCCCACCATCTCCACAAGCCCCGCCCCCCCAGCATCCCCACACAAGATAACTGCCCCCCCTCGCCATCTCCACGAGCCCCGCCCCCCAGCATCCCCACACAAGACAACTGCCCCCCCATCTCCACAAGCCCCGCCCCCCCAGCATCCCCACACAAGATAACTGCCCCCCCTCGCCATCTCCACAAGACCACACCAGCGCCCCCCCAGCACCCTCACACAAGATAACTGCCCCCCCTCGCCATCTCCACAAGCCCCGCCCCCCAGCATCCCCACACAAGGTAACTGCCCCCCTCGCCATCTCCACAAGCCCCGCCCCCCAGAATCCCCACACAAGGTAACTGCCCCCCTCGCCATCTCCACAAGCCCCGCCCCCCAGCATCCCCACACAAGGTAACCGCCCCCCCTCGCCATCTCCACAAGCCCCGCCCCCTGGCATCCCCACACAAGATAACTGCCCCCCCCACCATCTCCACAAGCCCCGCCCCCCGGCATCCCCACACAAGGTAACTGCCCCCCCCTCACCATCTCCACAAGCCCCGCCCCCCAGCATCCCCACACAAGGTAACCGCCCCCCCTCGCCATCTCCACAAGCCCCGCCCCCCAGCATCCCCACACAAGGTAACCGCCCCCCCTCGCCATCTCCACAAGCCCCGTCCCCTAGCATCCCCACACAAGATAACTGCCCCCCCCGCCATCTCCACAAGCCCCGCCCCCCAGCATCCCCACACAAGATAACCGCCCCCCTCGCCATCTCCACAAGCCCCACCCCCCAGCATTCCCACACAAGGTAACCGCCCCCCTCGCCATCTCCACAAGCCCCGCCCCCCAGCATCCCCACACAAGGTAACCGCCCCCCCTCGCCATCTCCACAAGACCACACCAGCGCCCCCCCAGCATCCCCACACAAGGTAACTGCCCCCCTCGCCATCTCCACAAGCCCCGCCCCCCAGCATCCCCACACAAGATAACTGCCCCCCTCACCATCTCCACAAGACCACACCAGCGCCCCCCCAGCATCCCCACACAAGATAACTGCCCCCCCTCGCCATCTCCACAAGCCCCGCCCCCCAGCATCCCCACACAAGGTAACTGCCCCCCTCGCCATCTCCACAAGCCCCGCCCCCCAGCATCCCCACACAAGGTAACCGCCCCCCCCGCCATCTCCACAAGCCCCGCCCCCCAGCATCCCCACACAAGGTAACCGCCCCCCTCGCCATCTCCACAAGCCCCGCCCCCCAGCATCCCCACACAAGATAACCGCCCCCCCGCCATCTCCACAAGCCCCGCCCCCCCAGCATTCCCACACAAGATAACCGCCCCCCCCGCCATCTCCACAAGACCACACCAGCGCCCCCCCAGCATCCCCACACAAGATAACTGCCCCCCCTCGCCATCTCCACAAGCCCCGCCCCCCAGCATCCCCACACAAGGTAACCGCCCCCCCCGCCATCTCCACAAGCCCCGCCCCCCAGCATCCCCACACAAGGTAACCGCCCCCCTCGCCATCTCCACAAGCCCCGCCCCCCAGCATCCCCACACAAGATAACCGCCCCCCCCGCCATCTCCACAAGCCCCGCCCCCCCCAGCACCCCACACAAGGTAACCGCCCCCCCGCCATCTCCACAAGCCCCCCCCCCCCAGCATCCCCACACAAGGTAACGCCCCCCCTCGCCATCTCCACAAGCCCCGCCCCCCCCCAGCATCCCCACACAAGGTAACGCCCCCCCGCCATCTCCACAAGCCCCGCCCCCAGCATCCCCACACAAGGTAACGCCCCCCTCGCCATCTCCACAAGCCCCGCCCCCCAGCATCCCCACACAAGTAACTGCCCCCCCTCGCCATCTCCACAAGCCCCGCCCCCCAGCATCCCCACACAAGTAACCGCCCCCCTCGCCATCTCCACAAGCCCCGCCCCCCAGCATCCCCACACAAGGTAACCGCCCCCCCCGCCATCTCCACAAGCCCCGCCCCCCAGCATCCCCACACAAGGTAACCGCCCCCCTCGCCATCTCCACAAGCCCCGCCCCCCAGCATCCCCACACAAGGTAACGCCCCCCCCGCCATCTCCACAAGCCCCGCCCCCCCCAGCATCCCCACACAAGGTAACTGCCCCCCTCGCCATCTCCACAAGCCCCGCCCCCCAGCAACCCCACACAAGGTAACCGCCCCCCCCGCCATCTCCACAAGCCCCCCCCCCCCAGCATCCCCACACAAGGTAACCGCCCCCCTCGCCATCTCCACAAGCCCCGCCCCCCAGCATCCCCACACAAGATAACCGCCCCCCCCGCCATCTCCACAAGCCCCGCCCCCCAGCATCCCCACACAAGATAACCGCCCCCCCGCCATCTCCACAAGCCCCGCCCCCCAGCATCCCCACACAAGTAACCGCCCCCCCCGCCATCTCCACAAGCCCCGCCCCCCAGCATCCCCACACAAGGTAACCGCCCCCCTCGCCATCTCCACAAGCCCCGCCCCCCAGCATCCCCACACAAGGTAACTGCCCCCCCTCGCCATCTCCACAAGCCCCGCCCCCCCCAGCACCCCACACAAGGTAACGCCCCCCCGCCATCTCCACAAGCCCCGCCCCCCAGCAACCCCACACAAGGTAACCGCCCCCCCCTGCCATCTCCACAAGCCCCGCCCCCCCCAGCATCCCCACACAAGGTAACCGCCCCCCTCGCCATCTCCACAAGCCCCGCCCCCCAGCATCCCCACACAAGGTAACCGCCCCCCCCGCCATCTCCACAAGCCCCGCCCCCCAGCATCCCCACACAAGGTAACCGCCCCCCTCGCCATCTCCACAAGCCCCGCCCCCCAGCATCCCCACACAAGGTAACTGCCCCCCCTCGCCATCTCCACAAGCCCCCCCCCCCCAGCATCCCCACACAAGGTAACGCCCCCCTCGCCATCTCCACAAGCCCCGCCCCCCAGCACCCCACACAAGGTAACCGCCCCCCCTGCCATCTCCACAAGCCCCGCCCCCCAGCATCCCCACACAAGGTAACCGCCCCCCTCGCCATCTCCACAAGCCCCGCCCCCCAGCATTCCCACACAAGATAACCGCCCCCCCCGCCATCTCCACAAGACCACACCAGCGCCCCCCCAGCATCCCCACACAAGATAACTGCCCCCCCTCGCCATCTCCACAAGCCCCGCCCCCCAGCATCCCCACACAAGGTAACCGCCCCCCCCGCCATCTCCACAAGCCCCGCCCCCCAGCATCCCCACACAAGGTAACCGCCCCCCTCGCCATCTCCACAAGCCCCGCCCCCCAGCATCCCCACACAAGATAACCGCCCCCCCCGCCATCTCCACAAGCCCCGCCCCCCAGCATTCCCACACAAGATAACCGCCCCCCCGCCATCTCCACAAGCCCCGCCCCCCAGCATCCCCACACAAGGTAACCGCCCCCCCTCGCCATCTCCACAAGCCCCGCCCCCCAGCATCCCCACACAAGGTAACCGCCCCCCTCGCCATCTCCACAAGCCCCGCCCCCCAGCATCCCCACACAAGGTAACTGCCCCCCCTCGCCATCTCCACAAGCCCCGCCCCCCAGCAACCCCACACAAGGTAACCGCCCCCCCCGCCATCTCCACAAGCCCCGCCCCCCCCAGCATCCCCACACAAGGTAACCGCCCCCCTCGCCATCTCCACAAGCCCCGCCCCCCCCAGCATCCCCACACAAGGTAACTGCCCCCCCTCGCCATCTCCACAAGCCCCGCCCCCCCCCAGCATCCCCACACAAGGTAACTGCCCCCCTCGCCATCTCCACAAGCCCCGCCCCCTAGCATCCCCACACAAGGTAACTGCCCCCCTCGCCATCTCCACAAGCCCCGCCCCCCAGCATCCCCACACAAGATAACTGCCCCCCCTCGCCATCTCCACAAGCCCCGCCCCCCAGCATCCCCACACAAGATAACCGCCCCCCTCGCCATCTCCACAAGCCCCGCCCCCCAGCATCCCCACACAAGGTAACCGCCCCCCCCGCCATCTCCACAAGCCCCGCCCCCCAGCATCCCCACACAAGGTAACCGCCCCCCTCGCCATCTCCACAAGCCCCGCCCCCCAGCATCCCCACACAAGGTAACTGCCCCCCCTCGCCATCTCCACAAGCCCCGCCCCCCCCAGCATCCCCACACAAGGTAACTGCCCCCCTCGCCATCTCCACAAGCCCCGCCCCCCAGCAACCCCACACAAGGTAACCGCCCCCCCCTGCCATCTCCACAAGCCCCGCCCCCCCCAGCATCCCCACACAAGGTAACCGCCCCCCTCGCCATCTCCACAAGCCCCGCCCCCCAGCATCCCCACACAAGATAACCGCCCCCCCCGCCATCTCCACAAGCCCCGCCCCCCAGCATCCCCACACAAGATAACCGCCCCCCTCGCCATCTCCACAAGCCCCGCCCCCCAGCATCCCCACACAAGATAACCGCCCCCCCCGCCATCTCCACAAGCCCCGCCCCCCAGCATCCCCACACAAGGTAACCGCCCCCCTCGCCATCTCCACAAGCCCCGCCCCCCAGCATCCCCACACAAGGTAACTGCCCCCCCTCGCCATCTCCACAAGCCCCGCCCCCCCCAGCATCCCCACACAAGGTAACTGCCCCCCTCGCCATCTCCACAAGCCCCGCCCCCCAGCAACCCCACACAAGGTAACCGCCCCCCCCTGCCATCTCCACAAGCCCCGCCCCCCCAGCATCCCCACACAAGGTAACCGCCCCCCTCGCCATCTCCACAAGCCCCGCCCCCCAGCATCCCCACACAAGGTAACCGCCCCCCCCGCCATCTCCACAAGCCCCGCCCCCCAGCATCCCCACACAAGGTAACCGCCCCCCTCGCCATCTCCACAAGCCCCGCCCCCCAGCATCCCCACACAAGGTAACTGCCCCCCCTCGCCATCTCCACAAGCCCCGCCCCCCCCAGCATCCCCACACAAGGTAACTGCCCCCCTCGCCATCTCCACAAGCCCCGCCCCCCAGCAACCCCACACAAGGTAACCGCCCCCCCTGCCATCTCCACAAGCCCCGCCCCCCCCAGCATCCCCACACAAGGTAACCGCCCCCCTCGCCATCTCCACAAGCCCCGCCCCCCAGCATCCCCACACAAGATAACCGCCCCCCCCGCCATCTCCACAAGCCCCGCCCCCCAGCATCCCCACACAAGATAACCGCCCCCCTCGCCATCTCCACAAGCCCCGCCCCCCAGCATCCCCACACAAGATAACCGCCCCCCCCGCCATCTCCACAAGCCCCGCCCCCCAGCATCCCCACACAAGGTAACCGCCCCCCTCGCCATCTCCACAAGCCCCGCCCCCCAGCATCCCCACACAAGGTAACTGCCCCCCCTCGCCATCTCCACAAGCCCCGCCCCCCCCAGCATCCCCACACAAGGTAACTGCCCCCCTCGCCATCTCCACAAGCCCCGCCCCCCAGCAACCCCACACAAGGTAACCGCCCCCCCCTGCCATCTCCACAAGCCCCGCCCCCCCCAGCATCCCCACACAAGGTAACCGCCCCCCTCGCCATCTCCACAAGCCCCGCCCCCCAGCATCCCCACACAAGATAACCGCCCCCCCCGCCATCTCCACAAGCCCCGCCCCCCAGCATCCCCACACAAGATAACCGCCCCCCCCGCCATCTCCACAAGCCCCGCCCCCCAGCATCCCCACACAAGATAACCGCCCCCCCCGCCATCTCCACAAGCCCCGCCCCCCAGCATCCCCACACAAGGTAACCGCCCCCCCCGCCATCTCCACAAGCCCCGCCCCCCAGCATCCCCACACAAGGTAACTGCCCCCCCCGCCATCTCCACAAGCCCCGCCCCCCAGCATCCCCACACAAGGTAACTGCCCCCCCAGCTCCTCACCTGCATCCCCCGCTACTCCCTCAGCCCCCACCGATTAGCCATGCCCGCGCCCCTCCCCCACACGGTAGCCCCCCCCCCCCCCCTTCGTCTGCACCCCCCACAGCCTGCAGCGGCTTCCTGCCGGCCCCCAGCGCCTCCCACCCTGGTCCCCGCCGCTCACGCGCTCTGCGGGCCCGGCCTGCGCGCGGCTGCCAGGGAGGCGGCAGGACCCGTCTGGGCGGGAGCGAGACAGGCTCCAGCACCCCCGGGGGGGGCACTTCCGGTCCGCCCCGGCCCCGGCCCCGGCCCCGCCCCCCGCGTCAGCTGCGCCCCGTGCGGGCGGGGCAGCCCAGCTCCGCCAGACCCGCGGTGGGAGGGGCCCGGGCTGGCGCTTTGCGGCTCCGTGGCCCTGGGGTGCGCCTTGCCCAGCTGCGCATTTACCCGCCCTGCCCCTCTCCGTGTGATTGCACTTGCTCGGCCAGCTGGCTCGTGCCCGGGCAGGGGGCTGGGCTGGCTGGGCTGGGCTGCTGCGCTCTCTGCCAGCCCCGGAGTCTGTGCCCTGTGCCCTGTGCCTGACAGCCAGGCGGGTGGCACACGTGCCAGGGCCTCATTCCCAGATGGGCAGCGTGCATTTCCGCCACTAAGATCCGGACGGGCAGCACCAGCATTGCAACGTGCGCTGCGTGAGTGTGACTGAAAGCCGAATTGTCCTGCATCAGCTCACGGAGACCCAGACTAGCAGCTTATGCCAGTCAATCTATGCCCAGACTGGAATGGGGCAATATATACAATGCTGGTCTGGAGGCTGGAAAAATGGATAATTGGAAAGTTATAGGATGGAATGGGTAAGGAGAAAGGGGAGTTGAAATCTTACAGGAGAATTTAAAAGAGGGGAATGAGGTGTATGGTTTGGTGAAGGAGGATAAGGGAGTAGCAGCTACTGAGAGAAGGGTTTGTGGTGTAAGAATCCTGTTGGGGGAGGTGGGGTTGAGGCAGCTTTAAAAATCTGCAGAAAACTGAGAACATAGAAGAGCAATTCAACAGCCAGGCTCAAAAGAGACTCCTCAATCACTGGAATTTACTTAGGGAAAAGTTAAGTACCAGCTCTTTAAAAGAATTTCAAAAATTGGTTACAAAGGGAGAAGCTGAACTGGAATTCATTTGCAAATTCAACCAGGGTTGTCAACATGTCACAATTAACTGATAAGCCTAGGCTTATCAGTAATCCTATGACTACATGCCTTTCCCCCCTCGTCCACCACCTCCACCAGAGGCAGCAAGCAGGAAGCTGCCTGATGCATCCCCATGCTGATGCTTCTGATAGGCTACCACAGATAGAGGCTGCTCCATGGGATGCTGGTGCAGCCTCTGTCTGTGAGGAGCTTGGGCCCCCTGCGGAAAGGGGCTGCTGCCACCCCTGATTCAGAGGCAGCAATACAGGGTGGCAGGGGGCTCTCCAGGAGTGGGGCTGAGAGCGCACTGGCTGCTGGCCCTGCCCTGGGGACTATTGAATAATGATTTAACCGCTAAGATTTGATGTGGTTACACAATTATTAAATTAATAACTAATATCCCTAAATTCAACACTATCAGTTTAGGATTGAAGAAGGATCTCAACTGGTTAACACATTAGAAAGGCAATTTCTCCTCTCTGGATATTCACATCGCCACACCAAATGCTGTTAATGCTCCACTTCCACCCTGACTAGATTAGCTTCTCTAGTACAAATAACTTCTTCCTTATATATATCCCTGCTTCAGTAAATTCCACTCCAATTCATCC
Organism: Pelochelys cantorii; assembly: GCA_032595735.1. Lineage (NCBI taxonomy): Eukaryota > Metazoa > Chordata > Testudines > Trionychidae > Pelochelys > Pelochelys cantorii. The sequence continues at coordinate 75,558,434 of CM064333.1, read as the reverse complement.
AATAAAATGGGTTTTACCCGTAAAAGCTAATTCCTTCATAAATCTGTTTGTCTCTAAGGTGCCACAGGATTCCTCATTGTTTTTGCAGATCCAGAGTATAAATCATGAGCAGAAATATAGAGTAGGATTGAGTTATGCAAGCCAGAAGCAAAGGACTTTGTACACAAGTGACAAAAGGTTTTCCCTCTCAGCACAGATTAAAGATTAATAATTCTCAGAGTCCCTCTCTGTCCACAGAAGCTGTTCTTCACCACCTCTTTCTTCGCCCAACCCTGAATATAATGATCACAAGTATCAGAGGGGTAGCCGTGTTAGTCTGAATCTGCAAAAGTGGCAGGGAGTCCTGTGGCACCTTATAGACTAACTGAAGTGTTGGAGCATAAGCTTTCGTGGGCAAAGACCCACTTCGTCAGATGCATGACCCACGAAAGCTTATGCTTATGCTCCAACACTTCAGTTAGTCTATAAGGTGCCACAGGACTCCTCGCCGATAATGATCACACTAACCCACTTCTTTAGCCTTCCTGCCTCCTCCCCATGTGGGCAGACATCTGCTATTGGCTGCCTCTCATTATTATATGTACCACTCAGAAGCAGAGTCATCCCTAGACGGGTGCAGAGCCACGGATAAACCCACCTCTGCCCTGCCTACCAGTCAACCCGGCCCAAGCTCGGCCTCTCCAATCCCCATAGCACCTCTTCTCCCAAGCCCCCACCCTCAAACAATGTGATTTGGGAGATTACCCCCTGCCTTGCACCGCAGCAGGCATCAGGCCCCCTGCACTCATCGCTGTGGCAGGAAGCGGAGAAACTCATCACCTCCGGAGGTTCCACACAGCAAGAAGAGTCACCCCTTGTAGGGGTCAAGCACGGGCCTGATGCTTGAACCAAAGTAAGCAAGAGTTACACTATGAGTAACAGACAGGCCATGTCAAAAGCAAATGTTTGCCTGCAACTCAGTGTCTCTCGGCACTAGAACTGCCAGCACTAATAAAAGCGCATGAAGTATGTAAATACATTCCATCAGGACAGTGCAAAGACACCCAGCTAAGTACATAACAAAATAATTTGAAATGAGTGTAACCATGACAATCGATAGTAAATGCTATGAAGAAAAGTACAAGGGAAGTTACCAAATGTGTCATTAATGAGTAAGATTATATGTACATTATGTATCATAAATTGTTCACTTCTCTCTATAAATATTGGGGTACCTCGACTTAATTCTTTGGCTGGTTTAGGGCCAATAGTAAAATCCATACTATCGACTGAGCCAAGTCCATTGTGGCGGGCACATGTATGTAGGGGCTCAGAGGCCATCTGGCTACAACCACCTATTAATGTACTTCGTTCAACAATAAACCTGACTCGGATGCCTTTGTATCTTATCTGAGTCTGTGGTCTTTGAAAGCTCCCGTGAAGTCCACTGTGCTAGCTACCTGCACAGAGCTGGCATAATATACGGAGGGAGCATACAAAAATGCATGCAGCTGAATGTTTATCATTATTCTGCTGCGTAGGAAAGATAGAAAGTATGGCAAAAGATCACCTTGGCTTAACCAGGAGATCTTGCATGCAGGAGCAGCAGGTTTGTATAATTTTTGGTGGTGCCCCATTAGCCACACCCCCCGACCCCTGTTAACCACACCCCGACCCCCATTAGCCATGCCCCCTGACCCCGTTAACCACACCCCCCGACCCCTGTTAACCAGGCCTCTGGAAGTAACACGCTCAGGGCAAGATGGACACATGACCAGAAGTAAAAGGTGTCATGTCACCCCTCTCGAAGGACTTTTCCCACCACCCTCCTACCAACAGGAATTAGTTTGGCCCCCACCAAACCCCTCTCATGCAACTATCCTGCAATTGCATTAACCCAATGTGTGTGACATTAACTCAGGGACAGAGAGGCTGGGGGAAGTGTTCCCTCTAAGGCTGTGTCTACACTCGTGGCTTCTTGCGCAAGAACCCACAGAGCATCCACACTGCCCGCCTGCTCTTGCGCAAGAAAATTTACAGTACGGCGTGGGAAGAGAGGGCGTCTTGCGCAAGAGCTACGCTCTTTTCTAACAGGTGTAAGCTCTCTTGCGCAAGAGGGCAGCGTGGATGCTCAGCAGGGATTTATTGTGCAAGAAACCCCTATGGCTAAAATGGCCATCGGAGCTTTCTTGAGCAAGAGAGCGGCCACACTGCCATGGATGCTCTTGCGCAAAAGCACAGCTCGCACATGGCAGTGTGGACATGTTCTCGCGCAAGACTTCTTACACAAGAACCCTTGCGCAAGATGTTCTTGCGCAAGAAGCCGCCAGTGTAAACATAGCCTAAGGGTACGTCTACACTAGCCCCCTAGATCGATCTAGGGAGGCTAATGAGGGCGACCGAAATTGCAAATCAAGCCCGGGATTTAAATATCCCGCGCTTGATTTGCATGTTCCTGGCCGGTCGCCATTTTAGAAATTGACTAGCCAGAAGTAACTGCCCACGTCTACACACGGCAGTGAAACGGGATTCCGATTTAAAGCCCCTAAATCGAATTAGCTGGTAAACCTCATTGCAGGAGGAATACCAGCTAATTCAAGTTAGGGCTTTATTTCAGAATCCCGTTTCACTGCCACGTGTAGACGCGGGCAGTTACTTCTGGCTAGTCAATTTCTAAAATGGCGACCGGCCGGGAACATGCAAATCAAGCGCGGGATATTTAAATCCCGGGCTTGATTTGCAATTTCGGTCGCCCGCATTAGCCTCCCTAGATCGATCTAGGGGGCTAGTGTAGACGTACCCTAAGAGTTTCCTCCCATGAGCAGAATGAATTTTGTGTTGTGCACCAGTACTGAGTTCATGTGGTTTGTTTGGATGTGCCACTGTGGCACGCAAGTTATTAATAAATATTTTATAAACCTTTACCTTTTCTGTCTGCTACCATGTCTCCTCCCCTTGCTCCATCAGCTCCCCTGGTGCCTGCTGCCCCCCCAACCCCTCACCCTCCTCTGCTGTCCTGACTCCTGCCCTTCTCACTGCCCTCAGCCCTCCTGCGACCTGCCCCCCTCCACCAGCCCTTCTCTGCCCCCTGTGCCCACTCCTCCAGTAGCCCCACTCTGATCATGTGAGCTACCCCTCTGTCACGTTACTGGATTTTGAGGGGAGCAGCCAGAGCACTGCTGCACCCATGGGGGGGTGTTGGCCCCAAAAGTGGCACAAAGGGGGGCCATGCGAGGTGTCAAATAGAAGCCTACTTTCTTCTGATTCCATACATGCTATTCATGTGATTGTGTAATGTCAGTATGTGAAGTTACAAGCATGTATTTTGTGTGGATACCAAATGTTTCTCTATATGTGGTTGAACTATGGGCAAAGCAGCTCAGCCTACGGACATGCTAACGAGCAAAGCTCTGGAACAACAGCCCTCTATAGGCCAAGGACACATCTCAAGAGTGGTGACTCATACCTAGGGGCTACCAGCAGGGAACAGAGGGATAGGCCATGGGCCAGGTGACCTGCTGTAGCCAAGAAGAGACCAGGAAGGAGGGATAAATAGGCCATGTGGCTGACTCCATCTTGGTACTCAGCTCAGCACTTCATCCCAGAGGCAGCAGTGCAGGGATCGAAGAGCCAGAAAGAACTGTGGACCCATCCTGATCCTAGGATGCGCAACAAGGACTTCTAAGCCAGCAGCTGTAACATCTCTGCTAGAGCCTGCATCGAGAACTGGGAGATTCAATGCATGTCATGTACTATCCTTTAACAGCCTTACTCTCATGCTTTTCTTTGTTGTAGTAATAAACCTTTAGATTGTAGATTCTGAAGGATTGGCTCAGCATGATTTGTGGGTAAGATCCAGAGAGTAAATTGGCTGGGATCTGTGGCTAGTTTCTTGGAACCAGACAGAACTTGTTCAGGGTAGGTGAGATTGGGTTCTAAGACCCCTCACCTGTGTATGAGACCCGGGGCCATCTGGGGCACGGATATGGCTGGGGTGTTGGAGGGGTTTTGCTCATGAGGCTTCAGGCAGGCAGCTGAAGCGCTCTGGGACTGGTTTGTGGCCTGTCTGGGAGGGTCACCAGTCTGGGGGCTGTGAGGAGCGCCGAATTTGAGCAATTCGCCCTGAGCGGATGCCCTCAGCTGGGCCCAGACCGGCCTGGTCCGTCACACCCTCCTCATCCCCTCTTCTAACACCTCCCACTACACACTTGCCCTGCCTCTCTCCTCTAGTGCTGGTCCCTGCCCTGCGGGTGTCTGCCCTTCTGCTTCACCCCCAGAATCCCCTGGCACCTGCACCTTCCCTTAGCCCTGCACCCTCCTGGTGCCTCCCCCTTCCCTCACTGCCCCTGCCCCCTTTGCCCTCTTTTTCCCTGGTGCCCACCCCCTCACCACTCTCTACCCCCATTCCCCTCATGCCCCTCTGTGCCCTCACACGACTTGCTCCATCCCCACCTTTCTCATGCCCACCCCTTCTTTCAAGCCTTCTCCCAGCACCTCCCCCTCCCCCCTCTAGCCCCCAATGCCCTTCCCCTCTCCTCTCCTCTCCCAGCATCACCCTGTCCCCCCTCCCACTGACACCTCCCCTCCTGCCCTTTTCCTCATTGTCTGCACTTGGCCCCCTGGCATTTGTCTCTCCTCCACCCTGTCCCTTGGTGCCTTCTCCTTTCTTCCCCCTCCCCCTCTGCACAAGCCCCTTCCCCTCCAACCCCTTCCCCTATTTTCCCCCTCCCCCTCCACACAAGGCCCTTCCTCTTCCACCCCTTCCCCTATTTTCCCCTCCCCCTCCCCCTCCGCACAAGCCCCTTCCTCCCCCCTCCCTTCCCCTATTTTCCCCCTCCCACTCACCCTCCACACAAGCCACTTCCTCCCCCCTCCCTTACCTTCTGCCTTCCACTTTGCGGGGCCGGAGTCTGCGCTCAGGCCCCAGAAGTCCCCAGACTCTGAAGCCAGAGCTAGGCCGCATGGCGCAACCCCGCTCCGAGCAGTTTTAAAGTCCCGGGCCGTGACGTCACGTCATGCCCGGGCTTCTCCCCGCTCACCTACAAAAAGATCTCAGCAAACTGAGTGATTGGGCAGCAAAATGGCAAATGAAATTTAATGTGGGTAAGTGTAAGGTAATGCATGTTGGAAAAAATAACCCAAATTACACGTACTACATGATGGGGTCAAATTTAGCTACGACAGATCAGGAAAGGGATCTTGGAGTTATAGTGGATAGTTCTATGAAGACATCCACGCAGTGTGCAGCGGCAGTTAGTAAGGCAAATAGGATGTTAGGAATTATTAAAAAAGGGATAGATAATAAGACAAAAGATATCATACTTCCCCTATATAAAACTATGGTACGCCCACATCTCGAGTACTGCGTGCAGATGTGGTCTCCTCACCTCAAAAAAGATATATTGGCATTAGAAAAGGTTCAGAAAAGGGCGACTAAGATGATTAGGGGCTTGGAAAGGGTCCCATATGGGGAGAGGCTAGAGAGACTGGGACTTTTCAGTTTGGAAAAAAGGCAATTGAGGGGCAATATGATAGAGGTATATAAAATCATGAATGGTGTGGAGAAAGTGATTATAGAAAAATTATTTACCTTTTCCCATAATACAAGAACTAGGGGACACCAAATGAAATTGATGGGTAGTAGGTTCAAAACTAATAAAAGGAAATTTTTCTTCACACAGCGCACAGTCAACCTGTGGAACTCCTTGCCCGAGGAGGCTGTGAAGGCCAGGACTCTATTAGGGTTTAAAAAAGAGCTTGATAAATTTTTGCAGGTTAGGTCCATAAATGGCTATTAGCCAGGGATAAAGTATGGTGCCCTAGCCTTCATAACAAGGGCAGGAGATGGATGGCAGGAGATAAATCACTTGATCATTGTCTTCTGTTCTCCTTCTCTGGGGCACCTGGCATTGGCCACCGTCGGCAGATGGGATGCTGGGCTCGATGGTCTGACCCAGTATGGCCATTCTTATGTTCTTATGTTCACCTGTAAACGCCGCACATGGCAGCAGCAGCTGGCAGCGCGCACTGGCAAGGGGGAGCCAGACTTAAAGCTGCGCCCAGCAGGGCCAGGGCCGGGGCCGGGGGGACGCTCTGGGGCCAGGGTGGGAGGACGCGTGGGGGGGCCGGCAGGTGGGGGCCAGGGCCCGCTCCAGGCAGGGCCAGGGGAGAGACCCAGCTCCAAATGTTGGTGGAGCAGGGCCCCTGGCTCTGAATATTGCTGGAGCGTGGGCACCACGAGCCCATATAACTCACCGCCCATGCCTGCATGATATAAAAATAAAAAGAGTCATTAAAAGTGGAAACTAGGACATATTACTAAGGACAAATATAAACAACACAGGAATGCAGGGGCAAGATTAGAAAGGCAAAGGCACAAAATGAGCTCAAACTAGCTGGAGACATAAAAGGTAACAAGAAGTCATTCTATAAATATATTAGAAGCAAGAGGAAGACCAAGGACAGGATGGGCCCATTGCTCAGTGAAGAGGGAGAAACAATAACAGAAAACTTGAAAATGGCAGGGTTGTTTAATGACTTCTTGGTTTCAGTCTTCTCCAAGAAGTCTGATGAAGGAATGCCTAACATAGTGAATGCTAGTGGAAATGGGGTAGGTTTAGAAGATAAAATTTAAAAAAAGTTAAAAATTACTAAGAAAAGTTAGACGTCTTCAAGTCACCAGAGCCTGATGAAATCCTAGATGCATCTTAGAATACCCAAACAGCTGACAGAGGAGGTATTTGAGCCTTCAGCTATCATCTTTGAAAAATCATGGAAGACAGGAGAGAAGACTGGAAAAGGGCAAATCTAGTACCCATCTATAAAAAAGGAAATAAGAACAATCCAGGAAACTACAGAGCAGTCAGTTTAACTTCTGTGCCAGGGTAGATAACAGGCAAGTAATTAAGGAATTCATCTGCCAAGGAGAACAATTTTTCTCCCTCCTCCTTTTGACACTCTTTTAGATACCTGAAAACCGCTATAATGTCCCATCTCAGGCCACATCTAGACTTCCCTAGGCTTCCAAAAGAAGATATGCAAATCTCATTTTTTGAGGAATAAGGGTTCTTTCGAAAAAGGGAGGGGTTGCGCAAAAAATTCCATCTAGATGGCTTTTTCTTTTTGAAAAAACCTCTTCCGAAAAAGGGATCGGAAGAAGATATGCAAATTTGCACCTAATTTGCATATCTTCTTTCGGAAGCCGAGGGTAGTCTAGACGTGCCCTCAGTCTTCTCCTTTCCAAACTAAACAAGCCCAATTATTTCAGTCTTCCTTCATAGGTTATGTTCTCTAGACCTTTAATCATTCTTGTTGCTCTTCTCTGGACCTTCTCCAATTTCTCCACATCTTTCTTGAAATGTGGTGCCCACAGCGGGACACAACTGAGGCCTAATGATCACAGAGTAGAGTGGAAGAATGACTGCTCGTGTCTGGTTCACAACACTCCTGTTAATGCATACCAGACTCATGTTTGCTTTTTTTACAACAGCATCACACAATTGACTCATATTTAGCTTGTGGTCCACTATGACCCTAGATGAAGAACAGGGAGAAATGAAAAAAGGTGGCCCTAGCAAATTTTAAAAAATAAAATGGGGTCCACTGCATTGCAACCACAATCATATAAGGGTCAAGCCCAAAAAAGCAAAGGATAAACTTAAAAAACAACCAATGGTCTGGTAGCACTTTATAGACTAACAAAACACGTAGATGGTATCATGAGCTTTCGTGGGCACAGCCCACTTCTTCAGATGGTCATGGTCTTCAGACTTCTCTTCACGGGCTGGAGAGGATGGTGGGGGGGCATCCCCCAGGTACGCCGCTTAAGGGGGAAGGTGTGTGATAGGGTGTACCAGCCCCACACTGTGAAGGCTGAGCCTAATCAGGCCCACCTGGCTGAAGAAGCCCTGCCCCCACAACCCTGCTGGGCATGCTTGGACTGCAGCCCAGGTATAAAAACCTGGATGGAGGCTCAGTCTGGGCTGACTGCCGGAGGAGAGGGGCCTCAGAGGAGAGCTCCTGACCAGCCCCAGCCAGCTGCCCAACGAGAGGACTGCGGAGACTCTAGCACGATTTGGGGCACCTCCACTGCTGACTCCAAGGGAGAAACAGTCCCTGAGGTACAAAAGGACCCTGCAAGCACATGGGAAACTGCCCCGCTGGACCAGATAGGAAGTGGCCCAGGGAGGGTGCAGGAGCAGCCTCTCCCACCCAGAGATTCCCTGACATGTTTTGGACGGATTCCCTGCTGAGGGAGTGGTGGGCCATCCTGTCACTCACAGGGCCCTGGGCCAGGACCCTGTGAAGTAAGGAGGGCCCAGGGCCCCCTAATGGGGCACAGCCCCATCCCATGACTTGGCTCAGTGGTCCACCCAGCCCCGCTTTAAAGGGCCGGTGAGCAACTTTGGGTTATTGCCTCTGGCCATCTGGCCACCCAGCCCTGAAAGTAGGGGCCAGTCTACAGATTGTTTATGGAGTATGTGGGGCGGGCTGCAGGCCTGATAACCCCGCAACAGGGCTCAAAGGCCATCTGGCTACCAGCACCTATTAATGTACTTCGTTCAACAATAAACCTGACTCAGGTGCCTTCATATCTTATCTGAGTCTGTGGTCTTTCAGGGCTCTCCTAAAGTCTATTAGGCATAATATACCAAGGGAGCATAGAAAAACACACACAGCTGAATGTTTATCATCACTGATGGAGCAGAAAACCTGTCAGAATGCCACACTAGTAGATCCTGGATTTACTGTATTGCTGTCCTGAACTACGACATCGATGTGTGCTCCTGTGAACTCTAAAGTTTGAGTTGGCTGGAGCGTGGACTTCTGGTAATTTATATGGAAACAGAAACTAAATAGAAGATTGGTGTTGACCATGTCTTGCGTTTCTGGGAAGGATGTGCCTTTTATGAGACAATATCATGACTCCCTGACAGCGTAGGAACGCCGCAACAATGTCTAGAGTCTTGAAAAAAACCTCTGGGAACTGTTGAAAGGCCAAAAGGGAGCACTCGATATTGATAATGTTGATTACCCCCTATTATAAATCGTAGAAAAAGCCTGTGGACTGGATGAATCATTATATGAAAAGAAGCATCCTGACGGTCTAGAGCCGAAAGCCAGTCCCCTTGATCTAGTGCCGGAGGTGGCTGAAGAATAGACCTTGCGCCCCATGATGTCCATCCATTTATGGTCCTTGTCCCGTGGAACGGACCTCATGTTGGGCTGTTTTGCCCTGTGTCTGACTGAGTCAACTACTAAGGAGTTTGGGGGGCGGGTGTGTAAAGAGAAAAATCCATGCCTTTAGGTGTTATAAAATACTTGTGGTCAGCCCCCTTATTGGTGGGGGAATGGGTGCTGGGGTTTGCCAGATGTTATCGGCAGGGTCCATAATGGCTTCATCATTCAGGAGGGCAATCTTGGAGGAGGCGGGGGAGGGGTTGTAAAGTATGTAACAGGTAATATTGTTTCTCTTGCACTTCCTGCAGGTCCCATTCTTGTGCCCTGGCTACACTTTTTTAAAAAAAGTTATTGGAACTGTCTAGAATTGTTGGATGGAGGTGGGGTGGTAGAAATGATAGCCTCATTTTGTGAAGGGGAGGAGTTGTGTAGGGGGGAACCTGTCCTCCCCCTCAGAGTGTTGTCCAAGTCAGACTGAATGGGCTCTGAAGCATTCGGTGCTGTGGCTGATGGTGTGGGTTGAGGAGACTGAGGTGGTCTTTTTGATGTTGTTGATGGAACAGTGTGATGGCACCTAAGAGAAGACCAAGACTCCTAGGGATGCCGCTGTCCGGGGAGGTGTGGAGGGGGAGAGATATGGCCAGTGTTGTGAGTACCAAGGCAGTGGTGGAGGAGGATGAGAATGTCTGGAGGAGTGAGACTCCCAAGGTAGGTACTGCTGAGTTGGACTTGAATGCCGAGATGGGAAGTGGCTGCGTGGCTCGCTGCCGGCTTCACTGGGGGAGACTGATGGGACTGGTGATCTCAGTGAGTGAACGGACCACACCGATGAGAACAGAGATGGCGGTGCTGATAAGGCCCAGATGAAAGGGGGTGTACGATGCCATGGACATTGCAGCAGCAGTGCCGAGGCTGAATGTTTGGTGCTCAGTGCCACAGGTGTTGTCATGGATGGTGCCTTGGGGGGAGGCATCTCAGTGCGGGGTCTTTTCGGTGCCGCATCCGGTGCTGCATTTGGTGCCAGTCTGTGTCTAATGGATGTCACTGATTCGGCCGGTGCCACCAGTGCCAGTTTGGGCCCTTCTGTGTGGTGCCGATGACTTAGGTGGTGCTGCACCAGAGGTGCTGTGCTTATCACCAATACTCACCCTAAAAGAGCTTGGTATCAGAGGTATCAATCTGGCCGGGGAAACCTGGGTTTTCACCTTTGACTTGCCAGAAGAGGTAGAGGGATGAGTTTTGTCCATACATTTTTGCTTGTCTGACTGTTTAGGTCTGGGAGGCGAGTTGTCCCATAGTGGCTGAAGCGACTTCTTGTAAAGATATTGAAATGATTGAGCATGCTCTACCTGTAAGATTGGAGCAATTCACACACTTCTGCATCAGATGGGCCTTTCCTAGACACTTTATGCACGAGGCGTGCCCATCAGAAATGGGCATAACCTCTCAGGAGGACTCTCACCATTTAAAGCCTGAGAATCCAGGCATGAGAAGGAACAAAGTCCAGGTGAATGAAGAAAAAAAAATTTTTTAAGGTAGCAGGTTGGGAGAGATTCAAAATATGGAAAGATGAGGAAAACTGAGGAGAATTAACTTTTTTATTTTTTTGTGTGAAAAGGGGCAAGAGAACAGAGTTCTGTCTACTGCTGAGGATGATAGAGAAGAAACTGAGGGGGCCATGCCACGCACTTGCCTAACAGACACTAACAGCATGAGGAGGCACCAGGGTGCATGCGCAGCAGGGCACTGCTAGAAAAAAATCTCCAATCACCGGCACAAGGACGCACGAGCACCCAGAGTGGAGAAACCACGGGGACATCACTTGAAGAAGAACCTGCTTTCATGCTCTTCGCACAGGTATTACAACAGAAAATGGTTATCTGAGGGTAGGGATTCAAAGAAGACCCCATCGAACAAAAGGCATGGGATGCATTGTCTTGGGACGGTATTCCATGACCAGCATTCCCAAGAGAAGAAGACAGGTGGTTGTGGCCAGGGACTCCTTCCTAAGGAGGACAAAATCATCCATTTGCCATCCAGAATGGGAAACGTGAAGCGTGCTGCTTTCCTGGAGCTAAAATTCAGTATGGGTATGTCTACACTACATGGCTCCGTCAATGGAGCAATGTAGATTACCTTTGTAGACACAGGAAAATGAAGCGGTGATTTAAATAATCGCCGCTTCATTTAAATTAAAATGGCTGCCGCGCTGTGCCGATCAGCTGTTTGTCGGCACAGCGCTGTAGTCTGGACGCTCTGCGGTCAACATCAAAGGCATTTGTCAACCTCCCCGGTAAACCTCATCCCACGAGGCATACCTATGTCTACAAAGGTAATCTACATGGCTCCATCGACGGAGCTGTGTAGTGTAGACATACCCTATGTGATGAAGTGTTGGCTGAGACTGATGAAGCTATTGGACCACTGCCCTTTCCTACTTCTCTATGTGGGCACCAATGATATTGCCAAGAATGATCTTGAGCGGGTCACTGTAGATTACATGGCTCTGGGAGAAGAGATAAAAGAGTTTGAGGCACAAGTTGTGTTCTCATGCATCCTCCCTGGTGAAGTAAGAGGCCAAGGTAGGAGCCATGAAATGGTGGGAGTAAATCTGTGGTTGAGCAAGTGGTGTTGTTTCTTCACACAGGCTTTGGATTCTTCAATCATGGGATATTGTTCCAAGAAGGATTGCTAGGAAGAAATGTGATCCACCTAACAAAGAGAGAAGAGCACCTTTCCATGCAGGCTTACTAAGCTAGTGAGGAGAACTTTAAACTAGTATCACCAGGGGATGGTGATGTAATGCTCTGAGATAAGCGAGGAACCAGGATACCGGGAAAAAACACAAGGAGGAAAGGGCAACAGGGGAAGCCTTCTGATTAATACTGAGAAAATAGGGCAATTGGCTCGGTATCTTAGGTGCCTGTACACAAACGCAAGAAGATTGGGAAACAAACAAGAAGAATTGGAAATCATGGCACAGTTAAGGAACTATGATGTGATTGCAATAACAGAGACTTGGTGGGGTAACTCACATGACTGGAGTTCAGTCATGTATGGGTATAAACTGCTGAGGTAGGGGGAGAAAAGGTGGAGGAGTTGCACTGTATGTAAGAGAGCAGTATGATTGCTCAGAGCTCCAGTATGAAACTATAGAAAAGCCTGTTGAGTCATTCGTTAAGATTAGAGGGGAAAGCAACAAGAGTGATGTCATGGTGGGCATCTGCTATAGATCACCAGACCAAGAGGATGAGGTAGATGAGGCTTTCTTTGGACAACTAACAGAAGTTTCCAGATCACAGGCCCTAATTCACGTGGGAGACAACCCTGACATCTGCTGGCAGAGCAATACAACAGGGCACAGACAATTAAGGAAGTTTTTGGAGAGTGCTGGAGACAACTTCCTGGTGCAGGGGTTCCCAAACTTTTTGACACGGGGACCAGTAAATCCATTCACGAGCTTTTGGAGGACCGGTAACGTTCATTTGCATATTTGCATATTCATTAAGCAAATGATGAATATTAAAATAAGTTTTTTCTGGTCCTCCCAAAGCCCCCAGTGCCAGCGTTAGCAAAGCTTTCGATAGTCACCCACAATATTCTTGCCAGCAAGTTAAGGGAATATGGATTGGATAAATGGACTGTAAGATGGATAGAAAACTGGCTAGACCAGAGTTTCCCAAATGTTTTACTTTAGTTGGAACACTTTTTTTTCAGTACTGTTTTTTGCAGCCCAAAAATATAAACACATATAAAAAAAAGAATTAAAAATGAATAAATTTTCAGTGTTTCACCCGGCTACATCCTCTGCCCAGCCTGGGCCAGGACTTGGGGGACCCGGCGCCGCATGGGCACTCCAGGAGGCAGGAGCAGGAGCAGATTGGGGGTAGGGTTATCTGGCTAGGAACGAGGGTGCAAGGAGGGGTAGGGTTGCCAAGTGTCCAGTTTTGTACCGGACAGTCCAGTACTTGAGGGTTTTCTCTGGGAAACAAATTGAGAAAATACCGGACATGTAAAATGTCTGGTATTTTCTAATTAGGTAAGTTTTATTATTATTATTATTATTATTATTATTAGGTGTATCAGTCCGTAGCTGCGAACTGCCTGGCTGGTAAATGTGCTCACGTTGCGTGAGTGTGTCTTCCAGCCAGGCAGTTCGCAACTACTCGGGGGGGGGGGGGGGGGGGCAAAATGGAATCCCCGGGGCTGGACTCACTCATGTGCCCGGGTCAGCATGTGCCCGGGTCAGTCCCGCTTCCCGCCGGGCAATTCGCTCCTCCCCCACCCCCCCACTTCTCCTCCTGATCTCCCCCGTCCAGCCCTGCTTCCAGCAGCTGGTTTCCCCCTGCCCCCCACCAATCTCCCCCGGTCAGCCCCACTCCCCCTGATGATCCCCCTAACCAGCCCAGCTGCCCCCGTCCAGCCCTGCTTCCGGAGGCTGGTTCTCCCATCCTCCTCTTCCAGATCTCCCCTGGCCAGGCCCCCATCCAGCCCTGGTTCCACCGCCTGCCCGCCCCGCTCTCTGCTGGATAGCCCCCCCGGACAGCCCTGCTGCCCCCAACCCTGCTTCCACCGCCCGCCTGCCCTGCTCTCTGCCGGACAGCCCCGCTGCCCCCAACTCTGCTTCCCTGCTTCCCCCCCACACACACACACCTCCTCCCAGCCTACCCCGCCCTGCTCCCCTCCTGGCAGCCACGCTGAGGCCCGGTATTTTTTTCCCACGGCCCGTTACTGGGCCACAGCCCATGGTTTGGGAAACACTGTCCTGGTGCAAGTGCTGGAGGAACAAAGTAATGGTCGTGCTCCTCCTGACCTGCTGCTCACAAAGAGGGAAGAATCTATATGGAAAATAGAAGTAGGTGATAGGAATGTCAATGTGCAGAAGATTACATGATTAAGAAATACGTTTAGGTTTATCAGTTAATCCTGTCAACTACACGCATTCCCCCTTGCTGCTTCTGTTTCCGTAGGATGCAAAACAGTCTCTGTTTGCAGGGAGCTCAGACCCGCTGTGGAGAGAGTCTACTGCCACCCCATGCAGCTGCCTCTGTATCCACGTGGCAGGCAGGTCCCTAGGAGTTGCGCTAGAGCACACTGGCTGCCAGCCCCACCCCTGGGGATTACTGAATAGTTGTATAACAATTAAAAGTTGATGTGGTTACATGACTATTCAATTGAACGCTATCTAACATCCCCAGTAGGCACTGGGCAGCAGTGACCATGAAGTTGTCCTGACGAAAGAAAGGAAATCAGCAGAACACAGATTTTTCTTCAAGGCATATCCCTGTGGGTGCTACTCTGTAGGTGACTATGGAACAGTACCCTAAGCCTCTGGTCGGAGGGGCTTAGGACCTGACTGGTGGACAGCAGTGAGGACCACCATCCCGAATGTGGTACACTGTGAAGTCTAAGTGTCTATAGCATAGTGCTTTGTAAACATGTGTAGAGGCCCATGTTGCTGCTCTACAAATGTCCTTGAAGGGCATGTTATGTCGGAAGGCCATAGAGGTGACCATCACTCTGGTGGAGTGTGCCTGCAGTTGGATTGGTAATGGCACATTATTGATTATATAGCAATCTTTAATGCAATTTGTTATCCATTTTGAAACTTTCTGTTTTGAGATCACATGGCCTTTGGAGTGATCTGCTATGGAAATGAACAATCTGGAAGAGCGTCTGAATTACTTTGTTCTATCAAGGTGTGATGGCATGTTGGGGTTCCCCCCCCATCCTGTAGCCCCGTAGCAGCAAGAACAGGCTCTGCCAGCCAGTAGAACAGGGGGGGTTTATTACTTTTCCAGCCCAGCATAGACGTGATGTGGCTACAGGAGTCAGGGCCAGGGTGCCTCAGACCCCTTAAGATGGGGTGCCTGGGCCCCTAAACTCCCAGCCTCCTCCTTAGTCTGTCTCCTTCATGGTTCCAGCCAAAGACTGACCCTTCTCCCAACACTCACTTCCTTTGTTCCGTCCCTTCCCTTAACTGGTAGGACCGGTTCGGTCACTGTCATGGGGGCCCTCAAGGCGCCCCCCGCTGGGCTGTGCTTACAGACAGAGGCCAGTAGGGGTCACCCACAGCCCACACACAGCAACCAGCAACGTACTGACACTATATTACACAAGGTAAAAGGCAGATCACCCAGCGAACATCCAAGGAGTGGAGCTGTGCCGCATTAGCATCAGGATGAGGCTTTTGGTGGAAAACAGGTTAGCATATAGGTTCATTGAGGTGGAAGTATGAAAATATTTATGGGAGACATTTTGGATGTGGCCTTAACACTATTTAGTCTTTGTAGAAGGTCGTAAATGGCAGATATGCCATGAGTGCTGCCAATTTGCTGACCCTCCTTGCTGTCATGATTGCCAGTAAGAAAACAACTTTTCTGAAAAGGTGGGTCAGGGAACATGTTGCTATTAGCTCAAATGGAGGGTGGGTCAAGGTGTTAAGGATGAGGTTAAGATCCCAAGGTGGCACTGTCAGCTTTATTGGGGGAAAGGTATTATTGAGACCTTTTAAAAAGTCTTCGTTGTCGGATGTGAGAATATACTGTGACCATCTACAACACCATGCTTGTTCAAAATAGCCGGTAGGTGGACTTTTATTGATGAATTGAAGACATTCTGTTTCTTTAATGAAAGATATTCTAGGACTATCATCAGCTGTGTTGAACTAGGCTGCAGTGTTCTGTGATTTGCCCACTTAGAGAAACAGCGCCATTTCTGTAAATAGGTTCTTCTTGTACTCTGCGACAATTCAGGATTATCGTGCGAACTTCCTCCAGACAGGTCTGATCTCATCCCTGGAGGAGCCAGGCCTTGAGATGGAGCTTGTGTATGTCAGGATGAAGAACTCGATCCTGGTCCTGAGATAGTATGTCTGGCCATTGTAGAAGAGAAATCAGAGGAGCTGCTTAAAGATGTGATAGGTAAGGGAACCAGGTCTGACTGGGTCGCGCGGGTGCTATCATGATGATCCTGGCCCTGTTCTGTTTCATCTTTTGTATGACTTTGCTGAGGTGAGGAAGAGGTGGAAAGGCATATAGAAGATTGTAAGACCAGCTGAACATCATCACATCCCCATGAAGCCCCTGCCCAGCCTCACCTTGGAACAATACTTGAGGTATTCGGCATTGTGTAATGTGGCGAATAAGTCTATTTCCACACAGTCCCACCTGAGGAAGACGGTACGTAGGGGCGGAGGATGTATCTCCCATTGATACTTGTGATGAAATATGCAGCTTAGTTAGTCTGGGGTGACATTTTGTTTGCCAGGGAGATATACTGCTGATACGGTGATCTGGTAGTGAATGTACCACTACCACAGGGCTGTTGCCTCTTTGCAGAGGTGGTATGATTTACCCCCACCTTGGCAATTTATGTAGAACATGCAGGCAGTGTTGTCCATGAGTATTCTCACAGATTTGCCTTGAATTAGGAGTTGCCAGATGTCATTGCAGAGCCTTTGGCTATTATCTTTGAAAACTCGTGATGTTCAGGAGAGGTCCCAGATGACTGGCAAAGGGCATATATACTGCCCATCTTTAAACAAGGGAAGGAGGACAATTCAGGGAACTTCGGACAGGTCCACCTCACCTCAGTCCCCCAAAAAATTATGGAGGGAATTCTCAAGGAATCAATTTTGAAGCACTTGGAAGAGGAAAGTGATCAGGAACAGTCAACATGGATTCACCAAGGGCAAGTCATGTCTGACCAACCTGATTGCTTTCTATGATGAGATAACTGGCTCTGTGGACATGGGCAAGTCGGTGGATGTAATATACTTTGATTTTAGCAAAGCTTTTGATACAGTCTCCCACAATTCTTGCCAGCAAGTTAAAGTATGGATTGGATAAATGGAATGCAAGGTAGATAGAAAGCTGGCTAGATGGTCGGGCTCAACTAGTAGCGATCAACGGCTTGATGTCTGGTTAGCAGTCGGTTTCAACATCTTTATTAATGACTTGGATGAGGGGATGGATTGTACCATCAGCAAGTTTGCAGATGATACTAAGCTACAGGGAAAGGTAGATATGTTGGAGGGCAGGGATAGGGTCCAGAGTGACCTAGACAAATTGGAGGACTGGACCAAAAGAAATCTGATGAGGTTCAACAAGGACAAGTGCAGAATCCCAAGCACTGTTACACGCTGGAGACTGACTGGCTAAACTGCAGTTTGGCAGAAAAGATCTGATTACAGTGGATGAGAAGCTGGATATGAATCAACATTGTGTCCTTGTAGCCAAGAAGGCTAATGGCATATTAGAGTGCATTAGGAGGAGCATTTCCAGCAGATCTAGAGACGTGATTATTCCCCTTTATTCGGCACTGGTGAGGCCACATTTGGAGTTCTGGGCCCCCCACTACAGAAAGGATGTGTATGCATTGGAGAGGGTCCAGCAGAGGGCAACCAAAATGATTAGGGGGCTGGAGCACATGACCTACAAGTAGAGGCAAAGGGATTTGGGCTTATTTAGTGTGCAGAAGAGTGGGGATTTGATAGCAGTCTTCAACTACCTGAAGGGAGGTTCCAACGAGGATGGAGAGAAGCTGTTCTCAGTAGTGACAGATG
This sequence comes from Pelochelys cantorii, assembly GCA_032595735.1. NCBI lineage: Eukaryota > Metazoa > Chordata > Testudines > Trionychidae > Pelochelys > Pelochelys cantorii. The sequence goes on along the minus strand of CM064333.1, from coordinate 75,540,709 downwards.
GCAGAATGAGGAGCAATGGTCTCAAGTTACAGTGGAGGAGGTCTAGGTTGGATATTAGGACAAACTATTTCACTAGAAGGGTGATGAAGCACTGGAATGGGTTACCTAGGGAGGTGGTAGAATCTCCATCCCTAGAGGTTTTTAAGTCCCGTCTTGACAAAGTCCTGCCTGGGATGATTTAGTTGGAGTTAGTCCTACTTTGGGGAGGGGGCTGGACTCTATATGAGCTCCTGAGGTCTCTTCCAGCCCTAGGATTCTATGAATTAAGGGGAGAAAGTACTCACATGCTCTTCTTACTGTGCAGTGTTCCAGGATGTTGATGTGCAGGCTTGACTCTGCAGGAGTCAATCTTCCCTGTGTGTTGTGGTGATTGGTGTATGCACCCCACCCCTCCAATGAAGCATCTGTAGTTATGTGTATGGAGGGGGGCGTTTGTTGGAAGGGGTCTCCTTAACAGAGGTTGTTGGCTTGCAATCACCATATCAGGGATTCTCTGACCTTCTTTGTAGGGCTTAGTTGTTTGCTGCCTCACAAGCACCATTTATACAAGCATGTGTGAAGCTGTGTTTGTAGATATCTCATGCACAGCCTGGCATTAGCAATCACATATGTGGTTGCAGACATGTGACCGAGAAGCTGGAGGCACTGTTTGGCAGATACTGTGAGGCTGTCTATAATGGTCCTTGCTTGGAACCTCTGCAGCAGTAGTCACATCTGTGCATGTACACAATCCAATGCAGTGCCTATGAACTCCAACTCCTGGGATGGAGTGAGGTATGACTTTTTTGTGTGTGTTTATCTGATGTCCCAGAGTTCTGAACAGTTGGATTGTCTTCATAGTGGATTGTATGGACTCTTGTTCTGTAGGCACTATAATCAGGCAATTGTCTAAGTAAGGAAAGATTACTATGCCTAATTTTCATAGGTGGACAACTGCTATGGCAAGAATCTTGGAAAAAACTCTGGGTGCCAAGGTGCTGAATGGTAGGACACGGTACTGATAATGTTGCTCCTTTAATGTGATTCTCATGAGCTTTCTGTGCGAAGGCTGAATTATGTGAAAATAAGCATCCTGCAGGTCAATGGACGACATCCAGTTTCCTTTTTCTAGGGCTGTAACTATCTTTGCTAGAGTTACGATGGTGAATTGTGGGAGGGATTTTTTTAAAGATACTTTTTCAGTCTGTGCAAGTCCAGGATGAGTCTCCAACCCACCGATTTCTTTGGGGTGAGGAAGAATCGTGAGTAAAAACCCTTTCCACTGTGATGTGGTGGTATGGTCTCTATTGCCCCCCATCTGGAGAAGTCTGAGAATCTCGTGTTGTAGCAGGGACTCGTGAGAAGGGTCCCTGAAGAGGGACGGTGAAGGGGGTTGGGTGGGAGGAAAGATCAGCTAGGGTATCCTGAGACCTTCTGCTATGACTTCAAAGGCCCAACTGTCTGTTGTGATGGTGGCCCATGCATGATAAAAGGGCTGCAGACTGAACAGGTATTGAACAGCTGTTGGAAATGATGTCAAACTCTCGACCAGGTGATCAAAATGTTTGCTGGCTGCTGGAGGACTGGGATGTGGCAGGTTGTTCTTATGGCTGCCTACATTTTTGTTGCCTCTGTTGCCTCCTAAGGTTATAGCTTCTCTGGGAGGAGTATGAGGATGATGCTATGCCCTGAGGCGTCAATAGCCGGTTCAGTTTCTTTTTGGGCTAAGGAACATACATCCCCATGGTCTTTAAAATCACTTGCAAGTCTTTGAGCGAGTGTAGTGAAGCGTCTGTGGTAGTGGAAAACAGCTTCTGACCCTCAAAAGGCAGGTCTTGAAACGTGTTCTGCACTTCCCTAGGAAATCCCAATAGGTGCAGCCAGGAGACACAATGCATGACCACTGGTATGGCCAAAGCGCGTGAGGCAGTGTCCACTACGTTGAGAGACACTTGCAATGCTGTCTTCACTATGAGGACACCTTCATCTATATTGGACTGGAAGGAACACTTGCAGCCGTTAGGCAACTGCTTAATAAAGGTTTTCATTTTTTCAAAATGATGGTATGCGCCGCATAGTTCACTATCCTTATCTGAAGGGATGCAGAGGAGTATGATTTCCTGCCCAGAATGTCAAGTCTTCTATTCTTTGTCATAAGGGGTGGATTTGTATTGTGTTTGCTTACCCCTATTGTGGGCTCCATCAACCACCAACAGATTTGGTGTTGGGGGATGAACAAAGTCAGCCCCTTAACAGGGGGGCTGTAGACTGTAGTGGAGTTCTGAATTTGCAATATCATGTACCATCGGACTTAGCAGCCAGGCACAGGACACTATATTGTTCTGATTACTTTCATGTCATATCACAAACAGCTGTAAAGCTGTAAATCACCCCCACTCCCATTTGGACTTTGAGACTCATTTTCCTGGCATTATCCTTCTAGATTTGACTACATCAAAGTTCACTGCTTTTCACCTCACCCACTCCAAGATTACAAGGAGGCAGGGCAATGAGGACTAAAGGGGACAGCTGAGGTGAAAATAGTACAGTGGAAGATGAATCTGTAAGAGTGATGGGTATATGAGTGATAGAGGACATCTGAGGGTTTGCTATGGAAAGTGTGCCTCTTGCAGAATATACTGAGAGATCAGCACAGGTGAATGGAAGGGGCCCTGTGAAGGCACTGGAGCAGACTATCCAACTCTTTCTTCCCCTTCACTCTTCTCCCGAGCCCCGACAGAGCTATACTCAAGCTTAGTGCTGCTGGAGTTCAATTTAACCTTGTATTTTTCAAGTATTTATGCAGCTATCCTCCAGTTATTATTCATGATTCAAGGGTGCTCCACTATGACAACTATAGGCCACTGAGGGGCAGCTGATAGCAACTGCTGTGTACCACTGAAGGGCAACTGTCAAGCAAATTATACTGAAGTATCAGCTCTGATATAGCTAAGATTGAGAAGTACTAAGTAAATCCAGAGACTCAGGCAGTCCTGACATTTGCTCTTATTGCTTCTAGCATTACTTGCCACTTATCCTATATTCACTGAGGTTACTCCACATAAATTATCCCACACTTGCTAAATGTGACCATTCCTTCACTTGTGCTTAGAGGATTCCTTTGAGGAACTGCCTTCACTTACCATTTTCTAGGCCTTGGAAACCATCACTTTCTGTGCTGGTATCTTATCTAATTTGATAAGACTCTGGGCTTTTTGCAGTGCTTCAGCATCTAGATTTGGTTGCTGATTGGCTGGGATAGGATGCCCTGGAACTGTCTGATTTCTAGCAGGGCCTTTGAAATGAGAGCAACACAGTTCTTTGACTGAGTAGGCCAGGGATCAGTGGCAGCTGAGTGAGAAGGGTTAAGTCACTCATTCCAGCTGTGTATGGGGCCCAGACCTTAAACACACAGGGTCCCTAGTGGCAAGTAAGATTTGTGGCTAGTGAGCAACGACAACTGTGAAACTAAGGGAATTAACTAGTATAGTTCAGGAACTATAATTCTTCATGAATGAAGTTTTTCCAATGAATTTTTAATGAGGGCATATACAATTAGTACAACATACCATGCTGAGTGGTTAAAGGACTCAGCAACAATCCTACAGGGTGCAGATTAGAGTCTCACTTGATCTTAAGCAAATAGGCAACCTTCAGTTCACCAAACTACAAAATGGGTACCTAATCCATTGGGTTAGAGCAGTAAAAAACAAGCAGACCTGATGTTGGCCACGTAACTGCGTTAGTTATGTGTGTTAACCTGATGTACCACTGGTTTTAATAATCATAGTTCTGGGAATCAAGCATCCATTGTTGATCACACTAGGGTTTATAAGAAAGGCAGAGCAGGATCTCAACTTCTACAAGTCTTCAAATCGGACCTGAAAATCATCAAATAGAACTTGTCGTTTATTTCTGTATTCCCTCGGTTCTTGATCTTCTATTCAGAGAATGTGTTTACCCTACTTTTGAGATAGGGAAAGTTACTGAAGTTTCTTGGCATTATGTCTCTTTTCAGAAATTTTAACTTGTTCTGGAAGCTAAACACTGAGTAAGGACAGAAATAATCTCCTTCCTTTGTATTGCCGAGTTCATCTGCAAACTTGGACTTATATTGCCTGCTGCATAATATCAGTAAAAAAAATATCAGATCCTACATCCATTGCTCATCTTCCAATTGAAGATAAGGAAAAAGTCCTATCTATAATAAGGAAAGTGCTGATAGGCTCCAACAGTTCTACAAATCTAATTAAGACCTTGGTAGTTGATAGCCATCTCACAATTCAGTAACAAGAGACATATTATGTTTGTCTTCATGTTCTAACTCTTCAATGAAATTTCTCAGCTGTTGATCAGTCATCCCATTTGAGTAGAAGAAATTCACAATTTCTAAGACCATTTTTGTAACATTTTCATAGTCCAAGTATCTGGTAGGATATGTTCATGATGAATTATGCAATGAACAGGGAGAAATTACAGAAATTTGGGATAACTTTTCAAGAGTCTGATAAGACCTACTTTTCTCCCCACCACTGCAGGTACTCCATCTGTTGCAACACTGACAAGCTTATCCAGTGGTACACTGGCATTTGTCAATGCTTTGTCAAGTGCATTCTTTACAAGAACACTGAGTTGTTTCTTTTAGTTCCACTAAGTCCATGTAGTCAGCTTGGCTTCCCGGAGGGGTTCCTCCTCCTCCGCGTCAGTGGGCGGCCACTCCACCCCACTATACTGTCCCTTTAAGCCAAGCCCCACATCCGTGCCCGGCCTTCCTTCAGGCGGGCACCACACGACAAAGTCTGCTTTTATTTACACACACACATACACACGGCCCTGGTTCAGGGTGGGTGGCAAGTCCACACAGTCCCCTTTTGGGGATAGGCCAAGCCCTGGTTCAGGGTGTGGCCACAGACAAACACAGAGTCAGTTTAAGTATAGTCCAGGCCCTGGTTCGGGGCGTGGCAACAAACAATACCAGAGTCAGTTTATAGCTAGGCCAGGCGCTGGTTCAGGACGTGGCCACACACAAGCAAAGTCAGTTTATACAGAAAGGCCAGGCCCTGGTTCAGGGCATGGCAATAACACACACAGTCAGTTTATGGGTAGGCCAGGCCCTTGGTTCACGGCCTGGCAGCAATAAACACAGTTAGTTTATATGTAGGCCAGGCCCCTGGTTCAGGGTGTGGCAGCAACAAACAGTTAGTTTATAGGGCGTGGCCAGGCCCTTGGTTCAGGGCATGGCTGCAGGCAAACCAACACAGTTTGGGGGCTCCTTGTTCAGAAGGGGTGCAGGCTAGTCACCTGTGGCAGTGGCGAGGGGGAGACTGCCACCTGGTAGGTGGGTGGCAGGGGGGGCGCAGGCCTACCCACTCCACTGCGCCCCGGCCCAGGGCCCTAGGAGCAGCAGTGCAGGCTGCTACGGGCTCAGCGAGGCTCCAACCCGAAATGCACCAGCCTTGGGGCCTTTAACAGCCCCCACTAACCCCTGGGCCACTTCCTTTCTCCCCCTCAGCTGATACCTGGGTTTCTAGCGGCATAGGCAGGGAGTCCAGGGGGTCTCGTCCCACTGAGGTCCCGGTGGTCCTGTCCAGTCCTCTGCGACTTGCAGGTCTGCAGGGCTCAGCCAGTCTCCTGGTGCAGGCTGGGTCAGGCGTCTGGGCCAGTCTGCTGGGTCAGGCTCTGTCGGGGTCTCGGGCCACGCCTCTGGCCTTGGCAGCGGCAGTAGCTTCTCCCGGTTCCTGGGCAGGGGCTGGGGCACAGAATCAGGCTGGCCCTCGGGGTCCTCTGCAGGGTCTGCTAGCGTAGGCGGGCCGGGCCAGGCCAGGCCTTGGCCTCCCAGGCAGGGAACAGGTAATCGGCCTGTGGCCCCAAGAAGGTGGGAGGCCCTGACCAGGCCTCAGTCCCAGCCTCCCAGGCCAGGACCCCTGAGCAAGCTTCTGACCTCTCTGCAGGCCCAGCCCTGACTGAGTCCACTGGCTGGGTTTTTATAGCTCTGGCCCTGCCCCCTGGCTTCCGGTCAGGTGGCTGGGCGGGGTCAGCCTCAGCCCAACATGGTGGCCAGAGGGGTTACTCCTCCTCCACGTCTGTGGATGGCCACTCCACCCCACTACAGTCCAACATTTCTTCTCTCACAATTACGTACGTGGAAACATAGCAAACAAATATCACTAGTTGTATTTTAGCTTGTATATCTGTGGATTCATTGAGAGCTAGGCTGAATGCTAGAGATTTCTTTAGATTGTTTTGCATCTTGCCTGCAAAATCATGACTGACCTGGGCAATACACCTCTCTGTAATGAGGCACAAAATTGGAATTTGCTTTAACAATAAAGTTTTGCATTACTTGGATCTAAAATTGCAGCCTGTTCTATAACTTTCTTCTTAATAAATTCTCCATTACAATGTGGATAGTTAGCATGAATGATATTCCATGACATAACAAAATTAGCTTCAGTCCTTGTGTCTGCTTCCTTACTGAACACCAAAAGTAGTATCTGACTATTTAGGAGTGATTTTAATGCTTTGTTTATCCTTAATTCTGATTCAGGAGGGTATTTAGATGAAAAGTTACTGTGCTTTATATTGTAGTGATGTTTCAGATTGCTCACTTTGCAAAAGGGTGGCAAACCCCTGTGCCTTATTAACAGTGAATGCAAAAATCTTCCTTCCATTCCGGTTTAAAATTTTTGTTTTTTCAATTAGATATCTATCTGGGATGGTCTAGATGGGATTGGGTCCTGCCGTGAGGGCAGGAGACTAGACTCGATGACCTCTCAAGGGCCCTTCCAGTTCTAGTGTTCTATGATTCATGTTCGTTTCTTACACTTTGAAAATGTCATTGTCAGCCACAAAATTAGAGTTAACACAAATATAAAACTATTCAAATACAACTTGTGAACAGAAAAGAGCCTGTATTCTGTGGAATACAGGGTGATTGTGAGCACACAAGGCCCACACAGCACAAAGTCTGAACACAGAATGATATAATGTGCACATGAGTTTCTCATTCTCATAGTAGCTCACGTCTTAAATTCTTTTAAAGTATTTCCCAGAGGACCTACATTCTCCGCCTACCAGATGGGGGAGGGTGTCTTAGGGTTTGAGCATCGGGGGGTGTGGGGGAGCGCTAAGGCTCTTGGCTTCTGCCCCACAGGATGTGCCAGGGCTCAGAGCTTCAGCCCAGGAGCTGCACTTTAACAGTAAAAGTGCCAGATGCAGCTTGTGAGCCATAGTTGAGCCATGCCTGGAATAGAGGAGAGTGGCCCTGAAATCTATGAAATGTCATTGAGCTACAGAAGGCTAGGATCAAAATGTAGCATGAGACCCACAGTCTCAATAAGCTGCAAATCTTTTCTAAAATAATTAACCGTAATCTCCAACTCTGCTCACAATGGCCCATCTCCTGTACATCATCCAACATTCACCATGTCTGTCATTGCCAGTACAGCCTCTGCTTGGACCTGGAGCACTAGCACGTCCCAGTTTGGAAGAGTGCTATGCCACCACAGGAGAGGAGTGTGGCATGAGCCCATAGGTCTTAGAGAGGAGCTGGGAGGTTGGAAAGGAGAGCTGTCAAGACACCACAGCATAAAATTCCCAGGAGAGCAATCCCAAAGGACAGAACCTCCATAATTCCTTAGGTCTTTTATACCCATCTTGCAAATAAAAAACAAATTTTTAAACTAGTGAATGTTCAATTGACAATTTTATTTGAAGAGACTAATACAAAAATAAGAGAAAGATTGACACAGATGCACAGGGCCAGTTTATTTAAAACTGACCAGAGGAGAACAGTAGATAAGTCCTTATAGTACCGCTCACTACTTAATTCAGATTTCCTAACAAAAACGTACATTCTAAAGCCAGTCACTGAGCAATGATGGTTTCATACAGAAACTATCATTGGATAAATTACATCATATTTAAAAATGTGTGAATTACAATTCCACATGGAAAGATGTGGCTCTCTCGAACAGGTAGCTGAACAAGTGAGTTCCAGATTCCCCACCAGTGGGGAGGCAAACTAGAAATGAGAGTTGTACTTGTCTCTGTACCGCTCATCTTGGAAGGGACTTTTCCTTCTTGTAGGGGACAGAATAAAACCCTTTTCCTTCCTCCTTCTGCACAGAGATTGCTCTTTCTGCTCTCTTGTCCAACATGAACATCACTGAGTCTTCTGGTACTATCTGGGTATAAATGATTCCATGAGGATCAGAGCATCAGGCTTCATGCTCTTCAGAAACTGAGAATGCTAAAAAGCATGAAAGTCATCAGGAAAGCACCAGCCTGGTCTCCTTGACAGCTTATCCCCCCACTCAGTGCTACCTTGAAGGGAAAAAAGAAGTCAAACGGGACTTTCCAATATGTGCTGGGCTGGCTACGTGGAGGTTCTGGCCATTCTGTCATGTCAGTGAAGGCAACAACGGTTGTCAAAGGCACCGTGGTCATGCTGAGGAACTGCAGGAAAAGGAAAACATCAACACCTTAGCATGGCCAGAGCCACAGATGCATCTTCCAACCTAGGGGATGTTTCTTCAGAGGTAATGGCTGCCAAAAATGACTGGCTGGCTCCAAAGAGCAAGCAGTCTTCATCAGCTATTGCTACCATCTTCTGCATATTTATCATATTTTCAAAGTGAAAAGAACTCTGACACTGTGGTCAGGCATATCACAGGGAAGAGTTATCGTGAGAGATAGGAGAAATGTTGTACTTCCATGTGTGTGTATGCCCCTTTTCTTTCCCTCTTCAAAATGAAGAACTGGGACACTTTACAGAAAAGTGTAGGAGAAGAATAGTTACTTGGCCTACAGTAGCTGTAGTAATAGAGATGTAGCTGTGTTAGTCTAGTCTAGCTGAAACAAAAAACAGGACTATGTAGCACTTTAAAGACTAACAAGATGGTTTATTAGGTGATGAGCTTTCGTGGGCCAGACCCACTTCCTCAGATCAAATTGTGGAAGAAAATCGGCATGACCATATATACCAAAGGGATACAATCAAAAAAAGTGAACACATATAAAAAGGACAAATCAAATTTCAGAACAGAGGGGGGATGGGGGGGAGGTAAATGTCTGTGAGCTAATGATATTAGAGGTGATAATTGGGGAAGCTATCTTTGTAATGGGTAAGGTAATTAGTGTCTTTGTTAAGACCCCAGCGTAAAGTGTCAAATTTAAGCATGAATGACAGTTCAGAGGTTTCTCTTTCAAGTCTGGTGTGAAAATGCCTTTGAAGCAGTATGCATACTTGATTACCTGCATACTGCTTCAAAGGCATTTTCACACCAGACTTGAAAGAGAAACCTCTGAACTGTCATTCATGCTTAAATTTGACACTTTACGCTGGGGTCTTAACAAAGACACTAATTACCTTACCCATTACAAAGATAGCTTCCCCAATTATCACCTCTAATATCATTAGCTCACAGACATTTACCTCCCCCCCATCCCCCCTCTGTTCTGAAATTTGATTTGTCCTTTTTATATGTGTTCACTTTTTTTGATTGTATCCCTTTGGTATATATGGTCATGCCGATTTTCTTCCACAATTTGATCTGAGGAAGTGGGTCTGGCCCACGAAAGCTCATCACCTAATAAACCACCTTGTTAGTCTTTAAAGTGCTACATAGTCCTGTTTTTTGTTACAGTAGCTGTGGTTTTCTTAGATATTTTTGTCAGTGTGATTCCCACTGTAGGGTGCATATGCACCTCAGACATGCAAAACCACATGGTTTTGGAATTGCTGGGTCTGTTGAGATTCATGAGAGAGTGCAAAAACCAAGCAACCATGACCCTCTCTCCGTTCTCTCACAATTTGAAGCTCCTGGTAATCAAGGATTCCAAGAGCAGGTCATGAAATCCACACTGACAAATATTTTTGAAGAATCACAATTACTATAGTGTAAATAAATAACTGTATTTTCTTCTACTGTGTATCAGTGTGGAGCCCCACTGTAGGAGCCTGGCAAGTAATATCCCTTCAGGACAGTAGGAATGAGGAATTCCAGGTGCATCAGTCAAAAAGAGATTATTATTCTGCTCTCCTAAACCTGGCATATGATCAGCTAAGTCCAAGGCACAGTGCTCGACAAAAGGCAGTAGTTTACTCCACACCTCTACCTTGCAGATGTCTAGTAGTAGCACATGTCTGAAAAAGGTAGACGAAAATACTTGAATGCTGGTGCAGTTAGCCTTGATATTTAATGGGAGATATTCACTAGCCATCTAATAGCAAGAGGATGCAACATGTGATCTGTTTCAATATTCTTTGGGATTATAGAGGTTGACCTTTTGAATGCTCTGCTACAGGAAGAAATATACAGGATGATAGCTGGAATGATTTAGTCCCCTTGGTATAATAGAGCACAGACCTGGAAACAACTAGTGTGTGTAATTTCTTTTTTCCTTGTGATAAATGTGCATTTGGGAAGGAGACAGGTAAGCTGATGGGTTTGCTCAGATGGAATTCTGAGAACACACTGGGGCTATATCTACACTACAGGGTTTTTCTGGGATACCGGAAGTATCTCGGAAAAATTCCACCACATCCAGGGAATGCGTCTGCTCTTCCGCTTTTTTTTGCAGAAGAGCAGACGTGCGCTTTCGGAAGCCCTGTCTTCCTCCTCCCATGAGGAAGAAGGGCTCTTCTGGAATGAGGAGGCTTTTCCGAAATTTGGCCCCGTGTACATGGGCCAAATTTTGGAAAAGCCTCTTCCGAAAAAACTATCATGGAGCGCTGTTTGCATACCTTTTTTCGATAGATCACTGTAGGGTAGACATAGCCTGGGAAACATAAGAATGGACACACAGGGCCAGACCAAAGGTCCATTTAGCTCAGTATCCTGTCTTCAGACAGGGGCCAATGCCAGATGTCCCAGAGGGAATGAAAACAACATGTAACCAACAACAGAGGTGTAGACTGGACATCAGGAATAACTTCCTGTCAGGATAGTTAAGCACTAGAATAAATTGCACAGGGAGGTTGTAAAACAGATGGGGGCAAATTATAGCCTGCAGGCCACATCTAGCCCACCAGCCATTTTAATCTGGCCCTAAAGCTCCTGCTGCAGATCAGGATCTGGGACTTGCTGTGCTTTGCATGGCTCCTGGAAGCAGCAGTATGTCCCCCTTCTGGCTCGTTGCTATACATAAGAGCCAGCAGAGGGTTCTGTGTGCTGCTCCCACCCCCAAGCACTGCCCTCACAGCTCCCATTGGCTGGGAACTGCAGCCAATGTGAACTTCAGGGACAGCACCTGTGGACAGGGGGAGGGAAGCAGTACACAGAGCCATCTGGTCACACCTCCACACAGGAGCCAGCCAGAAGTGGGACATGCTGCAACTTTCAGGAGCTGCATGGGGAGGTAAGCACAGTCCACAGCCTGCACCCCTGAGCCCCACCCTGTCCATGACCCTGCCACCTGCCCCAGCCTTGATTCCCCTTCTATACTATGAACCCCTCAGACCCAGTTTGGATCCTTCTCCTGAACCCCGACTGTCTCATCCCCAGCCACACCTGCAACTGGAGCCCTCACCCCTCCCACATTCCAACCCCTGCTCCAACCCAGAGCCCCCTCCTGTACCCTGAGTATCTCATTTCTGACCTCATCCCAGAGTCTATCGCCCAATCAGAGCTGTCACTCTTTCCTGCATTATGGAGATTTAGTCTACTTTCTTCTGTGGAAATATTACATACGTGCCATTGTCAGGCTACATAAACAAATGGTAAGATCCAATGAACTCCAACCTTTCAATACCAGAATTATATCAAAGATCCCTCAGACTTTATATAACCCATATGCCTTATGTTATGGCTTTGGGGGGGGGTGGAGGTGAATGATAATGAGGCTATACCTTCAGAGACTGACACTGATACCAGTACCGTGCTCCCAGCACTTGAGTTTGTGGGTTGGACTGAAGGCCCACCTTAGCCCACAATACCTGGATCTTCAAGGACACAGGAATCATACAGCAGGAGGCACAATTCCCAGCCTGAGAAGAAAAGGGGAACTCATACGTTTTCATAGATTTTAAGGCAAAAAACCCATTAAGATAATATAGTCTGACCTCCTGCATAACAAAGGTTACAAAACCTCACCCAGTAATTTTAGCATCAAGCAAAAATTTCTGGTTGAACTAGGTCATATATTTTAGAAAAATATCCAGTCTTGATTAAAGACTTCAAGTAATGGAGAACCTACCATACTTCTACCTAATCTAGTGTCTAAAGTGACGCAGGACTACTTATTACTTCTAAGTTATTCTAATAGTTAATCAACTTCGCCTGTGTGCCTGATTATCCTGGAGAATCAGAGCCCATTGTTCTCTGTGGATTCCCTGGGTTTGTTTTCACTAACTCCAAGCAAAACGAAGGTTGGGGGGGGGGGGGGGGTCAGGGTGTGCTTTGCCTTAGGGAGGGGATTCCCAAGTGATCTCTTCCCTGGAAAAGGGTTTATTTTATATTTTTCTTTTATCTCACTTGGGTGGTGGTAGCATTTCCTTTTGGATCTCAGAGAGACTGAGACCAGACAAGTTTGTATCTGGGAACTTACAGAGGCAGGTTCTTAGTTTATTCTGCTAGCTGGCCCCCATCTCTACACTCAACGTGTTAGGTTGGGGAATTGAGCCATGACACCTACTCAAAGAGGAGCCTCTGAATAGCATGTGCATGGAATAACAACATCTGTCTGTAGGCATTAGGGCCCCTGAACTGGGTCAGTAGTCCTGACACACAGAGTAGTCTGTATGTGCCCTCTTTGACTCCAGTACTAACAAAGAACAACAAACTTTGGCCATGTCTCCTATTGCGGGAAGATCAACACTGTGGCAGCTGATCTTCCAGCATTCGATTTAGCGGGTCGAGGGTCACGTTTCCACTTACTGGAAGATCGATACTCTGGGGATCAATCTTCCGGGGTTCAATTTAGCAGGTCTAGTAAAGAGCTGTTGCAAGGAGTAAGGGAAGTTGACTGGAGCGTTTCTCCAGTCAACCACTCGCTGTGGAGATGGCGCTAATCTCAGTTTATGTTATTTAGATAGACGGAGTTGCGTACCTTACACTGATGTTTTGGGTGTAATGTAGACCTGGCCTAGTAAAGCCCACTAAATTGAATGCTGAGGCTGCCCCAGCTGATGCCAGTACTCATGAAGAGTAAGAGAGGCCGATGGGAGCCTCTCCCATCGCCTCTTGCTGTGAGAAAGGCACCAAAGCTTAGCTTAAGGTACGCTGACTCCAGCTACATTTTTACATAGTTGGAACTGCGTACCTTCAGCTGACCTTTCCCCACACTGTGGACCTGGTCTGAGATTCTCTCCCCCTCCCACAGTCCCCAAAGCTATTCATCTTGGATGCCGAGCTCAGAGGAGAAAGAGTAGGATTCAGAATTGGCTCTTCATTCTTATTACCTGCATGCTGCAATTCCAGATAAGGATACTGGTCCACTGATCCGTCTGGGTTGGCTGAGCACTGCCAGTTATGGCCAGAGCCTGTGGGCTGCTCACCCCTTCAAGGGCCTGATATAGCTTCTTCTGCAAGTAGCTACAGTTTCCATCCTTCATTGTTTGTGATATGCTGGAAATGAGACAGAACATCTTTAGCAGTCTAAGTCCTTTGGAGCAGAGAAGAAATCAGTTTTTAATTTAGAGCATTTTTTCTGCAGTAATGATTTCATTTCAAGGTGTCTACTACTTTGGTAATGCCTGCATGAAATAATTTTGGAAATATTAGTGTTCAATTCTGTATGGATTCACCTCATGTCTTCAAAAAAAGTAGAAGGGAGAAGAAAAGTGCACAAATCACGGACAAAGATGTGCTGCATGTTGAGGAGATGGACAGAGTACCTCAGATCTCCTGTCACCCTTGGGTTTTTTGTTTGTTAGGGAAGAAGGATCTCTCTACTATCACCAGGAAGAGAATGAATTGAATTATTGACCCTGTAAGTCATGGAGTTGGGTTATAACTTCCTATAGTATTTAATTATAATCAGGCTTTGTTTTTATACACACACACGCATATATCAGGAGCAGGAAGCCTGTCACTTGACAATCAAAGTGCTAAAGGAATACTCCAAAAAGACAAGGTCACTGCAGAGAAACTAAGTGAATTCTTTGCAGTGGTCCTCACTGCAGAAGATGCAAGGGAGATTCTCACACCTAAGCCATTCTTTTTAGGTGAGAAATCTGAAGGACTGTCCTAGATTGAGGTGTCAACAGAAGAGGATTCAGAACAAACTGACAAGTTAAACAATAATAAATCATTAGTACCAGACTTATTCACCAAAGAGTTTTAAAGGAATTGAGATATGAAATTGCAGAACTACAAAGTGTGGTATGTAACCTATCATTTAAATCAACATTTGTACCAGATGACTAGAGGATAGCTAACATGACACCAATTTCTTAAAAAGTCTCCATAGATGATCCAGGCAGTTATAGGCCAGTGAGCTGAAATTCAGTGCTAGGCATATTGATTGAAACTATTAGTAAAGAACAGAATTATCAGACACATATAATATGTTAGGGAACAGTCAACATGGCTTTTGTACAGTAAATCATCCCTCACCCATCTATTAGAATTATTTTATGAGATCAACAAGCATGTGGGTAAGAGTGATCCAGTAGAAGCAGAAAGCTTTTGACAAGGTCCATCACAAAGGCTTTTAAGGAAAGTAAGCTGTCATGGGATAAGGAGAAAGGTCCTCTCATGGATCAGTAACTTAAAAGACAGGAAACAAAGGGATAGAATAAATGCTCAGTTTTCAGAATGGAGACAGATATATAATGATATCCCCCAATAACTTGTACTGGGACCAGTGCTGTTCAAAATATTCATAAATGATCTGGAGAAAGGGGTAAACTGTGAGCTGACCAGTTTGCCAATGATATAAAATTACACAAGGTAGTGAAGTCCAAAGCAAACTGCAAAGAGTTAAAAAGGGATCTCACAAAACTGGGTAATTGGACAACAATATAACATGAAATTCAGTGTTAATAAATGCAATGCACACTGGAAGAATAATCCCAACTATATATACAAAATGATGTGGTCTGAATTAGATGTTAACACTAAAAGAAGAAAAGAGAGAGAGAACGAGTTCTTGGAATCATCATGGATAGCATGCTAAGACCTGTTAGGAATGGGCTACATAATAAGGGAGAAAATATCATGATGCCACTATCTAAATCCATGGTACAATCACACTCTGAATACTGCAATTCTGGTCACCCTGTCTCATAAAAAGATACATTAGAAATGAAAAAATACAGCGAAGGGTATCGAAAATGATAAAAGGTACTTAGCACCTTCCTTATGAGGACAAATTAAAAAGCTTGAAAAAGATATGACTAAGGGAGAAGATATGATCAGAGGTCTATCAAATCATGATTGATGTGGAGAAAGGCTATATCTACCCTACAAAGATATATCGGAAAAAGAAACGCAATTTGTGGTATGCAAATTGTGTATCTTTTTCTGATTTACTTCCAAAAGAGGCTTTTCCAAAATTTGGCCTGTCTACACGGGGCCAAATTTCAGAAAAAAACCCTCTTTTGGAACATCCCTTCTTCCTCGTAAAATGTGGTTTACAGGGATGCTGAAAAACGCATCTGCTTTTCTGACTTTTTTCCGGAAAAGCGGACACTTTCCTTGGATGCGGCAGAGCTTTTCCAGGATACCTCCAGTGTCCCGGAAAAACTCTGCAATCTAGACATAGCCAAAGTGAATAGGGAAGTGTGAGTTACACCTTCACATGACACAAGAACCAGTGTCACTCAATGAAATTAATAGGCAGTAGGTTTAAAACTTGAAGAAGTATTTCTTTACACAATGCACAGTCAATCTGTGGAACATGTTGTTAGAGGATGTGCTAAAGGCTAGAAGTATAACTGGGTTCAAAAAAGAATTAAATAAGATCATGGAGGATAGGTCCATTAATGGCTATTATCCAAGATGGGCAGAGAGGCAGTCCCGAGCTCTGGGTATTCCTAAGTCTCTGAATGCCAGATGTTGGGATTGAACACAGGACGGATCACTTGATGTTTGGCTTGATCTGGTCATTCTCTCTGAAGTACCTGGCCATGACCACTGCCAGAAAACAGGATACTGGGGTTTATGGCCATTGGTCTGACCACTCCTATTTAGTTACAAGCATTTTTTCTCAATTTTCTCCATTTAAATCTGCACAGTTGCAGAAAATGATGGGGTTCTGGTTGGACAATGACTTCAGATATTGAGATTCAAAATTTTCAAACTTTATAACTATTAAAACACATTGTCAACGTCACATGTCAAAACATATAAAGTAAATAGCTTCAAACAAACTGTTAAGTACCACTTTTGTTTTTACTTTACCTCTCTGTAAATGTCCATTATTATTAATGAAAATATTTGTAATCAGTTTGTGTGTAAGAGGTACAAAATTGGTCTTTATTGATATTAAATAATAAAAATTTAGTCCTTTCAGGAGTAATAATAATTCTAGTCTTCAAATCCAAGCCCTGAATTCGTGTATTGTTCTATGAAACACATGCCTACAACTGGAACCTCAGAACCTCCCCAACAGACCACCACAATTAATAGTGTTCTAATTGCTCTAGGAGGGCTCTCTCTTGTTGAGGTTCTTTGTCTCCAGCATTCCTCAAGCCCTTCAAGCATGTGTGACAGAGATTACCTGAGCCCCATCTGGGGATTTACAAGGAAGATACTACCTGAGCTCCACAGCACAACCTGAGCCCTGCAAACCTGAATGGCAATGACAGGAGAGTCATGCCTTGCAAACTTGTCTAAGGATTGGGGAGGAAGGGATGATGAAAATTGTTACCTGAGATGGCAGCTTGTCCTCACATTCATTCCAAACTGTACCTTATACCTAAGAGTCTGTGAACATATTCCATCACCCTGGCTCTGTAAGATAGTCACCTGAGGGAAGGAGCTATGTGTCAAGAAGCCAAATAAGAGAGAAGTTAAACAGCATGGGCTATCCAACCAGTCCTCAACAATATCAAGCTTTCATTATGTGGATTTAATGTGGATAAATGTAAAGTGATGCACATTGAAAAAAATAACCCCAACTATACATATAATATGATGGGGGTTAATTTAGCTACAACTAATCAGGAAAGAGATCTTGGAGTCACCGTGGATAGTTCTCTGAAGACAGTCAAAAAAGCAGTCAAAAAAGCAAACAGGATGTTAGGAATCATTAAAAAAGGGATCGAGAATAAGACAGAGAATACTGTATTGCCCTTATGTAAATCCATGGTACGCCCACATCTTGAATACTGCGTACAGATGTGGTCTCCTTGTCTCAAAAAAGATATACTGGCATTAGAAAAGGTTCAGAGAAGGGCAACTAAAATGATTAGGGGTTTGGAACTGGTCCCATATGAGGAGAGATTAAAGAGACTGGGACTTTTCAGCTTGGAAAAGAAGATACTAAGGGGGGATATGAGGTATATAAAATCATGACTGGTGTGGAGAAAGTGAATAAGGAAAAGTTATTTACTTGTTCCCATAATATAAGAACTAGGGGCCACCAAATGAAACTAATGGGCAGCAGGCTTAAAACAAATAAAAGGAAGTTCTTCTTCACACAGTGCATAGTCAATCTGTGGAACTCCTTGCCTGAGGAGGTTGTGAAGGCTAGGACTATAACAGGGTTTAAAAGAGAACTAGATAAATTCATGGAGGTTAAGTCCATTAATGGCTATTAGCCAGGATGGGTAGGAATGGTGTCCCTAGATTCTGTTTGTCAGAGGGTGGAGATGGATGGCAGGAGAGAGATCACTTGATCATTACCTGTTTGATTCACTCCCTCTGGGACACCTGGCATTGGCCACTGTTGGCAGATAGGGTACTGGGCTGGATGGACCTTCGGTCTGACCCAGTATGGCCATTCTTATGTTCTTATGTTATTAGTAGTAATCTCCTACCAACAGTGCCAGTTACTGTAGTATATGCACCTAACCCACCACAACCAACTTAGCCTCTGACCAAAGAAATACCCACCCAAACATGCCAATGACACCCTCAACAAAGTTACACCCAAAAGTCTCCTTAATTCTGACAGGCTTCTAATCCAGTCATGGTCAAGACACCTTCAATATTATTATCAATTATTTGTTTCCAGTAATGCCCACAATTTTCTTTTCAAAGCTTCTCAAACATGGTCCTTGCTCTGAAGAAACATACAGAGAAATGGACACAGGATATAAGAAAGCACTCCATGTGGAACAAGGTTTTCTCTTGGCAGATACCCAAAAAACCAAACAGGCACTATGTTAACTACATAGATATGCCTTACTACTCAAAACATTGCTATAATAAGCTGCTTAATTTCTTGAAGGAATCATGGTACATGTGGGTCTTTAGGAGGGAGTTGATCAGGGAGAGGCTGATAGCCTTATGGATGAGCTTAAGAATGGTGTTTCCCTACTATTCGCAATGGCAAGGTTCTGATAGACAAAGGTTGCAACATGAGATTCATATGATGCTTCCCCAGTTAATAGTACAGCTACACTAGAAGGTGATGGAGACAGATAAAACCTAAGACCAGAAAGGATACATGCTGCCTGGCACCACTCTTTAGAGATAAGAGTGGTGCCCCAATGATATAGCCAGGGTTTCCACTTCTTGGCAAGGTGTACAAAGAGGTCCCACTCTGCAGAGAAGCAAGCAGAAGAGAAGGAAAGAAAATGTTACAAACAGAAGTGACACCAGGTTGATTAGACATAGCTGATCAAATTCAGCCATGGGATAAGCAGGAAAACTTATTTTCAGACAAGGAAGTCAAGCCTACTTATGGCAGGGTTCAAAAGATGCACCCTCAGTGTAACTAAAGCTTTTTTAAAAATCACCCTATTAAAAATCTCATTAAAAACAAAACCTTGGTCTGTCTCAGAATCCTCATACTGAGAATCCTCATTCTCATACTTACCCAGCATCTCTACAACACGGCAGTTGGCAAGCCAAACTGCAGCCTGCCCTGAAACTTGAGTACCCATGCCCTAGAACAGGGCTACTCAACTTTGGAAGCCCTGGGGGCCACAGTGATACTCACAGCACATGCTGAGGGCTGCAACTTAAGTGTGGTTGCATATATATGCAAATATACGCAAATAGCTTCTTTCACACAATGCCCCAGCACTCCTGGCATCTCCTCCCTGGGGGCTAGAAACACTGACACCCTGTACCCATCTGTTCCAGCCAGCCTGTCCGCTTGCATCTTTCAAATGCTCACCCCGCCTGGGAGACGCCTCACTGTTGTGGAGCATGTTCCCAGTGGAGGCCATGTTCAAAGGATCCCACCCATAGGCTGCGTGTTGAGCCCATGTAAATCCAAACCGCACCGCGGGCCACAGGCCAGGTCACGTGTTGAGTGGCACTGCCCTAGAGATAGTTCTTAAAACATCAGCCTCCCACAACCTAGGATTTGTCTGCAACAAAGTGTACTACGGCCTCATG
The DNA here is from genome assembly GCA_032595735.1 of Pelochelys cantorii. Classification (NCBI taxonomy): domain Eukaryota; kingdom Metazoa; phylum Chordata; order Testudines; family Trionychidae; genus Pelochelys; species Pelochelys cantorii. The sequence goes on along the minus strand of CM064333.1, from coordinate 75,521,273 downwards.
GATTTTATGATCATATTTATGACCCATGTTACACTGTCTCCATAGCGAGTTAGGTGGTTCTACAGAAACAAAGTTACTTACCTATAACCCAGTTTCTTTGAAATGGATGCTACATATTCAACTCATTGGAATACTCCAAGTGGTGCAGCCTTAATGTAAAATTCTATTAGCAGTAGCCACTGGAGCAGCCACGCACATCCCTTGCCCCACTCCCCTTTCCAAGCTCCAGACATTCCAGGAAAAGAATTTTAAAGGATCCCTCCCACTGCCTCAGTTCTTTCCCCCATGACCATAAGACCTTTGGTAAGTAGGGCTCTGAAGCAGTGGGGAAAGGAAGGTAGGGAGTATGACTATGCAGATCAGTGTTCCCTCTAAGGTGTGTGCCTACGCCACCGTGCACAAAAAATTCTAAGCCCACCCACCTCCTTCCCAGAGTCATGCAACAGCGCTCACCTTCTTGCTGGACCTGGAAGGTGAGTGGTGTGGCTGCTTGCAGGGCCGAGGCCCACTGGCTGGTGGAGGTGAGGCTGCATTAGGGGCTGGCTGCTCAGGTGCCTGCTCTGGCAGCACAAGCAACATTGGGGGGCAGTTGTTCCCGATGCCACTCAGGACCAAGGCTGCAAGGCAGGCTGGACAGGCAGCTGCCGCCGGGGGATGGGCTGCATAGTGGGCATGGCAGGCAGCTACTGCTGGGGGCCACAGCCATATGGTGGGCTCGACAGGTGGCTGCCACTGGGGGCTAGTCACGGCCACATGGTGGGCTTGGTGAGCAGCTTCTGCTGCTGCCAAGGGCCAGACCATGTGACAGGCTCGGCGGGCAGCTGCCGCAGGGGGTCAAGTCACGGCTATGTAGGCAGGCTCAGTGGCCAGCTGCCACCAGGAGCAAGGCCACATGGCAGGCTCAGCAGGCAGCTGCCACTGCTGTCAGGGGCTGAGGCCGCCAGCGGTTGGGACCATAGGCCAGTGGGTGTTTTCTAATGTCATTAACATTAATTCTCCTGGCTCAAAAACTGTAATTTACAACATTATCGTCTCTTCTTTGACACACTTAATTTTAAAATAACAATGACCGTGTGATTATCATATAAAGAATAAGAAAAAGAACCCTAAGATTCTTTCCTTTGCTGAGTTCTGCCTGGCTAAAAGTGTTATGTTTTTCTGATCCTCTGGGTTGAACTATATCATTGCAGCACAGATTATAGAATCATAGAATCCTAAGGCTGGAAGAAACCTCAGGAGTCATCGAGTCCAGCCCCCTGCCCAAAGCAGGACCAATCCCAACTAAATCATCCCGTCCAGGGCTTTGTCAAGCCGAGACATAAAAACCTCTTGGGATGAAGATTCCACCCCCTCCCTAGGGAACCCATTCCAGTACTTCGTCACCCTCCTGGTGAAATAGATTTTCCTAATATCCAACCTACACCTCCCCCACTGTAATTTGAGACCATTGCTCCTTGTTCTGCCATCCGTCACTACTGAGAAGAACCTCACTCCATCCTCTTTGGAACCTCCCTTCAGGAAGTTGAAGGCTGCTATCAAATCCCCCCTCACTCTTCTCTTCTGTAAAACAAATAAACCCAAATCCCTCAGCTTCTCTTCGTAGGTCATGTGCTCCAACCCCCTAATAATTTTGCTTGCCCTCCACTGGACCCTCTCCAATGTGTCCACATCCTTTCTGTAGTGGGGGGGTGGGGGGGGCGCAGAACTGGATGCAGTACTCCAGATGTGTCCTCACCAGTGCCAAATAAAGGGGAATAATCACTTCTCTAGATCTACTGGCAATACTCCTCCTAATGCACTCTAATATGCCATTAGTCTTCTTAGCTACAAGGGCACACTGTTGACTCATGTCCAGCTTCTCATCCACTGTAGTCCCCAGGTCTTTTTCTGCTGAGAAAGCAAGTCTTGTGGTGTCCTGGCCTGAAGGAAAGGGGCCACAGTTTTCGGAGCCATTTGATTGACTTGGTGCGCCTTCGTTAGCCGCCACCGCCTTGCTCCATACCCAGCCTCCTCACCAGCCATCCCAACTTTTCACCTGCCTCGCCCCCAATGTGATTTGAACATATAGCCTTCTGATAGGGAATCAGACACGCGGCCGTTGCGCCACAAGGCCAAACAGGTTAGAACAGCTAGCACCAGAAGATTATCAGTACAAACTGCAAAGCCATGTGCAAGCCACTCCTCTTCTCTAGGATGTGAGAAGTCAGTTAAAAAAAAGAAACCTCAACACAAAACTCCTTTACAGAATAATTTTTATTATACCCCAAAAATATAAGAACAAAATTGCTTTCAATAATCAATTAATAACAAAATAACTTTGTAATATGTCAGCAAAGCTGAAACAGAGGAAATCTATAACATGTCCCCTTTAAAAAAAGAAAACATGATTTGAAGGGAGGAAAGGGAGGCATTCTAGAACGTACAGTGCTGAATTATAGCAATGCCTTCGCTGGAACTTGGGAAACAACAAATTATATTACAGATTTTGGAAACAAAGATATCCGTTTAGGTATTGGAGAGAAGAACAAAAACGAACTTCAGCTTGATACTTTAATACTCTTTTCTTTAGTTCTGTAGTTTAAAAAACCATCTTATTTTGTTTTTTTCAAATTCCAAGAGGTTAGCCTTTAATGTGGATTAATCCCTATATTTTTAGAGACAATGGTTTTGCTGGTATACACATGTAATTTGAAGTCTAAATCTCTCCTATATCATAACATCTTTGAAGAAATTGTATCCTGTTGGACAGTATTGAATAACTGTTTTGAAACCAGTTTATTAAAAATTGGGGGTTATCTTGATTGTATCAGGATGCCAAGTATACAATTGTATCTATGAGATCAGTGGTCTTTCATTTTCAAGTTCTGTTGAAGACAATGTTTATGTTCTATTGATAGGAGTGAGAGACTCACTGAATTTTACTTGACCATGCAAGGGCTTGCCGCTTCAGAGGCTGGTGCTCTTTTGATAGAGCTCCTCTAATGAATCCCTTCAAAACTTTTCAGATCCAAGAGAGATTTTGCATACAAACAGCAAGCTGACTTCCAGATCATTACAAACTCAAGAAAAACAACATGATTTCAGTAGTTCGTCCTTCTACACTAAGTTCTCAAAAACAATATTCTACTTTCATAGTCTGACATAAAGAATTTGGTTTAATATTTATACAGTGGGTTAATCAGGGAACAAAAATAGCCTATAACACAAGTTTTGAACACTGAATGTTTGTTATGCATTTGTCAATTATCTGATGATAGAGAAGTACTTGTTTATAAAATACATGGCAAATTGTGAACAAAAAAATGAGAATGGTGAAATTTGTTTGCATATAATTCTGAACAGAAAAAGGCAAATATAACAATACAGTGTGAAAGACTGAACAAGCACTACACATGAATGCAATTTTAGAGTATATATGGTACAGTCAGCAATTCAGAGGGTGCATTCTACCAGGATGTATCTGGAACAATCAGCAAATGTCAAATAGATACACAAAAAAGCAGAGGAATTCTGTCAGGTTATCTTACACCACTTTCCTGCCTCCAACTTCCACCTCTGCCCTACATCTACTTTATGAAAAATTGTAACAGATTTTAACGAAGCACAAAAATTCCCATTTTGTCACCAAATCAAAGTAATCAATATTAGAAGCTGCTTGCTGACCATTTGTCTCTTGTCTGGTTTTGAGAGGCTCAGCCCTCCAGCTAAGTCACAAAGTTCAGCCCTCTTCCTGGGTAACAAAGGGTACATCTAGACTACATCTCTCTTTCGAAAGAGGGATGTAAATGAGCCCGATCGAAAGTGCAAATGAAGCATGGATTTAAATATCCCAGGCTTCATTTGCATATTCATGTCCGATCGCTGTTTCAAAAAAGGGTATTTTGAAAGTGTAAACGCAGTCTAGACGCAGTTCTTTAAAAAAAACCTGTTTTTCGAAAGAACCCGTACTCCTGAAATAATGACATAGCAAACAGTCCAACTGAACGCAACAGCTAAACAGCAGAATAATAAAAGTAGAATATTGTTTTTGAGAACTTACTATAGAACAGACACTGAAATCATGGCAAGCAGCCACACCACTCACCTTCCAGGTCCAGCAACCTTTCTTCTCGAACCCAGGAAGAAATCACTTGGGAACTTTTTCCAAAGGGTACTCCAAGCTCTTCTACCACAAGAGAGCTTGAAAAAACAAACAGTAATCTCTGACAGCTGACCTCTCAGTTTTAGGTATGCATACACGACCTCCTATTACTTTCCAGGACAAAAGAATAAAATCATAGCCTTAAAAAGGAGATTTTATTAACAAACCAAAAAGATATTCTTGGGAAAGCATATTTGATTGGTAGGTGTTTTAAAGCAATTGAGAAAAGATCAAATTAAAACACTTTAATCCCTGGGATTCAGCTGAAAGCTATAGTGTATGGGAGGTGAGGGGACATGGACTTGGCACAGAGAAATTTAACCAAACTAGAAAACAGAGAAAATAACCTCATCACATATCTGTGCTTCAAGGTCCAATCCATTTCCATGCCCAGTATTTTTTAGAGGCATGGTAGTCTTGCCTTGTTCAATTCATATTGTTCCCCCAGCTCCTGGCTTAAACCCACAGAAAGAAAAAAAAAAGCAAGCAGGTTTCTTTTCAATTCAAATCTCAACACCTTCTCACACTGTCTCTCCTAGTTCCTTGCCAACACCTCCTAGCGACCTGAGTTTAACCCTTTGGTCGCCGAATGCTGGGATGCCCAGAAAAGGACAGCACTTCTTGTATCCATCACAGCATTCAATATAGAACCCTGCCAAACTGCCACCTCTTCATTTCCTTCTTGCTGGCTACTCTGACAGAAGGGTAGGAGGGTGGATGTTGGAATGGACATGAACAACCCATCTTGAAGAACAGCAGTTACAAGAAGGAGAGCTCTTAGTTTGCTTCTTCGAGTGCTTGTTCATGTTAATTCCAATCAGGTGACTCCCAAGCCTAAATTCTGGAGGCAGGATCAGACTTGTCCACTGAATGGAGTATTGCTCTACTGAAGGCCAAATTATCTCTGGCCTGCTAGGTAATCACAAAATGTGCAGTGAAAGTATGTATAGAGGACCATATTGTTGCTCTGCATAGTTCCTGAGTGGGAATCTGCACCAGGAAATGTGACCAAATGTGACCCTGATGGAGTACACCATGAGTGGAGGGGCAGGTACCCCTAACAGGGTGCAGAGACATGATTCATGACAAAATTCGTTGGGAGGAGACTGAAAGACCGTTCATCCTTGTCTGTCATGGCCACAAACAGTTGAACAAACTTTCATAATGGTTTTGTTCTCTTACTATAGAAGGCTAGCACTCTGTGGACATCCAATGAGTGATGCTTCTGCTCCCTGCCATTTGACTGCAGCTTAGGATAGAACACTGGGAGGAAAATGTTCCAGTTGATGTGAAATTGGGAAACAACCTTTGAGAGAAAAGCTGGATGTGGCCCGAGCTGAACTTTGTCCTTATAGAACACAGCATAAAGAGACTGATGTTAGGGCCCTGAGCTCAGATACCCTCCTTGCTGAGGTCATTGCTACCAGAAATGCCACCTTGTATGAGAAAGAGTGTAAGGAGCAGGGAATGGTTCAAAAGGTGGCCCCATCAGTCTGGAAAGGACCAAATTGAGGTTCTAGGCTGGGATAGACTGTCAGATGTGTTGGTATAGCATATCAAAACCTTTGAGGAAACAGCTGACCATAGGTTTGGCAAAGATCAACCGGTTCTCAGCACCTGGATGGAAGACTGAGATAGCGGCCGAGTGAACCCTTATTGATGACAAGAACAGCCCCTGCTACTTGGGATGGGAAAGGCAATCCAATGGTGAGCGTGGGTGAGGAAAAGACAATCCTATGGAAAGCTTGGGTAAGGAACCATGTTGTATTAACCAGACCAAAACCCCAGATAAATCCATCTCACTATGCATAATATTTATACAGAGTGTGCTCATCCCCTTTATCAATGAAAGAGAGATATGCACATCTGTTGTCCCCACTAGGTAATTATTTACACTGAATTTATTAATAAACAAAAGTGATTTTATACATATAAAAGTAGGATATAAATGATTGCAAGCAACAGCAGACAGATCAAAGTAAGTTACTAAGAAAAATAAAACAAAACATGCCAGCTAAACTTAATACTCTCAGAAACCTGTTACATGCAATTTCTAACACTAGTTCTAATCACCCTTTTTTCAAAAGCTATGCAGCCTCCTAGGTTGGGCCCCATTCTTCCCCCTATTCAGTCCTAGGCTAGGTCTAGACTACACTCTTTTATCGGAAAAAGCTCTGCAAATTGCGCTCCACAATTTGCATAGCTTTTTCTGACTGCTTTTCCGGAAGAGGCTTTTCCGCTATTTGGCCCCATCTAGACAGGGCCAAATGGCGGAAAAGCCTCCTCTTTTGGTGGACCTCTTATTCCTCATAGAACGAGGTATACAGGGTTCCCCAAAAGAGCACATTTGCTCTTCTGCAAAAAAAGCAGAAAAGCAAACGCGTTCCCTGGATGCAGCGGAGTTTTTCCGGGATACCGAAAACCTGCCGGTCTAGACATACCCTTAGGCTATGTCTACACTGCAAGGCTTTTGCGCAGAAACCCGCGGAGTGTCCACACCTCAAATGCGTTTTTGCGCAAGTAAATCAGCAGTAAAACAGCAGAACAGAGGGCTTTTGCCAGTGTAGGTAAACCTCCTTCTACGAGCCATAACTCCCTTTTGCTCTACAGCTATTGCGCAAAAAGGCAAGTATGGATGAAACCCCTATGGAAAAAAGCACAGGTGCTCTGATGGCCATTCTGTGAATGGCCATCAGAGCTTTCTTGCGCAAGAGCGTCCATGCAGCATAGATGCTCTCTTGCGTAAAAGCACATCACTTTTGTGATGCGCTTTGAGGTGTGGATGTGCTCTTGTGCAAGAAGTTTTTGTGCAAAAACTCTTGCGCAAAAGGCTTCCTGCGCAAGAAGCCTGCAGTATAGATGTAGCCTTAGATGTTTCCAACAGTTATCTTAGGTGGTGATCAGGGGTCTCCTGGTATCTGGCAGCAGCCCCCATTGTTTGATTTCATGCCTTTATATATATTTTGCCCAAGGCAGGAATCCTTTGTCTTCAAAATTTTCTCACCTTCAGTGGAAAAGTCCAAAATGGTTTCCAGCATCAGGTGGCCTGATCACATATCTTTGTAGGACCAATCATAGTCCAGGCTTACAGGAAAAGCAAGACTATTCACGGATCTTTGTCCTACATACCAGGCCATTAAGTTCTTTGAGTACCATTACCGGCCCTCACTTAAGCTTGCGGTCTAGATGTAGCCTATTTCGAAAGAGAGCGTCTACACAGCAAAAGTGCAATGAAAAACCTATATTTTTTTTTGAAAGATAAGAGTCCACTTTGACTGGATGCTATCTCGCATTTAAGGCCATCCGGAACCAGTTCAGGCAGGGCATTAGGTCAGCAGTCGCTTCTGGGTGCTGTTGCCTAAGACTAGCTCAGACATGTGCTTAAAGGGACCCCCCTGGACAGCCGTTTCTCTGCTTCTGCTGTGTGCTTGTCTACCTCTCCGAGGGACAGCAAAGCTTTAGCAGTGTGTGCTCTGGTTGCCCTGCTTCCAGACACCACAGCATACTCTTAGCCATGGAGCCGGAGCTGCCTCTGGGCATGCAATGGCCCCACACTGCCATTCATGGTCCTGTACGAGCTCGAGTCCGAGCTCATCAGCAAGACCCTCTGCCTGGATGCGGGAGCAATGACCTTGCAACCACACACCACGGTAGAGATAAGGTTCTAGAGGCTAGACACCAGTTCCGACTGGTGGGACTGACTGGTTATGGAGCGGTGGGATGACCAGCAGTGGCTCCAAAACTTCAGAATGCAGAAGGCTACCTTTATGGAGATGTGTGCCTGGCTCACCCTTGCCCTCCAATGACAGTACACCCAGATACGACCCGCCATCCCCCTGGAGAAGCGGTTCGCCATCGCCATCTGGAAGCTCACCACCCCAGACAGCTACCAGTCGGTGGGCAACCAGTTCGGCGCGGGAAAGTCCACTGTCGGGGCACTTCTCATGGAGGTAAGACACTCTCGGGCTGCAGTCCCTGTGTAGGGGGAGAGGGGAGTACTTGAAAGGGGGACCTTAGGCAAAGGGGAGTGATGGTGCGGGTACAAGGGGTGCTGGAGAAGCTCCATCCCTGGGGTGTTCTGCCATTACGCCCTCACATAGCCTTTCTGGGGGGGAGGGGAGTTCATAGGCATGGCTCCTAGAGCGTTTGAGGAGGGGAGAGGATGGGGGCGGGCACCTCCCAAAGGCTCAGGCACTCCTCATTCTCTGTTTCATTTGTTTCTTTGTCTCCTTCTGCAGATGGTGAGGGCCATCAACTCCGTCCTGCCGCGCAGGGTCACCCGCCTGGGAGACCTGGACCCGATCGTCGCAGGATTTGCCGTGCTGGGGTTCCCCAACCCACATTCCAATCCATGCACCACATCATCGAGCCATCGAATACATCAACCAAAAGGGCTATTTCTCAATGGTGCTGCAAGCTCTGGTCATCCACCATGGACAGTTTACAGACATTTTTGTTGGATGGTCAGGCAGGGCACATGACGCCCGCATTTTCCGAAACTCGAGCCTGTATCACAAACTGAAGGCTGGCACATTCTTCCCCCAGCGTGACTCTCACATTTGGGGACATGCAGATGCCACTGTGCATCATGGGAGACACGGCCTACCCCCTAATGCCGTGGTTCATGAAGCCCTATACTGGCCACCAAGACCCCAGCAGGGACCAATTCAATGTCCACCTCAACCGGTCCCGAATGCAAGTCGAATGCACCTTCAGGCACCTGAAGGAGCAGATCAGGTGCCTCCTGACCCACCTCAACGTGGGGGAGCACAACATCCCCGCGGTGGTCTTGGCCTTTTGTATTCTCCACAACATCACGGAGAGGAAGGGGGGGTGCCTTCCTACCTGGGTGGGGGGCAGAAGCCATCCGGGAAGGAAAGGCCTTCGAGCAGCCGTGCACAGCTGCAACCCACCAGGCCCATCAGGTGGGGTGCACATCTGGGAGGCCCTGAAGGAGAGTTTCTCTCAAGGATCCCAGTAACTCTCCCGAGGGCTTTCCCACTAGGGGCCTGTGCCTTGCCCCCCTATGCCTTTCCCACAACAACCCCTCCTTTCCCTCCTTCTCTGTACTCTCAATAAACACACCAGCTGTGAGTTGAAAAATGAAACCTTTGTATTTTTTTTTTTATAATAAAAGTAACTGGAGAGGAAGGGGGCTGAGAACCCAGATGGGGGAGGGAGGAGGGGAGCCTCAGGGCTGGGAGTGGCACGTGATGCGGCTGGAAGTGCCACCCCTCAACAACCTCAGGGGTGGGTGAGGCCTGGGACAATAAGGGGTGAACAGGAGGGGGACTGGAGTGGGGTCAGGTATGGTGGGGGGGCTGGAGTGGGGTCAGGTATGGCAGGGAGAGCAGGGGGAGGGGACACAGGCATAGCATGGGGAGGGGGCATAGCTTGGGAGACAGGGGGAAGGGGGCATAGGCATGATTTGGGAGGATTGGGGTTGGGGCAGAGGCATAGCAGGAGGGGCTGGGGGGGGCAGAACCAGGGACAGGAGCCAGGTGTACCATCATTTCTCGGATGGTGGCACAAATGTTGTTGCCCTGCCGCACAAGCTGGTCCCACATGCGGGTCCACCACTGGGCATCATTCCGGATCTTCTGGGCCAGGGTTTGCTGCATGTCATGGAGGATGGCCATGTGCTCCCTCATGAGGTCTTCATGGACCGCCCCTGCGCTTGCGGCTCCCCTGGGGTCAGGCGGCTGCCTCTGATGGTGTAGATTGCCCCTCAGCGACAGCTGGTCCAGCTATGGAGAATAAAGAGGAAGAGGTGGTCAGTCATCCATGCAGACACTGTCCCTGAGGCAGTGCCCTCCTCTGTGAGCTGTGAGCAACAGTCCTCGGGCCAGAGGACGGGGAGGTCCCGGGAGCAAGGCCATGTGTAGCCTGCACCGTGGGCCCTGCCTCACAGGGGCCTCGAGGTGCCCACGAGACCATGCTTCCTGCTTCCACCCCCACACTCGTCCCACAAACAAGCAGGCAAGGGAAGTGTCCAGTCATACTGGGAGCCCATGGGCGGGAGAGGGGCATGGAGCAGCCTGGCCTTCCATGGGGCCTGCACACACACCTGTGCCTGGCAGCGCTGTCTGTGGGAGCAGGTGGGGCCTCGCACGTGCAGGCATGCCTGTGTGCTGTGTGCGGCACTCCTCGGTCTGTGTGGGGTCGTGTGCACGCCCTTGTGCCAAGCCTGCTTCCAGCAGTGGCTGGTGGTGGGAGGGCGTCCCCCTCAGGGGTCAGACATGTGTGTGGCCTCCCCTGAGCCTGTGAGCAGGAGCTCAGGCATGCTCCGGGGCTGGCTCCTGAGGCCGCGTGGAGCAGACTGGTGCTGCATATGCTTCCACGTGCACCGACTGCAGCACGATATCCAGGCCGAACGACGACCGCACCTCATCCCCTTTGCTCCTGCCTCCCCCGTACTGCGTGTGTGACAAACTGAGAGCACTCACCTGATGATCCCTCCCTGCCCTCAGAGGATGTCTGGGAGATCTCCAGGGCCTGAGGTACCAGGTCCAGGGTCAGGGTGACAGTGCTGGCCATCTCTTCCTCCTCTTGCAGCTTGTCCTCTTCTGCCTCCTCCTCACCAGGGAGCCCTGGCATCTCCAGCCCTGAGTCCACCACCACAGGTGGGGAAAGAGCTGAACCACCCCCCAAAATTTGGTGGAGCTCATGGTAGTATGAGCAGGAGTGGAGTACTGCCCCGGAGCGAGAGCTACACTCCCTGGCCTAGCCCTGGCAGAGCTCTTTTACCTTGCTCCTCGCTTGGTCTAATGTCCTGGGGGAGTGGTCCCTCGCAGCCAGCGCCTCGGCCATCCGGCCATAGATACTGGCAACGCACCACCAGGAGCAGAGATCCTGCAGGGCCTCCTCCTCACCCCACAGTTCCAGGAAGGACAGGATCTCCACCCCGGACCATGACGGTGCACACCGTTTGGTGCCCCTGGCTGGGTCCTGGGAGCCCTCGTGGTGCTCCCTGTGAGAGCCAGGGGTGTGTCGGGGGGCTTGTGGCTGGGCCATTGCTCAAAATGTGGGTGGCAGGGACAGTCGCGTGGTCAGGTGCACCTGTCTGGGCCAGTTTCCTGCCACAAGGCTTGTCCCAGGTGCCTGCAGCTTTAAGAGCTGGCAGGAGACAGGAACTATAGCATTCTGATTAGTTTGGACAGAGTGGCCACCAGGACACCTGTGTTATTTCCTGGAGGCCTCTTTTTTTCGAAAGAACTCCCTCTTCCGTGTCCACACATACCTTTTTCTGAAAAAGCTTTTTCGGAAAAAGACTTCTTCCTCGTAGAAAGAGGTTTACCTCCGTCAGAAAAACCCCTCCATTCTTTTGACTTTTTGTCGAAAGAACGCAATAGCAGTGTGAATGCAAATTTTGTTTTTCCAGAAAATGCTGCAGTGTAGACGCATCCTTAGTGTGTCCAGATCAATAAACAGGTTTGCGCTTCATATTTCTAACTTCAAATACAGGAATGGTACATGCACACAAATAGAATATACATATTCAGGGCATCACTAGCTTTCCAATGATAGGTCACACGTAATATTTTGCATTAAGTATATTCAAATTAGGCATATTCCTATTCCTAAGCATATTTCCATAAAGCAGTGGTCACCAACCAGTCCATCAGAATCTATCTGTAGATCTTGGAGCCTCTGACAGGTGATCCTGACTGGTTTGGCTGGGAGGCTATCAAGAGCCTGCGCTTCAGCTGCCCCTCCCCTCACTGCCCTGCTGTTCCTGCCTAGAGTCTCAGAGCTGCCCCCTGGGAGCCTCCTCCTTGTTGTGCAGGGTGGAGGAGACAGAGGCAGGGAGGCATTAATATTGCTCTGTCCCCCTCCCCTGTACCCCATCTTCATAGAATGAGTAGGGTGAGTTCTCAGCGAAGAAGTGGGGCAGGGGCAGGGCCTCAGAGAAGAGGCAGAGCAGGGGTATTTGTGTTTGAGGTAGATCCTGGACTGACTTAAATTCAAAAAGTGATCTTGTGCTTAAAAAGGTTGGAGACCACTGCCATAAAGGATATGAAATACACCATATGTCACAAGTGTACACCCTGGGTTAGATATAGAACACTGCTTTGGTGTTGTCTGTCTTTACTAATACACATTTCCCTGATAAGTGGATTCAGAAAATCTGGCATGCTAGGTGCACCACTCTCAGCTCTCTGACATTGATTTGGACAGCAAGCTCCACCCCAAACCAGAGGACTTGAATCCTAAGGTCTCCCAGGTATGCTCCCCAGCCCAGAGCTAACACATCTGTCACTAGCAAGAGAGATGGCTGAGAGCTGGTGAAGGTGATCCCTTCACATACTATCTGTGGGTCAAACCACTATAGGAGGGAGTTGAGGAATTGGCAAGACATGGTCACGATCATGACCAAGCTGTTCCAGATGGACTGATATACAGACGTTAGCCACAACTGAAGAGGTCTGAGTCTGGCGTGCTACACCAGGCAGCCATGTGTCCTAGAAGTTTCAGGAACTTCCTTGATGTGGTTGTAGGAACCGCCTGAGACCTTGAATGATGTTGAGAATGATAAGAACATAAGAATAGCCATACTGGATCAGATCAAAGGTCCATCTAGCCCAGTATCCTGTCTTCTGACAGTGGTCAATGCCAGGTGCCGCAGAGGGAACGAACAGAACAGGGAATCATCAAGTGATCCCTCCCCTGTCACCCAAGGATCCCAGCCTCTGACAAAAACAGATGCTAGGGACACCATTCCTACCCCTTCTGGGAAATAAGCATTGAAGGACCTATCTATGAATGTATCTAGTTTTTTTAAAGCCTGTTCAAGCCCAGAACTTCACTTCCAGTTGCTATGCCTTGGCCTGGTGTCAAATTTAGAACTGTCCCTATATACTCTCTCTCAGGTGTGGGCAACCTTTTTTCGACTGGGGCTGCTGACCCTCAGAAAAACTTGTGTGTGGCCCCCAGCTGATGAGAAGCAAACCCCCCCAAAAAAACAAACCAAAAAAACCTACAAGAAAACTCAACTCCACCCTCACTCACTGACATGGCCCCCAACTGAGAAGAAAGACCCTCTCCACATTCCCCTCACGCACCAGAACCTAGGGCGGCTGGGGGCTGGCACATGAGCACAAGCTCCCCAATGCTGGGGGGGAGCCCTGAGCCTTGGGGACCAGATCCATCCAAGCCAAGGGCCGCATCTGGTCCCCAGGCGTAAGGTTTCCCACCACTGCTCTATCTGCTGAACTCGTTCAGAAGAAGACCCAGTTTGTCAAACATCACTTGTATGAAGTTGATTTATGTCTCCACTTGAGCCATAGAGAGCCCAAGGTGTGGGAACACCTGAATGTGCTGCCTGCACAGGAATATGGCCGTGACTCCCATGCACTTGGTGAACACTCAAGGTGCTGCTGACAGGTTGAACGGGAGGACTGTGAACTGATAGTGGCTGTTGTGCACTACAAATCTGAGGTACCTAATGTGGGATTTAGTGATTGCAATATGAAAGTATGCATCCTTCAAGTCAAGGCCAGCATACCAGACCCCTGCATCCAAGGAAGAGTTTCCTCATGAGCTTGTGGAGCTCCCACATGTCTAGGCTGGGGTTAAGCCTGCCTTTGGCTTTCAGTATTAGGAAATATCAGGAATAGAAGCCCTTGCCCGTCTGCTCCTGAGGAACTTCTTCCACTTTCCCTGCCAACAGGCAGGAGTGTGCCTCCTGTACAAGGGTCCCTAAAGAGGGACGCAAAAGGAGGGTGAAAGGGTGGAGGAGCACAAAATTGGATGGAGTATCCCATCTCTACTGTGTGGAGCACCCAATAGTCAATGTAGTGAGAGAATACAGAGAAGATTGCAAAAGAGCTGAGCTGCGAGACACCAAGCATCAGGAGGTAGAGGACCAACTGTTCTCTCATTCTGTAACTACTAGTGCTGGGAAGGGCGGGGCTCTGGAAAAGGTGAGTGCTCGGACAGCATGGCCAGCTTCTCTCTTGACTGTATTGTGTGGCGGGCCAGTGCTGTCAATTCACTCTCCTTGGAGATAAGAACAGTGTTGTGAGGTGCGGTAATTCCCTCTGATGTTAGTGGGAGCTGGAGCTCACTCTGAGACAATGTTCCCTCTAATCTTTTCCATTCATGAGTAGAATAAAATTTTAATGTGCACCAAGACATATGCAAATGTGTATCGCTAGTAGAAACACAAAACCTAGCTGTGGGTAAGGATGTTAGATATCGATTAATTTAATTGATAGTCCCTGGGGCATGGCTGGAAGCCAGTGTGTTCCCGGCCCTACTCCTGGGGAGCCCCCTGCCACACTGTGCTGCTGCCTTTATATCAGAGGCAGCAATGTGGGGTGGGAGGTGGAGCTGGTCCACGAGGGGAGCCAGTTTTAAAACCAGTTCCCCACACAGACCGTCTGCCTGTCACCAGATACTGCTGCATCAGATACAGAGGTTGCAGTGCAGTGCGACAGCAGACCCTGTCCCTAGGGTGCTTGAGCTGACATCCCACAGATAGAGGCAGCAGCATGGGGGTGGGGCAGGTGGCTCCATGAAGCCAGTGCTCCTAGGAAGACGGCTTTTAAGCCAGCTTTCCCCGACCACTAGCACCTGCCTGCACTCCTCCACCGCTGCCTCTGTGGGAGGCAGCAAGGTGTGCGTGGGGGGGGGGGGGGGGAAGAACGGCTCCATGGAGCCAGCTCTATGGAGCCAGCATGCACAGAGTGACTGCTTAAAAGCTGGCTCTCCATGAATATTGGCTCCCACCTCTCCCCCACACCACACTGCTGCCTCTGATAGAGAGGCAGTAGAGCTGGGGGGCAACAACTGTGCGGGAGCCGATACATGCAGGCAGCTGGCTTGAAAGTTGGCTTCCTGCATGTACTGGCTCCTGCCTGCATCTCTCAACCCTCCATGCTGCTGCTGGGGGGAGTGTGTGTAGTCGATAGGATTAACTGCTAAGCCCAGGCTTATTAGTTAATCGTGCTGTCGACTACACATTGACATCCCTGTGGGCACTCTGCTAATCATGGACCATGGCATAACACAGCTCTGGGGAACTGGGAGGGGAACCAGTTCCCAGGATGATGGTTCCAGGGTGCTCCACACCAAAGAAGTGGTGCTGGACTAAATGAAGTCAAAGAGCAACAACAAAGAATCTAAATGAAGGCAAAGAACTGCCTCCATAGCCAGAACTTTTTAGCTGCTGTTCCCTCTCTTTGTAAGTTCCGGGGCCAAACTTGTGACGGATTCTGCAATAGTCCTTTTGGTGACCCTCACCTAGGCACCTTAAAACATGCAGTGTGTGGTTCACTTTAGGCATGCAATTAGTGCAGACCTCACAATTTTTGAACCCCAGGAATCATGGCATAACACAGCTCTGGGGAATTGGGAGGGGAACCCGCAACAAACTCTAAACTATTACAATACAAACTAACTACAGAAGAACTATATGCAAATGACTGATAGAGGCACTTGCTAAAGCAAGAGCTATGGTAGGTTCCTGCTACCCATCACTGATGGTAAACAGGAACTGAGAGGGTGGCAAGTTGGCAGGGCTCTATATTTGAGCACCATGAAAGCATGACTCCAAAGGGGAACCCAGGCCAACCCAATGGAAAAATGTTCCAGATGCCATGCACATGTGTGCACATATAGCTGACTGGTATTTACATATACAAGCACTCAAAGGAAAACTGTTGTTACTATACTTGTCCCTATAAGAGGAATATGTCTAGGGAAAACCATGCAAATTACTTTGATCTAGCTGAAGGAATTTTGATGCCTTGAGGAATGGATAATCCCTTCAAATTTGCATGCTCTGGATGTCCCTTAAGCCTTTGATTGCCAGAAGCTGGGACTGGGCAACAGGGAATGGATCACTCAATAATTGTTCTCGTATTTACTTTACCATTGAAACATCTGACATTGGTCTCTGTCGGAAGTCAGGATACTGGATTAGATGGATAATTGGTCTGACCCAGGATGGCCATCTTTATGTTCTTATTAATCTTACAAATTGAGCATAAGAACGTAAGTACCTACTCACCCACCTAGAATCTGTACAGAAACACGTTTTCCTGTTGTATGGTCCCAAAGCTATAAACAACTCTGAGCACTGTTTAGATTGTTTGGTCCTGTGGAAGGCCACATCTACACGCACAAATTCACAGTGACACAGCTGTACTGTTACAGCTGTGCTATAAATCACATAGCTGTATCACATCGGTGGGCAAAAGCTGTCCCCTAGACATTATCAAACCAGAGCAATGAGCACTGTTACCAGTGTCAGCAGCAGAGCATCTCCCTCGAACATAGCACTGTGCAGATGAGTGCTTATGCTGGCAAAATTTATGTCGCTCAGGAGTTTGTTTTTTCATATCCCTGATTGACAAAAGTTTTGCCAACGTAAGTTCTAGTGTAGACATGGCCTATGCTATGCCGTGCGGCGCTTAGTGCTCCTGGTAGGTTCAACCAAGCCAGAAAGGTCAAGGGGAGAGGAGCCAGACTAAGCATGCACACTGGTCCTCCAGGATAGGGGGTTTGGCTCAGGGCTAACATCCCTGACCTAGAAAAAGCTTCTGTTACGGAAACAGCAACAAAGAATTCCTTCTCAACTGTGTGTGATGGCCTTCCAGAGTCACTTACAGTGACTTGTATGACTGCCAGAGGTGAAAGCAGAAATGAAGCTACTGACATGAAGATGGAAGTCCTGAGCGCCAAGATTAAGACCAGAATTGGGTTCTGGAATGTATGTACCATGTATGAAATGGGTAAGCTTGCACAGATTACAAATGAAATGAGATGCTACAAACTACATATTCGTGGTATCGGTGAGAGTAGATGGATTGGATCAGGAAGAATGAAGACTAGTACTGGTGAAACATTCCTTTTTTCCGGAAGGGATGATGACCAACATGATGAGGGAGTAGCTATTATCCTGAAGAAAGGAATAGAGAAATGTTTGCTGGAATGGAAACCAATCAACAGCAGACTGATGAGAGCCAGAATGAAAGGTAGACATGTAAACATTACATTAATCCAGTGTTATGCCCCAACAAATGAAAGTGAAGAAGAAAAGAAAGATAGATTCTATGAACAGCTTCAAGCTGAAATAAGAACAGCATTACTGCATGATCTTATAATAGTCATGGGGGACTTGAATGCTAAAGTTGGGAGGGATAATACGCACAATGATAGAACTATGGGGAAACATGGGTATGGTACCATGAACGAGAATGGAGAGAGGTTAGTGGAATTTTGTACTTTAAAAAAATCTTGTCATTGGAGGTACACTCTTTCCTCACCATGAAATTCACAAGTTAACATGGCGCTCACCAAATGGTAGGGATAGTAATCAGATCGACCATCTTATGATGAATGGAACATGGAGATGCTCATTACTAGATGTCAAGGTGAAAAGGGGCTGATGTCGGCAGTGATTACCACCTTGTGACAGCACTCATAAAGCTTAAGCTCAGAAGCACTGATCACAAGATACCCATGCAGAGACACTTTGATGTCGAGAAGCTACAAGACCCCAAAGTTAAGAATGCTTTTGTCCTTAAGGTAAAAAATAGGTTTCAAGTGCTACAAGATCTTGAAGAAGAAACTCACAGCATAGAAGAAATTAATAAGAAATGGGAACAAATTACAACAATATATGTAAAGAGCAGCGAGGACCGTCTAGGTTTCAAACAGAAAACAAAGAAAAAAGTATGGATCATGTCAGACACACGAAAGGCAATTGATAATAGACGTATCTTAAAGAAGAAACTCACAGATGCTAAATCAGGAAGACTGAAAGAAAGATACCAGCAGCAATACAAAGAATCAGACCAGCAAGTTAAGAAATTGGCAAGAACTGATAAGAGAGCTCACTTAGAGGAACTAGCAGCACAAGCTGAAAAAGCAGCTACTCGAAGAGAGCAAGGAAAGGTTTTTTTAAATCACCAAGCTTGTTTGCAGTAAATATCATGACAGTACAAGTGTCCCTGCTGTGGACAAACAAGGAAATCTACATACAACAGAGAGGGAACAAGAGGCTCATTGAGCAGAATATTTTCAGGAAGTTCTAAACAGGCCACCACCAGAAGAAGCAGCCAATATTCTAGAAGCAGAAACAGACCTTGACATAAATTCTGCTCCACCAAAAATGGAAGAAATTAGCATGGCAATAAGATCCTTAAAGAATGGTAAAGCTCCAGGACACAATAATCTCACGGCTGAATTGTTCAAGGCAGACCCAGAACTTGCAGCCACTATTCTCCAAACGCTCTTTACAGCAATATGGGAAGGGAAGCAGGTACCAGAGGAATGGACAAATGGAATTATTGTTAAGATACCCAAGCAGGGAGTACTCAATGACTGTAACAACTGGTGTGGCATCACACTCCTTTCAGTGCCAAGCAAGATCCTTGCTAAGATCATTATTCAGCAGATTGCAGACACTGTTGATTAATCACTGAGGGAAGAACAAGCTGGCTTTCGTAAAGGAAGGGGGTGTGTAGGTCAAATTTTTTCACTGCATAACATCGAGTAATGCATTGAATGGCAGAGACATTTGTTCATCAACTTTATTGATTCCGAAAAAGCCTCTGACAGCATTCATAGGGATAGTCTTTGGTGGATTCTGAGAGCATATGGAATACCATAAGTAGTACAGCTCATTAAGAGCTTTTATAACAATTTTACATGCAGCGTGGGGAACAATGATCTACGCTTCGAAGTTAAGACTGGAGTAAGGCACGGATGTGTCATGTCTCCAATGCTCTTTAACTTAGTCATAGGACTGGGTTATGCAGTGTACAACAGAAGATGAGCCAAGAGGCATCAGATGGACTGTCTTCTCCACATTAGAGGACCTTGATTTTGCTGATGACCTTGTGCTGCTCTCCCATACACATATATGCAAGAGAAGACAAATCGACTCTGCACCTTCGGAAAACAGGTCGGACTGAGAGTTAGCCAGAAGACAGAAGTCATGACCCTAAATATTGAGGCACCAGCATCAGTTAAGATCAATGGCCATGACCTACCTATCACAGAGAGCTTTACATACTTGGGTAGTATTATCAGGCAACAGAGAGGCATCAGAAGTGATATCCACAGCAGACTCAGTAAAGGCAGAAATGTCTTCATGAGTCTGAATGCTGTATGGAAGTCATCACAATACAGCATCCATACCAAGCTGAAATTTTATCAGAGCTGTGTTTTATCAACACTATTATATGGATCAGAATGCTGGCGGATGACAGAGTACGACCTCAATAAATTGTCAACTTTTCACACTAGAAGTCTTTGGAGGATTCTCCGTATTTTTTGGCCAAGAATAATTTCAAATCAGGACCTGCTTCCGCGATGTAAACAAGATAACATGGCTACCATCATTATGAAAAGGCACTGGAGATGGACTGGGCACATGCTCAGGAAAGATGGAAACTCCATCACAAAGATTGCGGTGCACTGGACCCCTGAAGGGAAGCGGAAGCAAGGACGACCCAAGACAACATGGTGCCGGACCGCTGAAGTAGAAATGAAGAGCATGAATTACATTTGGGGCACTATTGAGAGGCTGGCCAGAGACAGACAGAAGTAGAGGACCTTTGTTGCTGCCCTATATGCCAGTGGGCATGAAGGACGATGATGATGATGATGGTCCCTTAGAAAACATACTAACTACTTACGCTAAACTAGCCATTCAATCTTATATTCAAGTTTAAGTACCTTTTCCAAACCTGAGGAAGGCTCTAGATAGGTCAAAAGCTTGTGTCTCTCACCATCAGAAGCTGGTCCAAAAAAAGATATTGCCTCAAGATCTTTGTCTCTAGTTCTTCAACAGTAATATTATGTAAATCTGTGCTAGTTAACAAACCTTCCTCAATTCTCTTAATTGGCTCTTTAAATCTCACCCTCATGACCGGCTCCTCCAGATCCAATCTTGTTAGATCCATAGACAAATGGCTTCTAGCTCTGCTTTGAGAGTTTGAATCAGAGCCTGGCTCCATAATAAGAGTCTGGCCTGGTATGTCCTTCTCTCTAAGGCTGGCTCTTTGTAATAAGGCTGACAGTGATGAGGGCTGCACATTTTTCCTTGGTATTGTAGCTGTCTCTCTCTGAAATGGGACAGCTCTGGAAATAGTCTATCACTGATCTGGACCAGTTTTTCAGATCCTGAACTCCCTTGGATAGCAAGCCTGGGTGAGAAGCTGAATTTCACTTCTTCCTTGCAGAGCTGGCTGGAGGCAGAGATGGGGCTGAATCAGGTATCTGAGAACGAGCTGCCAGTGTCAGTACTTCCTAAAGTTGCCTGGAGCCAGTTTTGTCTCTCTTTGCCCTTGTGGTAAATGATAGGAAGTGTGGACATTCAGAGGGAGAATGCCCTTCTGCCAAACATGTCAGGCATCTGGGATATGTGCTCAATGCTGGGAATACTACTGGGCACCAGATGCATCTTTTGAATCCAGGCTTCTTAGCCTTCTGAGCCATTGTGTTATCCTTTCTATAACCCTGTGAACTTATGTTCCACCTAATCTAAACAAGCTGCCTATGTACTAAGGATCTAAAGGGATCCTACAGGTAACTATCCAGCTGGTCAAAGCTGAAGGCACTGAGGCAATGAAGTACCATGTGCCATTTAAACCCTTGCCCTAAGAAGTCTGAAGTTTGGGGGGAGTAGACAAGCACTAGTCGAATTGTACTATTCAGGCTGCTTTGATCAAAGCACTCTTATGAGTGGAATATGCAGAGGCTACTAAAAAGAAGAACTCACCCTTGCTCTTCCACAGCCCTGTTTTGAGTTACTGATATCCGCCCGCCCCAAATTCAACACACACTTATCACATTGTCCTCACTGAGAAAGGGTTTGGGGACTACTTCAACAAGCTTCTGGTGTTCAGAATCAAATGATCTCACCACACCTCATGTTACACTGCAGCCACTTGGCATGAGAGTGGCCCTCACCAGTACTAACTCACAGACAGATTTAATATTTCCCAGCTTTGTCCTCTAGCCTTACAATACAAGGGGTTGGGAAAAGACCCTTCAGGACAATTCCCAACACCGGCAGCTAAGCTCAGCACAAGTGAGATAAAATACTGCTTCCTAACCTCTCTTTACATCACATGCATGGCTCAAAAACACTGACCTTGATCTCCCTTTCCTCCCCCAGGGACCATGCTAGAGCGGGACACCAAGTCTGCAGAAGACAATTCGCACTCTTTGAAGGCCTCCTACCTGAGACAAAACCACTGACTCTAATGCCACACAGGACTGATATACGACTGAGAAGCTGAACCCGATCCTCTCGTGCCACTAACCAAATCTCCTCACTCAAGGACTTAAATGAAGTCAGGGCACTAAGCTCAGATCTTGAAATGATCCATGTGATTCCAGGGCACTCACCCAGAAGTGCAGTGTGAACCGCTGCTGCAGAGAGCTCCCAGAGACACTGGTCACTTTAAACTGGACAGAGACATTCCGGATTCCATGGGTGCCATTGAACTCTATCTCATAGATCACCTACAAGTCCAAAACAGAGGCGAGTCAGAGAAAGGACAAGGATCCGGGCTCTTATTCCAACCATGAATGCCTTAATGATGGTGGAAGGATGGTTTAAGCACCTCATCAACAACACTGTGACAGGTGTTGCCATCCATCTGGGGTGCTCCAGGCTGTGTGACAGGGGTGATCCTCACCTGGAGGCAGCAAAGAAAATTTAAAAATCAGTTAATCCATTAAAATTGAGTGTGCCCATCCATCCCTGATGTGAGGTTGCTTACTATAAGTAGAGGCTCTTACAAATAGGGGCCGCATATCTCAATTACCATGTACCCAGTCCAGAAATTCTTCAAAGGGGGCATTAATTGACATGCACAGTCAAGGAGTTGAGGAGGCCTGGGAGACGTCCTGGCTGTCGGTGACTGGCTGGAGGGATAGGGTCATGGTCCCTGTCTCCTGCTCCTCCTCCTCTGGCTGGGACTGACCCTGGCCCTCCTGCTCCTCCTCTGGGACAACTTCCATCTGGACTATTACAGGGGTCTCAACCCCGGAGTCCACCAGAATGGGTGGGGAAGATGTTTCCGCACCCCCCAGGATGTGGTGAAGCTCGGCATAGTAGGGGCAGGTGTAGGGTCCTGCCCCTGAGTGCATGCTGTGCTTGGTGGCCCTGACATACCCCTGATAGAGCTCTTTCACCTTGCTCCGGAACTGCTCCATGGTCCGAGCAGTGTGTCTTCACTCTGCCAGGGATGTGGCTATCCGAGAATAGATCTTGGCATTCCGCCTTTTGGCTCGGGGATCTTGCAGAGACTCCTCCTTGCCCCACAGTTTGAGGAGGGCCTCAATCTCTGGTCCTGACCAGGTCAGGGCACACCTTTTGGTCCCCCTGGGGGGTCCTAGGACCCCTGGGGCTGCTCCCTGGGAGGGCCAGGGGAGTCTCAGGGGGCTTGTGGCTCCGCCATGGGTGGCAATGGCAGTGGAAGAGAGAGCTGCACGGTGAGGGTACTGCTCTCAGGCTGGCTTCCTGCCACAAGGCTTGTCCAGGGTGCCTGCAGCTTTAAGAGGGCCCAGCAGATAGGAACTATAGAGTTCTCATTACCTTAGACAAAGTGGCCACCAGGGCACTTGTTTTTTTTCCTGGAGGCCATTTCTTGTGCAAAAACCCCTGTTCCCTGTCCATGAACTCTTTCGCAAAAAGGCTTCTTCCTTGTAGAAAGAGGAATACCAACTGCGCAAAACCCCCTCTGTTCTTTCGATGTTTTTGTGCAAAAACGTGCTTGAGGTGTGGATGCTCCATGAGTTTTGTCAGAAAAACGGCCGTTTTTCTGACAAAACTCTGTAGTGTAGACATAGCCCCAGTCTCCTACCCTGACTCCTGAAACCTGCTATACATCAACCCTCTACCCTGAACTCATACACCAGGGCTGGGCAAGATGCGGTCCGGGGGCATCCAGCCCACCTAACACTTTGATACAGACTGCAGACTGCATCTGGCCACTTTCTATTTATATCTTGCTGCCCGTGCCGCTGAATTTCCAAGCAGTGGCCCAGACAGCAAGATACTATTTAAATGGCTCACATTCATGGCGCTATCCCAACAGGGGCTGAATGATGAGCCCATTAAATAGCTGCAGAAACCCCAGGTGGCTGCCAGGCAACACAGTAGTGGCAGGGACAGGAGCTGCAAACCTTCTGCTGGGTCTTTAATTCAAAGCCTGCAGCCCCACACAATTCTAGGGGGAGGCTAGTCCCCAGCCCTGCCCCTTCCAAGGGTGGAGCTGGCCCACAACCACGTACCAAAATTCATTAAGTGGCCTCCCCCTCAGAAAATTATTGCTCACCCCTGTATACTCCCAACTCTGACTCCTACACCCTCTTACACCCCAACCCTCAGCCCTGAGTCCCTCCTACACCCCAAACCTAACTCCTGCATCTCCTCCCACATCCCCAGAGCCCTGCCCTGAGACCCCCACACTCCACCCCGCACTTCACTTTTTTCACAAGTACCATCACATCACAACTCCCCCAGCCTCTGTCCTGAGTGCCCCACCCCCACCCCCAGGGGACAGGTTGTGATAGGACATTACCTGTAAGAAATTTTAAGTTACTTTCACCCCTGGTTCTGGACCAAAAGATAAAGAGGATTTTTCTGAGGAAGGCTGTACGGAATTAAGACAATTTGGACATGTATACTTTCTCATTCCCCAGCATTTTGCACTGTATAGTAATGTTGAAACTATGCAGCTCTGATAAATTTTGAATTTGGTTTTGGTATTGTATTTAGATAATTTCCAGACTGTAATTGAGCTCCTGAAGGTGTTCCTGGCTTTACTGATTTTGTTCTGGATATCCTGGCTTGTGGTTTTGTTCTGGATGTCCTGAATGGTGGTGCTGCCCAAGTATGTGAATGTTTCTACACTGGGGAGAACATAATCCTCTAACCATACTCATGACAGTAAGTCAATATTAAAAGTCTTAGTTGATTTGCAGTCCGATTGGCTGGCAGAATGTGTTGAGTCAAGCTTTTTTTTTTTTTTTTAATATGGTGTTGGGTTTGTGACAGGAAAGCAAGATAATCTCGAAGTCCAGGTCTTCAAGGGATGAGAAGGGTATCCATATAATGCTCTTGGTATGTCTTCTGATGCACACTGCATTACCCAGTTGATGGCAAGAGTGAAGAGGATTGCAGACATGACACACCCTGATGTGTACTGCATGTAAAATTGAAATAGTAGCTTTTGATGATGCTGATTATTCCATATGCCTGCAGAATTCACCACAGGCTGATCATGTGATTGTTATTAAATATCTTCTCAAAGTCTATTATGTTTATGTGGAGTTGCTGTTGCCATTCTAACCATTGTTCTATTATGTTTCACAGAGTGAAAATCTGGACTGTGCACCCACTCTTTCCAAAACATCAGCTTGCTCTTTTTTGAAAATGCTATCAACTGCTTCTCATATATATGCTAGACTATGATCTTATACTTTCATCTGCTTGTCATAGATAAAAGTGTGATACCACACCAGTTATTACAATCACTGAGATTTCCTTTTTTTTGGTATCTTCACTATAACAACACTGGTCCACTCATCTGGAACTTTTTCTCTTTCCCAGTCTGATGTAAATAGAGGGGCCAGGATAACTAATTCAAGATTTACCTTGAACATTTCTGCATTCAAGTTATCCTTGCCAGGAGCTTTGGCATTTATAAAGAATCTGATGGTTTGAATTATCTCTTCTTTAGCTAGGGTGTCTGTATTGATATCAAGATCTTCTTCTGCCTTCCTGATGTTTGCTTCCTCTTTAGATGACTCCTTGTTCAGCAATTCTTTTAAATGCTCTGTCCAGTGTATTTCTTGGGGTTTTTTCCTGTTATCAGCAGGTACCCCAGTTTATCTTTAATAAGAGTGTTTTGTTGGTGTCTGCTGTTTACCACTGATTAGCTGCTTCATTTTGTAGATGGCTCCTTGTTCACCATGAGCAGTTGCATCCTCTGCTACTGTTGTCAGATTACCAATAGAATACCATTTCAGTTCAGATATAAACTATTTAAAATATTTCATACTTTTCAGGTTATAGTGAAGGAGGACTAAACTCCAACTCAGGCTATGCAGAAGTTAGAAAGAACTGGAGAGGTGTTGGCCCGCTCTGCCTCAGGTACCCTTGGTTGGGAGCATGTGAGTCAATGGACACTGCTTTTGAAGAATTTCTGGCCTCCAGAACACAGTGCTCTATATGTGGAAAACATATAGGGGATCCATCACTTGAAGAAGACCTGAGGCCTTCTCCCACTTTCTCTTTCCAAACCACTTCCCAGTCTGAGTCTTTTCCCTTTTCAACCAGATTTCTGTCTGTGACCTACCCCTCCACTCCCAATCTATCTGGGAACTAGGGCTTGCTCTCTACTTCATCTCTACCCATCCCAATCCAAAGATCTTCCACTCACTTATACACACTACCCGAGAGTATACCCCTCTCACATCTGAAACGTTCCCCATATTATTGTTCCAGAGACAGTGTGGCTTTCTCCTCCAAAACTATGTCTCAGACACAGAACTTTTCCATTCCTGCCAAATGCTTGATTCAAGCAGCTCATTCTGCATGCCTCAGACTTAGAATTCCCTTCTCAAATGCAGGAAGTATTTTCTCTGGCATAGAGTATCACCTGCATGAGCTCGACATCAGTCGTATTAACTGGGACCTGGAAGAGAAAAATCAAAAATGTTTTGATTGTAGGTACCCAGAGTCACTAAGATATCACATACCAGTGCCTAGATACTATGGTGATAAGCAGAGCTCTGCAAATTCTAAGGCCATAGAACTTGCCACCAACTTTGTGTTCTAGAAATATGGTCTAGGTAGTGGATACAGCATTGGTCTGTAACCCATCTGTTTTCCTGATTTTTACTAGGGTCCTTCTGTTTTCCCTTTCTGAATATTGGTACCCCGTTCTCTCTGTTCTAGCCTTTGGGAATTTCCCTGGTATTCCAGGATTTAATAAAGAATTAATATTGATATAAATATTAATATGTCATAGAAATGAATGAGGCAGTTTGCTCCTCTCAGAAATATTTTTTCAGAATGTCTGCATAGTAGAACAGATGTCACTGCATCAACTACATGTGGTGTGTATTTCCAAGGTTTTTTTCATAATCATGGGACTTAGAAAATAAATTTTTGTAAATAAAAGCTTAGAGGTTTTTTTAATCACCTGACATCAGTCACAGGAGCCATGGGCACAGGCGTATAGTACCTTAAATTGGCTTTGCACAGCAGGCCACTAGCAGAAGCCCAACATCAACAACAAGAAAAATAACTGAAAAGCTGATATGAGAGTCAAATCAATCAAAGGCTGGAAATATAATTAATGCACTCAACATGGTTTTATAGAAAACAGCACTTGATAAATAAGCCTGATTTAATTCTATAACAAACTTACACGTTTGGTTGATAAAGGTAACTGCATAGATGTATTATATATTTACATTTTTGTAAGGCACTTTATTGAGTATCAAACAAAATTTGAATTAAAAGTTAGTACTATAAAACATCAGTACACCACATTAAATTGATTAAGAACAGGCTAGCTGACATCTCAAAACAATTATCAACAGGGGATTCTGATTACTTTGTAAGCTGGGCCGACAAACAAAATGTGTTTGAATACAGATACATGCAAGATCATACATCTAGGAACAATGTTGATCACTGTTACAGTATGATTTTTTTTCTTGTGCAGGGGCTAAGCTTCATCTGTACTACACTTAGCTTGCCTCCTCCGGTGGAGGGAGAGAGTGGTGAAGTCATGATACAAAGCTAATGTGACTAAACTGGGTCTTCATGGAAGCTGGTGATCTGTGACCAGAGCAAAATCAGATCAGAAAGACTTCAGAGAGGGTGGCATTGAGAATTGATGCTCCAGGAGTAGGTTGGAAGACTGAGAAAAATAGAGACCTGGGAGTCAGTGCTCTATAAAGAGCAGGAGGGTATCAGGCAGGCTCAGAGAACATTGGAGGAAGACGTAGAAGTTTGAGGTGACTGGGCAGACAGCATGCCCAAGGCTGAGAACTCATAACAGATGGGTAACCTCTATGCTACCAGCCTGTGGGTTTCCCTTTAATCTCCCATAATAATGAGAGGATGGACAAACTGTTCAGACTGCCTTCAAGCAAGGTAATAAGGTGACTCCTCTGAACAAGGAAAGGATGAAGGGACTAAGAGTACAGGAGGGCTAGAGCTGAGTCCAAAAGAAGTATGGTGGTGGAGAAAAGAAAACAGGAGAAAAGGGGCTGTGCCTCATGAGACTGGGATGGAAGATGTGTGGTTGGTTGGTTGGTTGGTTTGATTTGATTTAAAGGGCTGATCTTTTTGGGACTTGGCCAGAGATCTATTTCAGTTACTGTAGATGAAAGACCCATGCGAGATTCATGAAAAATGAGGCACCAGTGCAAAATTGGGTGGATTCCTGTTAGAAACACAATTCTAGAATAGAAGACTATACTTGGAAAACCATGACACAGAAAAGGACTTGGGAATGTTGGCAGATAACTAATTGAACAAAAGCATGGATTGTAATGCAGGGGTCAAAAAGAAAATGCAATCCTGGCATATGAACAAAGTAGAATATGGTAATTACTCATTTAACATGTGCTCACTTAACACGTTTTCGCAATAGCATGATTTTTTTTAGGGAACGTTTTTCGAATAACACATAAGAACATAAGAATGGCCATACTGGGTCAGACCAAAGGTCCATCGAGCCCAGCATCCCATCTGCCGACGGTGGCCAATGCCAGGTGCCCCAGAGAAGGAGAACAGAAGACAATGATCAAGTGATTTATCTCCTGCCATCCATCTCCTGCCCTTGTTATGAAGGCTAGGGCACCATACTTTATCCCTGGCTAATAGCCATTTATGGACCTAACCTGCAAAAATTTATCAAGCTCTTTTTTAAACCCTAATAGAGTCCTGGCCTTCACAGCCTCCTCGGGCAAGGAGTTCCACAGGTTGACTGTGCGCTGTGTGAAGAAAACACGACTGTCCCTGAAATAACACGAAAATAATCAAGGGGCAGACTATTTCGTGCGGCGGTATAAGTTGGTGAAAACAGTGGTAATATGCATGAGCAGATGAATACATGTGGTCACAGCGCTCACTCACATGTTTATCTTTCTGTTTTAACAAACCACAGCGACTTGTGTTGCTAGATATAAGGGAGTTACTCACCTCGTGCAGTAACGAGTGTTCTTCGAGATGAGTGTCCCCATGGG
This sequence comes from Pelochelys cantorii, assembly GCA_032595735.1. Classification (NCBI taxonomy): domain Eukaryota; kingdom Metazoa; phylum Chordata; order Testudines; family Trionychidae; genus Pelochelys; species Pelochelys cantorii. The sequence goes on along the minus strand of CM064333.1, from coordinate 75,492,895 downwards.
TGCTCCACTCTAGGTGAAGGATCGCCCTGAGCTGCAGATCGGAGCTTTGTAAAGCAGTTTCCCCCGTTAGGCCGCGCATGCCCAGGAAGCGTCTCGAGCCCTTCCCGCCTCCTGCAGCGTGCGGCTCAACCCCCTCCTTTTTAGTTCCTCGTCTCCGCCCAAGTAATTTAGACTCCGAGAAGAGGGGAGGAAGGGAGAGTCGTGGAGCACCCACGGGAACACACTTCTCGAAGAACACTCGTTACTGCATGAGGTGAGTAACTTCCTTTTCTTCTTCGAGTAGTGTCCCCGTGGGTGCTCCACTCTAGGTGACTACAAAGCAGTATTCAATATACGGCTGGAGGGATCCGGAGTCAGTGTTTAGCGGTAGTAGAGAGCACTGCTGTGGCAACTGCTGAGTCATCTTTGAGTTGTGGCAGGATAGCATAATGCTTGGCAAAGGTATGGTCTGAAGACCATGCTGCTGCCCGGTAAATGTCTCTTAAGGGGACATTGTTCAAAAAGACTACAGAGGCAGCCGTCGCTCAAGTGGAATGTGCTCGTGGTGGACGCTGTAGTGGTTTATTGCCCAGAGTGTGACACTTAATTATGCATGTCGATATCCACTTCGAGATTGGGTGTGATGATATGGGTGTTCCCTTGGACCATTCAGCAATGGAAATAAAAAGTCTTTAGGATTTACGAAATGGTTTTCTTCTTTCCAGGAAGAAGGCCAGCGCCCTTCGAATGTCCAGAGTATGTAAGCTGGCATCCTTCTGAGAAACATGTGGTTTTGGGAAAAAGGTAGGTAGTACGATCGGTTCATTGACACGGAATTCTGTGCAGACCTTTGGCAAGAATGTGGGATGGGGTCTAAGTATGACCCTATCTTTCATGAAAACTGTGTAAGGGGGTTCTGACATTAATGCCCCAAGCTCACTCACCCTCCTGACGGAGGTGATGGCTAAGAGGAAGCAAACTTTCATAAAAAGAAAGGGGAGTGGTACTGTTGCCAATGGCTCGAAAGGAGGTCTGGTGAGGTAGTCTAAAACAAGATTTAGGTCCCATAAGGGGGGTGGGGCCTTATATGGTGGGTACACATTGTGGAGTCCCTTAAGAAATCTCTTCATGATAGGGTGGTTGAAAATGGAAAAACCATCCACGGAGGTATGGAATGCTGCTATTGCAGAGAGGTGTACTCTTAGAGAAGAGATTGACAGTCCTGATGCTTTAAGGTCTAGAATGTAGTCCAGGACAGTATTTAGTGGGGAGACACGGGGTTCTACTTTGGCCCATTGGCACCAGTGGGAAAATCGTGTCCATTTTTGCAGGTAAGTTTTCCGAGTAGATTGCCTCCTACTGTGAAGGAGGGTCTCTTTAACTTGATGAGAACAGTGATCTTCTATCTCTAAGAACCAGAGAGAAGCCATGCCTGAAGATGTAGGGTATGGAGCTGTGGGTGCAGTATTCTGCTGTTGTCCTGAAATAGCAGGTCTACTCGGTATGGTAGCGGATGGGGAGGCTGAACTGCTAGCCTGTAAAGGTATGGGTACCAAGTTTGACGAGACCAAGATGAGGCGATCAGGATGACTAGGGCTTTCTCTCTGCAGATTTTGCGTAGGACTCTTGGGATGAGCGGTATGGGGGGGAAAGCGTAGTGTAGGGGGGCTGTCCATTTGATTAGGAAGGCATCCCCCAGAGAATGTTTGCCAAGTCCCGCATGTGAGCAGAATCAGGGGCACTTGGTATTCTGGGTAGAAGTGAAGAGGTCTACAGATGGCCATCCCCATTGGTGGAAAATTGAATTTGTGACCTCCGTATGTAATTCCCACTCGTGATCCAAGGTGAAGTTGCAACTGAGGGAGTCCGCTTTGGTGTTGTTCACCCTGGGAAGGTACGATGCTACCAGGGTGACTTGATTGCGGATGCAGGAGTTCCACAGACGGACAGCCTCCGTGCAGAGGCAGCGGGAGCGGGAGCGGGCTCTGCCCTGTCTGTTTATGTAGAACATCGTGCAAATGTTGTCTGTTAGGATGCGGACTGTATGATTGGTGATGTTGGAGGCAAAATGTGCACAGGCATTCCTTACTGCCCTTGGTTCGAGGAGGTTGATGTGTAATAGTGTCTCGCTTGGGGACCACCTGCCCTGAACTTCGCGATCGTCCATATGTGCCCTCCAGCCAAGCAGGGAAGCATCCGTGGTAATCTGGATAGTGGGTTCGGTTTGTTGGAATGGAACCCCTGCCAGGAGATTGTTCGGCATTGTCCACCATCGTAGGGATGCAAGAACGTTTGGTGGAATGGTAACCCTCTTGTTTCAAGGGTGTCGCGACGGAATGTAAACGGTTGCTACCCAGAGTTGGAAGCATTGAAAGTGTAGACGAGCATCATGGACTACATAGGCAGTGGAAGCCATGTGTCCCATTAGTCGGAGACAGGTAAACACTGTGGTGGTGAGAGTTGTGAGCATCCTACTTATAATTTCTTGTATAGTTGTGAAACGTTGTTGAGGTAGGTATGCTCGAGCTGTAAATGAGTCCAGGCGTGCCCCAATGAACTCTATATCTTGAACTGGATGCAACGTTGATTTGTATTTGTTGATTAGAAGGCCTAGACGATTGAGGAGGGTTGTGGTAGTATGTATCATACAGGTGGTTTCGTCCCGTGATGACCCCTTTATAAGGCAGTTGTCTAGGTAGGGGAATATGATGACATTCTGTCGCCTGAGGTATGCGGCTACAACAGCTACGAAAATACCCTCGGAGCTGATGAGAGACCGAAAGGGAGAACTTTGTACTGGAAGTGTTCTGGGCCGAGCGTAAAGCGTAGATAGCATCTGTGGGCCGGGTGGATGGTTATATGAAAGTAGGCATCTTCCAGGTCGAGGGCTGCGAACCAGTCCCCTTGATCTAGCGCAGGAATGACTGCTGTGAGAGTGACCATTTTGAAATGTTGTTTCTTGAGAAAATTGTTCAGTTTGCGGAAGTCTAATATAGGCCTCCAAACCCGTTCTTTTCTCAGTTAAGAAATAGTTCGAGTAAAACCCTCTTCCGTGGAACTCTGCGGGTACCCTTTCTATGGCTCCGATTGTGAGGAGTCGATTGATCTCTTGTTTTAGTAGGGTCTCGTGAGAGTGGTCCCTGAAGAGGGACGGGGTAGGGGGAAGGGTAGGTGGGATAGCAGTAAATGGGATGGTATAGCCTACTCGAATTATCTCTAGAACCCAGCGGTCCAATGTTATGGATTCCCATTGTGGAAGGAATGGCCGTAAACAGTGGGTAAATAGATGGCCATGTTGTATTTGTGCTAGATTGTAAGGGAGGTCTTGCAGACCCTCGACCACATCTTCAAATTTGCTGCTTGGAGGGTTGAGTAGTTGGTGGGCGGCCCTGGTTGGGGTGCCTTCTCTGAGCTTGTTGCCTTGGTCTGGTGTCCTCGTAAGGCCTCTGTGGCCAATTGTACTGTCCGTATCGGTATCGATTTTATGTGTTATATGGAGTGTATCGTCTGCGTTTGTAAGGTGGCATGTACATGCCCAACGTGCGAAGTGTGGTTTTTGAGTTTTTGCTGTTATGGAGGATTTCATCTGTAGTAGCTGCAAACAACTTTTGCTTGTCAAATGGCAAGTCGTCTTCTTTGGGCTGGAGTTCCCGGGGAACTCCAGATGACTGTAGCCAGGAAGCTCTACGCATCACTACCGCTGTAGCTGTCACTCTGGCTGCGGTGTCAGCAACATCCATTGTGGTTTGAAGAGAGGTGCGGGCGATCATATGGCCCTCATGGACTACTGATTTCAAGATAGCTCTTTTGGACTCAGGGAGGTGTGGTATCAGTTCTCCTAATTTTGAATAATTGTCGAAATCATGATTTGCTAATAGAGCAGAGTAATTTGATATTCTGAGTTGTAGGGTGGACGAGGAATATATTTTCTTGCCAAACAAGTCTAGCTTTTTGTGGTCTTTGTCTGCGCTACCTGCCCTGTATTGCGGAAGCTTCGCTCGTTGTTGTGCTGAGTCCACAACTAAGGAGTTCGGCTGTGGATGTGTAAACAAAAAGTCGTTGTCTTTCAATGGAACAAAATACTTTCTGTCAATTCTTTTATTAGTTGGTTGAATGGATGCGGGTGTCTTCCACAAATCCTCCGAAGTTTCCATGATTGTCTTGTCTATTGGTAGGGCAATCTTGCTGTGTAATGTAGGATGTAGGTTCTTTAATAGTTAGTATTGTTTCTTTTGTACTTCTTGCAGGGAGACGTGTTGACTTGTCGCTACCCTCTTGAATAATTCTTTTACCATCAATTACTACAGTGTCTGATGGTATAACCGCGTCATCCGGTTGCACAGTGAGGGTATCAGAGTGTGCAACGTCTATTGAATGAATGTCTGATTTGTTGTCCGAAATTTGTTCCACCTCCTCCTTTGAATGGCTTGCTGGAGGTAGGAGCTGTGGCTGAGGGAGGCTTCTCCGGGATGGTGTGGAGCGAACTCGGGACCAAGGTCCGTATGGGTCCCAGTGGACCCAGGGCCTCCATTGCGTAGGATAAGGCGGGGGTGGATAAGGCCAGTATGGGTGCCATGGGTTCTGTTGTGGTGGAGCCCTGTAGTGGTAGGAGCGAGACCTCCTAGGCGATGCATGCCACGAGGAGTACACTGTGTGATGGTCATCATCAGGCAGGGGAGCCTCTTGAAGGGACAATGGTGATATAGACCTGGGAGGGGAGTGTCTTAATAGAGTTCTCCCCGTTGAATACGCAGTAGAAGGCAGGCATGAATACTGCTGCCTGGTGTGTGTGTCAGTTTCATGCTGGGGCTGCTCTATAGCAGCCTCATCTGGCTGCTTGTCTGTGTCTGCTGCCGGGGTCGTGCTGCTGAGCTGCAGCTGGTGCTGACTTGGCAGGATAGGGCTTCTTCTGCTGCGGTGCTGTAGATTTAAGCGGCACCGCAGCTTTAAGTGGTGCCGGGGCTTTTGACGGCGCCGAGGCTGGAAGCAGTGCCGCGGTTTGAAGCAGCACCGCGGTTTGAAGTGGCGCTGGCTTTTCTTGCTGTGCCGGCTGTCTGGAGTGCTCCTGGGACAGCTCAGAGGAGGCACGCACCAGTCCTGATGCGGAGTGTGAGGATCTTCCCGCTGCCTTAGAGGTAGGGGTCCTCATACTGTCCTGTGACTCTCCTCTGTGTTTCAGGAAGGAGGAGGCTGGAAGAGAGCGGGATGGTGAGGCTCTCTGTCTTGACTCGCTCTTGGGGGGGGGGTGTCCTGCCGCCTGTCCCTCGGTAGGCTGTAAAGCCTTTTAAAATAAAATCATTCTTAGGCGGAGCTCTCGGTCTTTCCTGGCTCTCGCCATGAGTGAGTTACAGAGAGTGCAGCTGTGGGGAGAGTGAGTTTCCCCCAGGCAGCGAATGCACTTTGACTGGCCGTCTGAAGCCGGCATAGGCTCGCGGCACTGGTCACATTTTTTAAAACCTGAGGAGCCCGACATTGCCAGGTTCTCCTCCTCCTCCTTATTCTGTTGATTTTTTTGTTGTTGTTTTATTTGTTTCTCTGTTTTATATCGTCGTTGTCGTCTGTTTCTTTTATTTGTTGACTAGCCGGGAGAGCCCCGGTTCACCGGGGCCCTGGTTTGAAACGAGTTCAAGCCCCCTGAGGGGGGATTTTCGTTAAATTTATTCTTCTTATTACTAGTTGTTGTTGTTGGTTTTTTTTGAAGAGAAAGAAACAAGGGAAAGCTAACTTGGAATACAACAGGGGAAACAACTGTCTAAAAACTAACTAATAGGGAAGTAGTCAGAAAGTCTGACAGGGAGCTCCTGTTTGCTCCATCCACTGACGAGGGCGGTTACAGAGGAACTGAAAGGGAGGGGGTTGAGCCGCGCGCTGCAGGAGGCAGGAAGGGCTTGAGACACCTCCTGGGCATGCACGGCCCAACAAGGGAAACTGCTTTACAAAGCTCCGATCTGCAGCTTCGGGTGACCCTTCACCTAGAGTGGAGCACCCACGGGGACACTACTCAAAGAAGAACTTATGTTGTTAGATATCCAGTGTTGACATTGACAACCCAGCACCAACAAAAAATTGACTTTGCCACCACCACCTGAAATGCAACCCCCACCTTTTCCATTGACCCCGCATAGCACGTTTTTGCTTAGCACGAACATTTTCAGAAATACATCTATAGTGTTAAATGAGGAATTACTGTATCAGTAGAAGTAGGGCAGTGTTATTAGGACTGCATGCGACATATGAGAGACTATTACTAAAACAGCGTCCAGTTCCAGTGTCAACACATTAAAAAGGATGGTGACAAATGGGAAAAAGTGCAGAAGACAAATGATTCAAGATCTGGAAAAGATTCCTTACAATAAGAGATTTAATAAACTCAATCTACACTGTAATTAAAAGTATCAGAGGGGTAGCCGTGTTAGTCTGTAACTTAAAAATGAGTGGTCCTCTAGCACCTTAGAGATTAACAAAAAAAATATATAGTATCATAAGCTTTTGTGGGCACAATCCACTTTTTCAGATGAGTCCCATCTGAAGAAGTGGGGTTGTGTCCGCAAAGGCTCATGATACTATATAATCACAGAATTGTAGAACACTAGAACTGGAAAGGACCTCAAGAGGTCACCAAGTCAAGTCAAGTCCCCTGCCCTCACAGCAGAACCCAGTACCATCTAGGCCATCCCTAATAGATGTCTATCTAACCTGCTCTTAAATATCTCCAGATATTCCACAACCTTCATAGGCAACTTATTCCAGTGTTTAACCACTCTGACAGATAGGAAGTTTTTCCTAATGTCCAACCTAAACCACCCTTGCTGCAGTTTAAGCCCATTGCTTCTTGTCCTATCCTAAGAGGCCAAGGAGAAAAAATGCTCTCCCTCCTCCTTGTGACAACACCCTTTTAGATACCTGAAAACTGCTATCATGTCCCCTCTCAGTCTTCTCCTTTCTAAACTAAACAAGCCCAGTTCTTTTAGTCTTCCTTCATAGGTCATGTTCTCTAGACCTATATATCTATTGTTAGTCTCTAAGGTGCAACAGGACCACTTGTTTTTTAAATGTTTGTAAGTAAAAGAAGGCTAAGAAGTTACTTTTAATTGTCCTCTGGTTAGCCATTGGCAATTTTTTGTGGGTGGGACAGCGGAAGTGGATCTTGAGAAGGGATCTGAATGAAAAGAGGGTAGTGGTCTAGAGCAGTGCTTTTTTTGTTAAAAAAAAAAAAGGTGCCGGTTGAGAGAAAAAAAAAATGCCAGGGAAAATTTGTTGAGAAAAAAAAAACACAAAACGCTGGAGTGAAATGCGGTGTGGCCCCTTTAATTGCCGCATGTCCCGAGCAGCGCAAGTGCTCCCAGAGCCGGCTGGGGGCTGTGCTGTGGGGAAAGCGGCGAGTGCTCCCACAAAAATGGTGACAGCTGTACCAGTGTGTACCATCACAAAAAAAGCACTGGTCTACAGTATTGGTTCAAATAAGGTATTCCATGCATAATGGGTGGCATAAAGATGGGGGAGAATCAGATATATATTCATCCAGGTTCTTCTATTGACAATCATCTTCATAGTATCTGAGTATGTCCCAAAAATATCAACATCAACTATCTCTCTTTCTTCCCTGACACCAGGAGGCAGGCTTAGAGTTTTCAAGTGACAACAAAACAGACAGAATAGAGTAAGTCCTCAAGGTGAGGGAGCAGCACTGTATCTAAAAAAATTGCATAGTACCTCATGAAAATTTCTGTGTGGAAAGGACAAGGAAAGTGTATGGATATAAATAGCAAGTTTGAGACTAGGTAGGATGACCAGATGTCCCAATTTTAAGTGGACAGTCACAATATTTGGGTCTTTTGCTTATATAGGGATCTATTGCGCCAAACCCCCTGTCCTGATTTTTCCCACTTGTTATGTGGTCACTCTAAGGCTACATCTACACTGCAGAGTTATTTTTGGAATAAACTATTCCGTAATAGCTATTCTGAAATAGCTTATTCCAAAATAGCATGTCTACACTGCAGGGAAGCCTCAAAATTAGTACAAGGCAGGCTTCCCTAATGTAGATGTGCTATCTCGATTTAGAGCTGCAGGAAGAATAATTTAGAATGGCCCTGGTGAGGGGCTATTTCAAAATAGCAGAAGTGGAGCGTCTACACACGCCTTATTTTGAAATAGCTATTTCGGAATAGGCATTATTCTTCTTAGAATGAGGTTTACAGAAGTCAGAATAAGCCGCCCATTATTTTGAAATTATTTCGAAATAACGGAATTGCTGTGTAGATGCTCGCATAATTATTTTGGAATAACAGCCGTTATTCCAAAATAACTTTGCTGTGTAGACACACCCTAAGATTATGACAATACTAGTAGAATTACATTACAAGCTTCCGAATCAGATAAAGGAGAATAAGTGCACTCAATGTTGAGAAAGGTCAAACAGACAACTGAGTCTTCATCTGTACTGAAGTTACATCAGCATAGCTACATTGGTCAGGGATCACAGAATCACAGAATACTACGAATGGAAGGGACCTCGAGAGGTCATTGAGTCCAGTCCCCTGCCCTCATGACAGGACCCAGTACTGTCTAGACCATCTCTGATAGACATTTATCTAACCTACTCTTAAATATCTCCAGAGATGGAGATTCCACAACCTCCCTAGGCAATTTATTCCAGCGTTTAATCACCCTGACAGTTAGGAACTTTTTCCTAATGTCCAACCTAAACCTCCCTTGCTGCAGTTTAAGCCCATTGCTTCTTGTTCTATCCTCAGAGGCCAGGAAGAACAAGTTTTCTCCCTCCTCCTTGTGACACCCTTTTTGTAAAAAAACTCATCCCCCTCACTGATGCAGTTATGCTAACAAAACCCCAAGTGTAGATGCAACTACGTCAAAGGAAGAGTGTTCTGTCAATACAGCTGACATCATTCGGGCAGGTGGCATTCCTACAGTAATAGAAAATTCCTTCTGTTGGTGTAGGCTGCATCTATACTGGGGGATGTGGAAGTATAGCTATGCTGACAGAGCTATGTGGATATAGTATCCATAATGTAGATATAACAGTATCCATAATGTAGATATACTCTAAGGATAAGGACCTGTAAAATACTCAAGTTGCAAAACTTAAATTTAAAATAATTAAACCAACAGAAAACCTTCTACAGACACACAAAAAATCAATATAAGCCACATGTAAACAGATTTAAAAGGGCCCACACAGTGGTGTGCACTGGTTTAACTAAATCTAGGTGTTTCGGGTTTTTTAAAACAACTTTAGTTAAAACACAGTGCAATTATTTGTATGTAGACAAGGACCTAATACAATAACAATAGATGACGTCTGCTATTTGCATAGAAACTGGTCAAACATCACAACAGGACTAGGTTTAGAGAAATAGTTTCTTGATTGCTTCCTAGAGCACCATGAAATATTTAATCTATAACTAACATCCACACAAGAAGCAACTCAAGGACTATTACTGAGACATTAAGTAATACTAGTTTCAATGTAATTAATGTAATCAACATTCTGGGAGGGGGAAAAACCACAAGTGTTGCCACTGGATACTATACTTTAGATAAATTTGTCTTTGACTATCTTCCTACTTTTAAACAATGTCAAAAGAAATTAAAGTGCTCAGAGTTGGAATGGAGTCTACTTGAGGCAAGTCATAAAAACAGTCTCAAAGGCCACATGAATTCCCTTAAATAAAACAAGCAAACAAAAAAGACAAGGAAAAAACCCCATGTAGTTAAATACAAGAAATTACTTGAGTCAAAGAGATATCCTTCAGAAAATAGAAATCCAAACCTAGGCAAGTCAAAATAAAGAGGCAAATAAACGTGGCAGAAAAAGCATTAACTAGAAATTAGGAGGGCTAAAGGAGCGATATTTGAAGTGCAAATAGTCAAAAATATTTAAAGAATTTCTTGTGATTTATGTCATTTGTTTCTTCACCACAAAAGATATGAAGAGACATCTTTTATAGCTGAACAGAGCAGGTCAACAGAAATGGTAAAGAAACAAATAATGCAATAAATAGCAGCAAGTCACCAAGACAAGATGCTCTTGATCCAGGAGTTCTGTACAAATGTCACGAATCGCGAGTGGTGTGAAAGGTTGGCATGAGTGAATTAAGGTAAGTGAGCTGAAGAGAGACCATACTAAGGTTCAAGCCAGTGCCCCGGAGGATTATGGACTTGTTTACAACTTTGAGAAAAAGGACTGTGTGAAAGAAAAGACTGTGTGTGCTGAGGAGACAAAACGGTACAGAAGGAGGCAACGTTCCCAGATAAGAAGGAGTAACAAGGGAGAGACCTAGTCAAGGACATTCTATTGTTTATCACTCGTGGTGAGGCAAGCAGAATTGGGTGGTGAGAGCAGGGCACCTCAAGATCGGTCGTGGTCACACTAGCAAGAAGGAGGGTACGACATCACCCCACCCAGGCTGTGTGCAACCAATGGATGTCGACCCATTCAACTGGCCCCTGCCGAGGGAGTATATATCACACCATTTTGCCACACGAGTTGGAGTCCATTGATTCAGCATATTGGGGTGACGTGCACGTTGGACTTCCACCTCAACCAAATTTACCAACATTACCTGGGGTTTGGCCAGCCCCAGAGGGTGATGGAATGTGTTTGTGAGTGTGTGTGTTACTATTGGATTAAGAATTAGGCTGCTAAATTGGGTTAACGATTAGATTTAAACTGATAACTATTCAATTTAAACATTGTTTTTTAACATGCCTTTTAATTGCTAATTACTCTATATATGTATATCGCTTTTAAAACTGCTCCTCAACAATTGCTGGCAATAAAACTTGTTAAAGGTATATTTGAGCTACTGTGGATCTTTGTTCTGTGACACTGATTAAATGCCCAGTGTGTGGCATGATCAACTGTACAACAGTGCCCTCTTGTGACACAAACACAGAATGGAATGGATGGACTGCTCAGAGTAATAAACAATCTTTCACTGAAATCAGCTTTTGTACTGTGGGGCAAGCCAAGGTGATTGGGAGATCCTAGGAACAGCACACCAGTGTGCTCTACTTTAGTAATAGCTAAATTAGCTGAAGAGACAGTGGCAAAAAAGTTCGGAAGCGAGGAGAACATGATGTTAAGTCACAGTACAAGAAGCTGCTGAGGGTGGGGAAGATGATATGCACCTTTAGTATAGTAAAGTCACGATAATATGAGGCTGCATCCAGGGCAGGATCACTGGCGCAGCTGCTGCTCAAGTTGGTGAAGGTCCGAATACAGCTTGTGCTTTTACTCACCAAGAAACCTAGAAAAAGGGAGCAAGAAACATGAAAAAAATCAGTAGGAAATGTCATCCTCAATCAAAATAAAACTGCTAGCCTCCCACACTCACCAGCAGGATTCCCATCAATACAAACTCCATTGGCATCCATTCCCACTGGCTGTCTGAGTGTGCTTAGTACAGATGATGCAGCAAAGTAGGTCTGGATTGGATCACCAGCCTGAAAAGGAAATTTGGAGAGTTTACTGAGCGATCCTGGAACAGGAGTACCAAGTCCAAACAGCGGAATACCATCAACTCAGGAAGGAATTAGAACATGAACTCTGCTAGAGTTAAGGTTGAAACTAGCTTCCTCCTTTAGAGCACTTCAAACAGTCAAGCTTTAAACATGCATTATTACTTGGATTGCCTTAAAATTTGGTGTGCTTCATTTGGGGATATGGGGTAGAGTTAGTAACTCTAAGGGTACGTCTATACAACAGGGCTTAACTCGAAATAAGCTACGCAAATTGAGCTACGTCAATTGCGTAGATTATTTTGAAATTGGGAGCGTCTACACAGAACTTATTTCAAAATAGAGCACTCTTCCTCCAACTTCCTTTACTCCTCATACAAGGAGGGTTACAGGAGTTGGAGTAAGAAGTCCTCCAGCTTGACAGTATTTTGACATTATTTCAAAATAACTGCCTGTTGTGTAGATGCAGACCAAGGGTATGTCTACACTACAGCGTTATTTCAAAATATCATATTTTGAAATAGTTATTTTGAAATATCTTATTTCAAAATAATGCGTCTACACACAAAATGCATTTCGAAATAGCATTTTGCTATTTTGAAATAGCGTGTCCACACTGATTGGATGCTGAATCGCATTTAAGGCCGGCCAGAACCGGACAGAACTGGCAGGGCATCAGGTCAGGAGTTAGCCTCAGGCAGGAGCCACACAATGTATCTGAGGCTCGTGCTTAAAGAAACCTTCCTGGACAGCCAGTTCTCAAGTTTCCCTGGTTGCTTGTCTACCTCACTGAGAAACAGCAAAGCGTTTTTTCTCTGCGTGCTCTGGTTGCCCACACTCAGGACGCCACAGCACTCTCCAACATGGAGCTCTTGGACACATTGCTGCAAGTCTGGCAGCACTTTCTGCAGGCTGCTTCATACGATCTGCAGCAACCCAAGGCCTTCTTCCAGACCTTCCTGGGGTATGTGGTAGAGCGGCTGCAGGACCAGGATGCTGGCGTGCCCCGCCGCATCTGGCGTCTGGACACCAGCACTGAATAGTGGGACCACATAGTCCTAGAGTGCTGGGGAGACCAACAATGGATCCAGAACTTCAGGATGAAGGAGGACACCTTCCTGGAGCTCTGCGAGTGGCTCACCCTGGCTCTGAAGCGATGGGACACGCATATGAGGCCCGCCATTCCCCTCCACAAGCGTGTGGCCATCGTCCTCTGGAAGTTCTCCATGCTGGACAGCTACCGATCCATGGGGAACCAGTTCGGCGTGGGGAGATCCACTGTCGGTGCCATGCTCATGCAGGTATGGCAATCTCGGGTGACTGTCCCAGGAGGGGGGTTGGAAGGAGGGAATGGGCTGCCCTAGGGGAAGTATGGGGGGGGGGTGCCAGCCCTGGGCACGAGGCGCATGGGGGGCCCCGCCCCCGGGCGCCCAGCAACCCCAAAAGGTTGGGGACCACTGATGTACATCAACCAGAAGGGATACTTTTCAGTGATCCTGCAGGCCACGACTGACCACCGGGGCCACTTTCTGGACATTAATGTTGGCTGGTCGGGCAAAGCACACCATGCCCGGGTCTACCGCAATCCTTCCGTGTGCCAGAGGCTACACGCCAGGACTTTCTTCCCCAACCGCCACATCAGGGTTGGAGATGTGGACATGGCTGATGAGGGATGCGGCCTATCCCCCTACAGCCCTGGCTGATGAAGCCCTACACCGGCGACCTCAACCCTTCCCAACAGGCATTTAATACCAGGCTCAGCAGGGCCCACATGGCGGTCAAGGGTGCCTTTGGGCAGCTGAAGGCCCGTTTTAGATGCCTCCTCACCCGCCTGGACCTCTCAGAATGGAATATTCCGCACATGGTGGCAGTGTGCTGCACAATGTGTGTGAGCTGAAGGGGAAGGTCTTCCTGCCAGGCTGGGTAGCGGAGGCTGAGCGCTTGGCCAGGCTGTACACGCAGTCCCACACAGCTGCCCTCCGGGAGGCCCATCAGGGAACTGTGCGCATCCGGGAGGCCCTGCGGGAGAGCTTCTACCCAGAGGACCAGTAGCTGTGCTCTCTGGTTTGCCCCATTGGGGGCTTGTGCCTCACTCCTCCCTCACATCCTTCCACTTTCCCTTCCCTTTCCCCCGTTCCTCATGGAAAATAAATACAGGGGTTTTTTTTGAACAAACTGAACTCTGTTTATTGAGCAAAACTGGGTGGGAAATGAAACTCGGGTGAGATTGGGGAAAGAAGGTGGGAGAGGAGAGGAGAGAGGTTAGGAGAGGGGAGGGGGGAAAACTTGGGAGGAGGGAGCTGAAAGGGGGAGGAAGGGGGAAGAGAGGCTCAGGGCTCAGGGTTGGAGCAGCGCCTGGGCCGCCGTCTCCCCGCACCATGGGTGCGGGGGCCTCAGCATCCCCGGGGGTGTATGGAGGATGTGGAGAGTATGGAGGGAGAAGAGGGAGGGGGAGAGGGAGTGGGAGGAGGAGCGATCGCTGTGGAAGCAGCAGAGGCTGGAGCGGCAGGAGGAAGCATGCTCTGCACCAGGGTCTGGAGATGGGCATAGATGGCATGGCCTGGGCAAGCTGCTCCCGCCAGCTCTCCCACCGGAGCTGCACGTCTTCTTTGACCCAGTGGTCGAGGGTGGGGTGTGCCGCTGGTATTCACCCATTGGACAGGTGGGCCTGCAGAACCCTCGGGTGTGGGAGGATGTCCTGGGTGGTGTGGTGCGCCCTCCACTCGCAGCTGGTCCAGCTGTGGAGAACAAGCACAAATGGTCAGTCATCCCTGAGGACAGAGTTCCTGAAGCCCAGCCCACCTCTGCAAGGCGAGGATGACAGTTCTCCGTGCCATCAGAGCCGATGTGCTTGAACACAGGCCATGTCTGGGATGTCCAGGGGGCCCTGCTACCTCTGGAAGTGGGAGCTGCCCTGAGACTGTGCCCATGCCCCTGTGCTGTATATCAGTGTGGGTGTGGGGGAGGATGTCCCCTGCCTCCTTGTAGAGGGGGCTTGTGGAGGGAGGGCATCCTGCCATGTCCCACCCCAGGGTCAGGAGCACGTCATGTCTCTTCACAGACCCTTGTGGCTAACAGGCCAAGGCCCCTGTGTGGCAGCCAGCTGGGGCCATGTGCTCAGGAGTGGCACTGCACATGCTCGCACGTGCACAGGTGGCTATGTGATCCGTGGCCAGCAAGACCCAGGTGTGCAGTCCCTGGTCCCACCCACCCACCCCCGCCCCTGCATAAGGGGACAGCGATGGCACTCACATGATGTTCCATCCCCGGCCTCAGACAATGCCTGGGACAGGTCCGCAGGGACGGCTCGGGGGTCCTGGCTCAGCTGGGTAGTGATGCTGGCCTCCTCTAGCTCCTGGCCCTCCTCCTCCTCTTCTGCGCCGTCATCAGGGCCCTCAGCAAGGACGATACTGCCCGGCTCTGCCCCAGAGTCCATGACCACCTGGGGGGAACGGACTGTCACACCCCCCAGGATGTGGTCCAGGGCATCAAAGTAGGGGCAGCTGTCTGTGTCTGCCCCTGGTCTGGAGCTGCCATCTCTGGTCCTGTCACAGGCTGCCGCAGCTCTTTAATCTTCATCCGCACCTGTTCCTGGGTGCTGATGTGGCCTCTGTCGGACATGCTGGCAGCCATCAGGCCATAGACAGCCACGTTCCTGCGTCTAGTGCGTAGATTGTGCAGGTTGGTGGCATCCCCCCATGACCTCCACACTAGACCACGAAGGCGCCCATCTCTTCCGGCCCCTGGCAGGCTCTTGGGAGCTGGAGGACTGCTCCCGGGGAGTGGTAGAGGGCTGGCTGGTACCGGCTGGCCGGCTCATTTTGTGCCACGGGGTTGGGGCAGCAGCAGAGTGGCTCAGGGCTGGCAGGCCTGGTGCTAGCCACAAAGGCTCTGGGCAGACTGTAGACCTTTAAGAGCTCCCTGGGGTGGAGGGGGAAGGAGAAGAGTTTTCCTGTTTGTGGCCAGAGTGGCCAGCAGGGCACCCTGGGAAGGGCTGGAGGCCCCCTATTTCGAAATAGCCCCTCTTCCTGTCTACAGAGAGCCTATTCCGAAATAGCTATTTTGGAATAGGTGCTATTCCTCATAGAATGAGGTTTACATATTTCGAAATAAGCCCTCCACTATTTCGAAATAGCGGTTTGGCTGCGTAGATGCTAGCAAAGTTATTTTGAAATAACAGCTGTTATTTCAAAATAACTTTGCTGTGTACACATACCCTATGTTATTTTGAAATAACATTGCTGTGTAGACGTACTCTAACTGGTGATCATTTGATCAAGGAGTACCCAAAATACTGTTCCCTAGACATGGGAAGCGAGTGAAGCTGTGCTTAGGAGACAAGACCCCAGCCTGTGACCTCACCCATACTCCACTCCTGCTCTATCCAGGCCCCATCCACACTCTACTCAGGCCCCAACCCCTCCCCTCTGTCTCCCTCTTCTCTTCCTTCCCCGTCTGCTTGACCCTTACAGCAGGGGTGGGAAACCTTTTTTGGGTTGGAGGCCACTGACCCACAGAAGGATCAGTCGGGGGCACACACAAAAACCCCTCACTGATGTGGCACCCAACTGAGAAGGAGAAAGACACTTCTCACATTCCTCTCAGACACCAGAGCGTACAGGGGCCCAGCCTAGTAGATTTTGTGTGCTCTGGCCCCATAGTAGAGTATTGGGAGGGGGCGGGGGTTGGAGTACCAGCACAGAATCCCCATACCGGGGGGGGGGCTGTGAACCTTGCCACATCAGGCCCCCAGGCCTTAAGTTCCTCACCCCTGCCTTGCAGGCATATTCCTGAACTCAAATGTAGCAAAGGGAATTTGAAAAATAATACTCTTCTAAAATTTCTTTCTGAAGGAAATGGAGTGTGTTTTCCGCTGCATGCCAGATTGTGAAGACTGGACATGAAGAAAGTACCTAATTAAAAGCATTAAATTTGGGAATAAAAGCATCTGTCACAGGGTTTTTATATATTCTGAAGTTTGTCAGAGATTTCTTTACAAAAACTTTGTAGTAAGGGCAAGTCAGCTGTCCTGCTGAATACAAAATTATAGAATACACGATGCAGCTCTTCTGTTTTCAATTTTCTTAATCAGTATTTCAACACTTATTTTTTATTTTAAATGTACTCTTAAGACTTTATAAAGTAATCATTCCAGATTACTACGTATTTAACACACAAACAAAAACATTATTTTAAACTAGTATATTTACACAGCATTGCTCAAGTCCTTAAGGAGGGGCACAGAGCTGGGAGTGATGGTGAATGACTCAGGGTTGGGGGATGAGGAGGAGCTCTGGGCAGGACTGAGAGAGACAAAGAGAGAGAACGTATGAGTGTGTGTAGAGGATGCAGAAGCTAAACTCTCCTCCCATCCCAAAATTCGTACCTGGGCTGCTTGCTCTTCCCCTTCCTGTCCCTGCAGGGAGCAAAAGCAAAGTGCATAACTCATTTGCCCCCTGCATTTGTCCCCAGCCAGAGTGAGAAATGCAACAAACTGTGCACTTTCCCCACACTCACTAATGAAGGGGATCGGCCACCAATGTCCCCATATGAATCTAGAGGGATGCTCCCCACCCTCACTAAAGGGCACCTGGGTATGGGAGGCTCATGACTGGGGCAGTCCCAGAAGGGAAGATGGCATGTCCCCAGCCAGCCCCTTTCACCTACCTGGCGATTCTGTCTTTTTTCCATATAGTTTTCTGAGAAGCAATTCCATTCCATGCACATCCCATTTTCCTGGCACAACCAAAACCTTATGTTGCTTTAAGTTATGATAAGAGGAAGCTGTATACTGAATTGGAGGTCCTAGCACTTCCTGTTTATGAGGCATTCTTGAACAGACAAACTCTCTCAAATATATAGCAGATAAATCAGTCAGAGTGGTTTACTGTGTTCAAAACAAAGTTCATTGCTTTCAGAAAAAGAGAATACTTTGCGTGATCTTCATAATAATAGACATGCTTATGAAATTTCACCATATGCTTATGTTAAAAAATGTTTCCAGAGATTTTAGACAAAACAAAGGATTTTATATCATAGTAAGGTACTGATTTTGGTGGAGGGTTCTCTTAAAACTAGTTCATCAAATACTCAGAAGTAAAGAAAGGGAAACTAATCTGTCCAGCTATCTGGAAGAAAAAGAATATTGTCCCTTTAAGGCCTGGGTGGGGTGTCACAGGGCTCCCAAGTTTTATGAAAATTGGCTTATGACTATGAATATATATAGTTAAAAAAATGCTTTATGCAAAGTCCATCATGTGACATGTCATTGAAAAGTTATAATCCACTGAATCTGGATGTCCTATTTGTGTGCATGTAACTTTCTTGTACGTGAAGTCAGAAATATTAAGTGGGAACCTGTTTCATTAGTCCAGGTACTCTAGCAAAAGCCATTAGTAATACTTTAGGAACTTAATGGCTGGGTGAACAAGTCAACAACCTGTGAATGGTTTTGTTTTTCCGATAAGCCCAAACTGTGGTTGGTCCTAGAAAGACATGTAACCGTACCACCTGGTACTGCAATACACCTTGAATCTGGTATTTTTCCATGGGAATGGGGAGACTAAACAAAGTGTTCCTGCCCTGGGGGAAAGCTATTTAAGGGACTGAAAGCAATCAGGCTTTTTGTCTTCAGCTGGCTTTTTGAAATTGCCTCCCTACTTTAAGAGGATACACATGAAGAAACTGTTGGGATATGTGAGGGTTAATTAAGGGGTCTAGGAAAGTGTTACCATGGTAATGGGGGTACAGCACAGGCAGGCACTGTCCCTATTGATTTTTAGAGATGTTTTCTTCCTCCCTTCTTGCTTGCCTAGAACAGATAAACATACAGATGCACCAACAATGTAACTCTAACAAATGCCACTGTGTATAAAAAACGGTTACTTACTTTCGTAACTGTTGTTTTTCAAGATGTGTTGCTCATGTCCATTCCACTTAGGTGTTTTCACGCCATGTGCGTGCACTGTCAAAGCGTTTTCTCTTAGTGGCACCCATTGGGCCAGCCAGGAAGCTCCCTGGTGTGGTGCCACTATATCGGTGCATATATACCCCCGCTGGCCATTCACCCCCTCAGTTCCTTCTTGCTGGAATGCTCTGAGACAGGGGAGGCAGGTGGGATGTGGAATGGACGTGGAATGGTCATGAGCAACACATCCTGAACAACAGTTATGAAAGTAAGTAACCATTTTTTCTTCTTCGAGTGCTTGCTCATGTTCATTCCACTTAGGTAACGCCAAAGCTAACCCCCAGGAGGCGGGGTCGGAGCCTACCGAGAGACGGACTGCAGCACAGCCCTACCCACAACAGCATCCACCCTGGCATGTTGTGTAATGGCATAGTGGTTAGCAAAGGTGTGCACCGACCACCAGGGGATTGCCCTGCAAATCTCTATGATGGGCACCTAGGCCACAAAGGCTGTGGAAGGTGCTTGAGCTCTTGTGGAATGAGCTGTAATGGGCAGAGCAGGAACCTGCGCCAGCTTGTAGCACGTTTTGATACAAGCTGTGATCCAGGATGAAATACACGCAAGGTGGCCCTTCATCCTGTTCGCTATAGACATAAACAATTGAGGGGACTCACGGAAGGGTCTGGTCCTCTCTAAATAAAAACCTAAAGCACGTCTCACATCAAGTGTGTGTAAAGCCTGTTCTGTCCCAGAGCTGTGGGGCTTTGGGTAAAAAACAGGAAGAAAAATGTCCTGGTGAACATGGAAGTAAGAAACCACCTTGGGCAAAAAGGCAGGGTGGGGGCACAGCCTGAACTTATCCTTAAAAAAGACTGTGTATGGAGAGGGTCCACCAATAGGGCCCTCAGTTATGACACTCACCTGGCTGAAGTAATGACCACCAGGAAGGTCCCCTTCCAGGAAAGGTGCAGAAGGGAGCAAGCACATTGCCAACAGCTCAAAGGGGGGACCCATGAGCTTTGTCAGAACCAGATTTAGGTCCCAAGAGGGCAAGGGCTCGCACACCTGAGGGTAGACCCTATCCAACCCCTTAAGAAAACAATGCACCATGGTATCTGAGAAAATGGTCCTGCCACTCGAGCCCAAATGAAAAGCCGAGATGGCAACTAGGTGTACTTGTACTGAAGAAGGTACCAGGCCCTGAAGCCTGAGCCCCAGGAGGTAATCCAAGATAGCAGGCACAGGGGTCTCCAGAGGGGAGAAACCCTTGTTGCCTGACCAGAGGACAAAGTGTTTCCACTTCGCCAGGTAAGAGAACTGAGTGGAGGACTTACGGCTTCCCAAGAGAACTGCCTGGACCTGCTCCAAACACTACCTCTCCTTGGCCATCAGCCATGGAGCTTCCATGCCATGAGGTGCAGGGAGTGGAGGTTTGGGTGCCAAAGCCTGCCGAACTCCTGAAAGATTAGGTCTGGGCACAGAGGGAGGACTAGAGGCTGCTCCACTGAGAGCGCAAAAAGGTCTGGGAACCAATGCTGACAAGGCCGCGCTGGGGCTATCAGGATTATGGAGGCCTGAAATTCCCTGACCCTGAGGATCACCCTGTGGATCAGCGGGAAGGGGGGAAAGGCAAACAGAAGACCCTGACGCCAAGGGATCATGAGAGCATCCCCCAGAGACTGCGGGCTGTGGTTGAATAGGGAGCAAAAATGAGGGCACTTCCTGTTGCTGCAGGTCGTGAACAGGTCCAGGTGGGGAAAACCCCACCGATGGATAATGGACAGAGCTACATCCACCCTGAGGGACCACTTGTGCCCCTTGAAGGATCTGCTGAGGTGATCTACCAAACAGTTCCGGGCCCCAGGGAGGTAAGCAGCTACCAGGTGAATGTTGTGAGCCACGCAGAACTCCCAGAGGAGGAGAGCCTCCCTGCACAGGGGATAGGAGCCAGCACCATCCTGTCTGTTTATATAAAACATCGCAGCCCTGTTGTTGGTCAAAATCAAAATGCACCTATTTCGAAGCTGTGGTAGGAACACACCACAGGCAAGGCGAATAGCTCTCAACTCCCTGACATTCATATGAAGGGAAAGGTCCATGGGGCCCCACATACCTTGCATCCACAGCTTCCCAAGGTGGGCTCCCCAACCCGTATCAAAAGTGTCTGTCCCCAGCTGAATGGACGGGGAAAGGCTTAGAAATGGCATTCCTTCTCAGACCACTTCCTCGCACCAGTCGAGGGATTTCAACATGTCTGCAGGCACCATCACCACTGTGTCCATATGCTGGAACGCTAGGTGGTGGACCCATACTAGTCATAGTTGAAGCGGCCACATTCTGAGCCAGGCATGTTGTACCACATAAGTGCAGGCTGCCACAAGCCCCAGCAGCCTCATGCGACAGCGGGCTGTCGTGGTGGCGAACAACTGGAGCCGCAGGATGGCCTCCTTTAGTGCCATGAAGCACCCCATGGGCAGGGAGGCCCTGGCCTTTGTCATGTGTAAGAAAACTCCCACAAATTCTATCTTTTGAGTGACGACTAGGGTGGATTTGGTCTCATAAGCCCCAGTCTGAGGAAAGTCTTCCTTACAAGGGATATATGGCTGATCACCTGGAATGGGGAGGAGCCTCTTACGAGCCAATCATCCAGGGTTAAATTTGGACCCACTGCTTCCTCAGGAAATCATCCAGATAAATTTGGACCCACTGCTTCCTCAGGAAACCAGACACCACTGCCATGCACTTTGCAAAAACCCTGGGGACCACAGAAAGGCCAAAGGGGAGGGCCGTAAACTGATAATGGTCGCAACCCACCATAAAACGGAAGAATCGCCTGGGCGCATGTGTGATAGAAATGTGAAAGTAGGCGTCTTTGAGATTGAGGGCAGCGTACCAGTCTCCATGGCTAGGGAAGGAATAATGGAGGCCAAGGAAACCATCTTGAACTTGGACTTTACTATGAAGGTATTTAGATGCCTCTGGTCCAGGATGGAGCAGAAACCACCCTTGGTCTTCGGGACCAGGAAGTAGCAGGAGTAGAAACCCTTTCCCCTGAGATCCCAGAGGACCTCCTCTACCTCCTCCAAGTCGAGAAGCTTCTGCACTTCCACCTTGAGAAGGTGCTCATGAGAGGGATCCCTGAAGAGGGACGGGGAAGGGGGGCAGGAGCAGAAGGGGATGAAGTATCCCTTTCTCACCATGTCCAGGACCCAGCGGTCCTTTGTGATGAGCGACCAGGCACGATGGAAGGGGAAGAGGCAATCGGTATAGGGCCTCCAGTCTGAGACTGGTGTGCTGTCCTCGTTCACACCTTCAAAGACTTGGCCTGGGGCTTGCTGGAGGGGCCTGCCCCCCCGGACGGAAGATGAGCAGGAGGGACATCTGCCACTTCTATTGTTATTATTATTGCGGCCCCTGCACCTAGAGAAGTCCAACCTATTCCCCTGCTGGAAAGGGAGGAACGGGGCCCTAGGAAGGGAGCACCTCTGCGGTACAGGAGTATGGATACCTAGGGACCTGAGAGTTGCCCTAGAATCCTTTAGCCCATGGAGGCTAGTATCAGTGCGTTCTGAAAATAATCCTACACCCTCAAAGGGCAGGTCCTGGATCGTGTTCTGGACTTCTGGAGGAATGCCAGACACCTGAAGCCATGCGCCCCTGGGCAGGACCAGGCCTGTTGCCATGGTACGGGCTGCCACATCCGTGGAGTCCAGAGCTGCCTGGATTGCAGCCGGGGACACTACCTTGCCCTCCTTGGACAAGGCCCTAAATGCCTGCCTCAAGTCTTGGGGCAGCGACTCCCCAGATTTGTCCATAGCTGCCTACAAGTTGAAAGCATACCTACTCAGGAGGACTTGCTGGTTAGCAATCGTGAGTAGGAGCCTCCCCCTCCCGCCCCCCGAGGCATAGGCCTTGTGACCCAACTGGTCTGATCGCTTGGCCTCCCTGTTCTTGGAGGTAGGGGCAGGTTGGCCCCAGCGCTCACGGTGGTTAACAGCCTGCACCACTATCGAGCCCGGCCCATGCTCATGGCCTGCCTGAGGGACAAAGTATCACCATTCTGCTCTTTTGTCCGTAGGCCGAATAGACACTGGCATCTGCCAGAGGGCCTTTGTGATTTTGCCCACCGTCTTATTTAAAGGCAAGGCCACATGAGACAGCACCTCCACATTGAGAATATCAACTGTCAGACTGAAGACCCATTCGAGCTGAACCCCAAGGCTGTGGGCCAGTCTCCAGAGGAGTTCTTGATGGGCCTGGGAGTCCATGGCTGGCACTGATGAAGAGGCTGAAGGATAAACTTAATTTGTTGTCAGTATGACCTCTGTGACACCTGGATGTTAAGTCTGGTCTTTGTAAAGAGGTACGTGCTTGAACTCAGGTGAGCAAAGGGGGGGGTAGGTAAAACTGGTTTGAACCTGTTGTAAGGCCTGCAAAGGGACTGAGGGGGGACAGATAATGATTGGAGGGAATTTGGTGCAAAGGGGCATGACCTGTGTTTGCATGCAACTGTAAGTGGTCAGTGAGAAAAAGGTAATTACCATGTAAGGTGGTACAAAAGACCTTGTTTTTTGTTTGGGAAGTTGCAGAAACTTTTCCTGAGAGTATCCTGGAGATTTTTGCCCTGGAATGCATTCCTGAATAAAGCTGGTTGCTTAAGAAGGGTGTCTGGAATTGATTTGGTAGGGGTTTTGGGCCCCCATCCGAACCCTCGGATTAAAATTCTCCATCAAGGCCAACCCTAGGGCCTTGTCAGGGGAGGACGATGAATACTCTTGTACAGTTGAGTCCTCCAGCTCATGATGCCTGAGAAGGGGCAGACTGCCCCGATGGCCCATGGTCCCCGTCCCCCCTCCTACGGGGGCTGAAAGGATTTACCCCACACTGCCAAAACCTGCGGTGCTGGGGCACTGGGTAATGGAGTGGCCCAAGGTGGGGCCCGGATCCCCAAACACGAGGATCCTGCTGTGGAGGGAGCACTCCCTAGGGCCTGGTGAATTCAAAATGGCCACTGGTCCGGATGCTGCCACTATGGAGGTGTCATGATCAGAAGGAGTGCTGACTAGCACCCAGTGACTAAGGGGTTAACTCAGGTACCTAGCAAAGATTTCAGCTGGGGGGGTGGTTCAGGCATTCAGCCAATAACAATGTAGGTAGGAATTTCAAACTGGGAAAGAGGGGTTTTTCCTCTCTCTCTTCTTTGTTTGAGATCAGAGCAGTTTCTCCCAGGTATTGAGGGAGATGGGAGAGGCTTATCTCTCTAAGAACGGACTTCTTCAAATGTGTAAGTAGGGGAAAGTTTATAGAGAGTGCATCAACGGTTTATTATATTCCTTGTTTGGGGGTTTGGAAATCATGTCTGAGCTGGCTAATTGTTTTCTCTTTTGTAACTAAGGATTACAGCCCAGGGACTTTCCCCGAGTATATTTCAAATTGTGGCTATTTACCATCTAACCAATTTACTATGCTTGCAACAGTAGTTTTGTTTTGATAATAAAAGAGTTGTCTTTTTATTCTAATTAACAGGTTGATTGATTGTTGTGTTCCTAGGAGTAAGTGCCTAGTTACAAGCCATTGTCATCTGTGGATTCCCTCTGTTTTAACCAACTCCAAGCAAAATGGAGGTTGGGGTGGGGAGGGGGGGGGAAGAGCTTTACCTTAGGAAGGGGATTTTCCAAATGATCTCTTTCCTGGAAAAGACTTTATTTTTATATTTTCTTGTAATCACGTGGGTGGTGACAGCAAAGAACCAGTCTTGGGGGGAGGGTGTTGAATCTCAGAGGGACTGAGATTGAATAAGTTTGTTTCTGGGAATCACAGAGACAGGTTTTGCAGAATTTATTCGGTTAGCCGGCCCTCCATCTCTGCACGCGTAGTGTCAGGTTGGAGGATTGAGCCGTGACAGAAGGCCAGGTCTGCGAGTGATCTGAGACACTGTCCTGGCACTCGCGATGCCAAGAGTGAGAGTGGCGCAGGGACCTGGAATGGTGCTGGGATTTTGAGTGGAAGTGAGAGTGAGAGAGTGACGCCCTAGACCGCACCGACTCCCCATTGGAATCCAATGAGTAGTTGGTCTCTGACCAATGCAGGGCAGCGGCCACACCCGGGGAAAGGTGCCACTCCGCATTCCGAACAATGGATGCTGGCTTGCCCTAGTGCCTCCCCGGCAGTGGGGGTATGAGGTGTCCCAGTGCTGCGGACTGGGCCGTCGGGATAAGCGTGCTAGACACTGAGCTCTCCCTGGACTCCTGAGAAAGCGAGGGCACCAGTACCAAAGGACTCGGTGCTGGTGTAGACATGAGCACCGGAGAACACAGCACTGCACGGGGCGCTGATGCCGAGGACGGTGCGGGCCTACTCAGGTCCAGTGCCGTTGACGAGGTACAGGCCCGAGGCTGGTCCCAGCACTCCAGAGGAGGCAAGGGTGAATCAGCGGTGAGATCAATCAATTCCTGCGCCACCTCGAATGTGTCCAGAGTAGAAGGCCATTCAACTGGAACTGGCTCCTCCGCTGCACGCGGCTCTTGGTCCGGCCTAGGAGCAGCAGACCTCACAGCCGGTGCAGGTGCAACAGAGTGCCCCGACTGGGGGCGCACCATGGGCACATGCCAGGGCAGAGACCTGCCCCTCTATGCTCTCCTCTTCGTGCACAGCACCGGTGATTGTGAACAGTGCTGCGCCACAGGCTGCCTCAACGACGAGTCCCCTGAACACCCGGGAGTCTCCCACACCGAGGGCAGCGAGCTGTGGGATGACGGTGCTGAGTCCAGCGACGGTGCTGGGTGAAGCACCAACTCCATCAGGAGTATCTTCAGGCATGAATCTCTCTCACACTGAGTCCGGGACTTGAAACTGCGACAGATTCTGCAGTTCGCTGGGACGTGAGCCTCACCCAAACACTTCAGGCACAAATCGTGTGGGTCACCACAGGGCATAGGCTTGGAACAGTCAACACAGGGCTTAAAGCCATGTGGCCCTGGCATGCCCCATGGGCTTCGAGGGAAGGGGAGGCAACAGGGGAGCCCCAACCCAAACAAACTTATCTAACTCTCTAAACCGGTACTTAACAGGGGAAGCAACTTGGAAAGAACAAAGGGATTCAAGTAGGTGCTAACTATTCTAAAGTCTTTTGAATACCACTGAGATCAAGAAGGGAGCTCCACCAACCATCATGGGCAGTAAGAAGGAACTGAAGTGGTGGAGGGCCAGCAGGGGTATATATGCACCGATATATATAGCTCCCTAGCTGGCCCAATGGGTATCACTAAGGGAAAACTCTCAGAAATCCGTGCACACTGCGTGCGCACACCTAAGTGGAATGGACATGAGCAAGCACTCGAAGAAGAACTCCATGTTATCTTCCCTTTGTCCGTCCTTTCCCGCTTGCTCTGAAATATATTTAGTGTCATAGCACCTTCTCACCCGCCACCCCCGGTAAGCTGCGGACTCAAGGAGTTTGGGATGTGAGAACTGCATGCTTCAACTAAAAGTGCTGCAAACAATAAACAGGGTGGGTATGATTATATTCATCACATGATTATTACTATTCTTTATATGGGTGTTCACATTACTAATTAAGCGTTTAAAGGGAGTTGTAATAGATATGTGTATTTACATACTAACTAGGATAAAAGAATGTGCTATTGGTTAATATGTTGCTCACTTGGACAGGGTTTTTGGGGCCCAAGGCAGAACATGTATCTGCAATAAAGAAGCCCGTCTACTCCATTCGCCTCTGGGTCACTGGTTCTTTTTTAACAGAAACGTGATAACAAAGAACCCATAAAACACAGAGAGCTGTAGACCCAGGCCAGAGAGAGGAAAAAAACCCAACAACTCTGCCTTGAACCAGGGACAAAGGGTGAGGAATATACTTTGCAAGTAACATGTTTCTTAGTATATTAGACTTTTGTTTATTTTGGCTTAGTAACTTATTTGCAATCACTTAAATCCTACTTTTTATACTTAATAAAAACACTTTTGTTTATTATCAAGCCCAGCGTAAATCATTGTTATCTAGGGAACAGCAGCTATTGTGCATAGCTCTCTTTCATTGCTAAAGAGTGAGAACTTATAAGGTTTCTCTGTGTAAAACTTTTCTACAGAGTGAGATGGGTTTATTTGGGGGTTTGATCCTTTTTGGGGGCTGTGTTCCTGAGTAATGTCAACAGCCCAGAGCTGAGCTTGTTTAACACGTGTTGCTCTGCTACAGGGTTGTTGCCCCAATTCTGTGCCATGGCTGGGGGAGACCAGAGCTACTAGCTCAGCAGGACAGGGTGGTGGGGTGCCCCAAAGGGCAAGCTAGGTGGGCTCAGTGGTGTGACCAACACACTGGGTGACAATCCCAAGGGGAACCCCTATTATCTAACCCATCACAAAAGGAATCTTTTTTGGGTCAGGGGCCACTGACCCCCCCAAAAAATCAGCTGAGGGCCACATGCAAGTGAGAAGCAACTCAGGGCTTCATGCAACTCAGGTCCCCCTCGCAGTCCAGCCCCATGGAGAGAACACGAAGGCTCAGACTTCCCCTCAGGGCCGGATGAACTCTTCTGGGGGCCTGTGGCTAGTAAATTTTGTGCCCTCCCCCCAGACTCTAGATGCGGCCAAAATGACAGGTTCAGCATATGGAAGGGGTCTGGCAGAGAGTGGGCTGGGGATGCATGGTCTGGGCAGAAGCAGGGGTGCAAGAGCTGGTGGTGATGTGGATTCTGGACAGAAGGGAGATAACCCTGCGGGGTCTAGACAGGAAGTGAGTATGGGAGAGGGCAGGGGATTGGGGCACCAATCTGGTCCAGCTCCCAGGAGGTACAGGTTGTTCTGCGTGACCCTGAACTGGCAGAGACTGCCTCCTGCTTGATCTAACCTGTGAGACTTGTGGCTTTCCCCTCCCCAGCAGCACCTATTCATAAGTGATCTGGAAAAGGGAGGGTATGTCTACATTTGCACCCTCTTTTGAGAGAGGGATGCAAATGAAGACATTCGAAATTGCAAATGAAGCCGGGATTTAAATATCCCGCACTTCATTTGCATACTCACGTTATGGCAGTATTTCAAAATAGCACTATTTCGAAATAACAGATGCTGTTAAGACGCAGTTATTTCGAGAGAAAACCCTTTTCTCAAAATAACCCTTATTTCTCATACAATGAGGTTTATTTAAATCCCGGTTTCATTTGCAATTTCGAATGTCTTCATTTGCAGCCCTCTCTCGAAAGAGGGTGCAAGTGTAGACATACCCACAGTAAACAACAAGATGACAAAATCTGCAGATGACACAAAATTACTCAAAACAGTTAAATCCAAAGCTCACTGTGAAAAGTTACAAAGGGATCTCACAGAAGTGGGCGACTGGGCAACAAAAAGGCAGATGAAATTCAGTGCTGAGGAACGCAAGTTCACAATGGAAAAAATAATCCCAACGGGTATGTCTACACAGCAAAGTTATTTCGAAATAACAGCCCTTATTTTGAAATAACTTTCCTAGCATCTACTCAGCCAAACTGCAATTTCGAAACAAATTTGAAATAGCGGAGTGCTTATTTAGAACTTGGTAAGCCTCATTCTATGAGGAATAACGCCAAATTCGAAATAGCTATTTCAAAATGAGTGCTGTGTAGACACTTATTTCAAAATAGGGGGCCTCCAGCCTTCCCAGGGAGCCCTGGTGGCCACTCCAGCCTCAACCAAGAACACTCCACTCCCTCCCCGCCTCCCCAGAGCCCTTAAAGGGGTAGACTATGGCCACAGTGCCTGTGCCAGCTCCAAGCCTGCCGGCCCAGAGCCAGCAGTCACTGCCCCGACCCAGTGGCCCCAAAATATGAACCAGCAAGCCTTTGGCAGCCAGCCCTCCACCGCTCCCCAGGAGCAGTCTGCCAACTCCCAGGAGTCTGCCAGGGCTCAGAGAAGGCAGGCGCCTTCCTGGTCCAGTTTGCAGATCATGGACCTTATTCAGGTTTGGGGGGGATGCCCCCAACGTCCATGATCTCCACACTTGACGGAGGAACGTGGCCATCTATGGCAGGATAGCTGCCAGCCTGGCCACCAAAGGCCACATGCGAACCCAGGAGCAGGTCTGCATGAAAATCAAGTTGGTCTGGCGAGACCCCCCACCCCTGAGCCCTGAGCTTCCCCTCCCCCTTCTTCCCCTTGCTTCCCCCTTCCAGCTCCCTCCTCCCACCCTCTCTTTTCCCCCTCACGCCTCCTTTCCCCAGTCTCACCAGAGTTTCATTCCCTCCCCCCCAGTTTTGTTAAATAAAGAGAGTTTGTGTTCATGAAAATACGTGTATTTTATTTGACATCAGGAAGCAGGGTTGGGGGGAGGGGTGAGTGGAAGGATGTGAGGGAGGAATGAGGCACAAGCCTCCAGTGGGGCAGACCGGGGAGGCTCTGAGTACTCCTCAGGGTGGAAGCTCTCCCGCAGGGCCTCCTGGATACTGACAGCCCCCCGATGGACCTCCCCGATCGCAGCCTGCAGAAAGTGCAGCCAGGCTCGCAGCAACGTGTCCAAGAGAAGCACCAGAGTGCCCAGGGGCAGCTCTGGCTCCATGTTGCAGAGTGCTGTGGTGTCCCAAGTGAGGACAACCAGAGCACGCAGAGACAAAATGCTCTGCTGTCCCTCATCGAGGTAGACAATCAAGCAGGGAAACCTGAGAACTGGCTGTCCGGGGGGGTCCCTTTAAGCACAGATCTCAGATAGCCTCAGGCAGCAGCCCCACACAGTAAGTCCTGACCTGGTGCCCTGCCAGAACTGGTTCCGGCTAGCCTTAAATGTGATTCAGAGTCCACTCAGTGTGGACACGCTATTTCGAAATAGCAAAATTCGTTATTTCGAAATAAGATATTTTGAAATAACACTGTAGTGTAGACATACCCAAGGGCTATACATACAAAATGCTGACATCTGTATTAGCTGTTACTACTCAAGCAAAAGATCTTTGAATCACTGCGTATAGTTCTCTGAAAATATCTGCTCAGCGTGCAATTGCAATCAAAACAAGTTAACAAAATGCTATCAACCATTAGGAAACGATTATATAATAAAACAGAAAACATCATAATGCCCAAATACTGAAAACTGCCTGCAGTTCTGGTTACCCCATCTCAACAAAGATATATTAGAATTGGAAAGGTACAGAGAAGGGCAACAAAAATCATATAGAGTATGAAACAGCTTCCAAATGAAGAAAGATTTAAAAGACCGGAATTGTTAAATTTAATAATGAGATGATAGGCTAGGTCTATACTGCAATGTTAAATCGGAAAAAGATACACAATTTGCGGTACACTCTTTCAAAATCTGGCACATCTGCACGGCACCAAATTTCAGAAGAAAGTGCTCTTTCAACACATCCCTTATTCCTCATAGAGGGTATGTCTACACTACAGTGTTAATTCGAGTTATCTTAATTTGAAATAATTAATTTGAATTAAGCTAATTCAAATTAACGCATCTACACACAAAATGCTGTTCGAATTAGCGTTTTGCTAATTCGAAATACCGCTTCCACACCGAGTGGACACTGATTCGGATTTAATGCTGGCCAGAACCAGGTCAGGAGTGTCTTTGTGTGGCTGTTGCCTGAGGCTATCTGAGGCTTGTGCTTAAACACACACACACACACACACACACACACACACACACACACACACACACACACACACACACACACACACACACACACACACACACACACACCCCTCCCTCCCCCTGGGCAGCCAGTTCCCAGGTGTCCCTGCTTGCTTGCCTGCCTCGCTGAGGGACAGCAAAGCATTTGTGTCTCGGAGTGCTCTGGTTGCCCTCACTCGGGACACCACAGCACTCTGCAACATGGAGCCAGAGTTGCCCCGGGCACTCTGGTGCTTCTCTTGGACACGTTGCTGCGAGCCTGGCTGCACTTTCTACAGGCTGCCATCCGGGAGGTCCATCGGGGGGCTGTCAGTATCCAGGAGGCCCTGCGGGAGAGCTTCCACCCTGAGGAGCACTCAGAGCCTCCCCGGTCTGCCCCACTGGAGGCCTGTGCCTCATTCCTCCCTCACATCCTTCCACTTACCCCTCCCCCCAACCCTGCTTCCTGATGTCAAATAAAATACACGTATTTTCATGAACACAAACTCTCTTTATTTAACAAAACTGGGGGGAGGGAATGAAACTCTGGTGAGACTGGGGAAAGGAGGCAGGAGAGAGGCGGAGAGAGTGTGGGAGAGGGGAGGGGGAAACCTGGGAGGAGGGAGCTGGAAGGGGGAAGCAAGGGGAAGAAGGGGGAGGGGAAGCTCAGGGCTCAGAGGTGGGGGTCTCGCCGGACCACCTTGATTTTCATGCAAACCTGCTCCTGGGATCGTATGTGGCCTTTGGTGGCTAGGCTGGCAGCTATCCTGCCATAGACGGCCGCGTTCCTCCATCTAGAACGGAGATCATGGACGTTGGGGGCATCCCTCCCCCCCCCACTCCCCCCAAACCTGAGTAAGGTCCACCCTGATCTCCACCCTGGACCAGGAAGGTGCCTGCCTTCTCTGAGCCCTGGCAGGCTCCTGGGAGCTGGCAGACTGCTCCTGGGGTGTGGTGGAGGGTTGGCTGCCAGTGGCTTGCTGGCTCATGTTTTGGGGCCACTGGGTCAGGGGCAGTGACTGCTGGCTCTGGGCCGGCAGGCTTGGAGCTGGCACAGGCACTGTGGCCATAGTCTACCCCTTTAAGGGCTCTGGGGAGGGCAGGGGAGGGAGAGGAGTGTTCTTGGTTGAGGCTGGAGTGGCCACCAGGGCTCCCTGGGAAGGCTGGAGGCCCCCTATTTTAAAATAAGTGTCTACACAGCACTTATTTCAAATTAGCTTGGTGTTTGAATTCGAGTTTGGTGTTACTCCTCGTAGAATGAGGTTTACCAAATTCGAATTAAGTGCCCCGCTATTTTGAATTAAATTCGAAATAGTGGTTTGCCTGTGTAGACACTATTAAAGTTAATTCGAAATAACGGCTGTTATTTCGAATTAACTTTGATGTGTAGACATACCCAGAACAAGGTTTACAGGGATAGCAAAAGAGCATATCTGTTTTTTTGAAAAAATTTCAAAAAACAGACACGTTCCTTGGACACAGTAAAAAAGCAATGCCGTCTAGCCATAGAGATCCATAAAGTCACGTATGGAATGGAGAAGGTGAATCGAGAAATGTTACTTACCTCTTCACACAGCACAAGAACCATAGCACAAGAACCACACAGCAAACAATGAAAGTAACAGATACCAAGTTCAAAACAAAGATAAGGAAATACTTTACACAACACACACGCTACCTGTGGAACTTGTTGCCATCAGAAGTTGAGAAGGCCAAAAGCATAACTGTTTAAAAAGGATTAACTAAATTAATGAAGCCTAGACCATCAATGGCTATTAGCCAAATGGTCAAGCATGCAATCCCACATTCAAGAACCTGGGACTGGACAAAAAACAGGTCACTCCAAATTGTCCAGTTCTGAACACCTGGCACCAGCGACTGTAGTGTACCAGATGAAGCTCAGTACGGCCATTCTTATATCTTCCTTGACACCACCATGGATCTCAAAGAAAAACAATTTGATTCTTATAAGTGCTTTTCCAACTCACCCGGTAAAAGGCAAAGGAAGATGGTTGGTCTTGTGATGGTGGAATGAATGACGGTCCGCCATATTGTGCCAAGAACACTGAGAAATCTGATTTTTTTATTTTTTGTGGCTGCTGGAAATAGTTCAGCTTTGCTAAAGGTGGGAGGGAAAAAAAACAAATAAACCCATAATCAAATTACTAGACAATGATTGTGGAAAGGCGAAATTCTGAAAAGGGTGACTTAGGTAGACTAAGGCTCATTAGTCTGACATCAATTCCAGACAAAATGAAGGAAAAGCTGATATTCTTTCAGTAAAGAATGGTAGCATATATAATGCCAATCAAAATGATTTTAGGGAAAATATGTTGTGTCAAACAAATTTTATGTTTTTTATGACAATAGAAGTATGGTTGATAAAGGTGACTTGTGATATAATAGACTGAGACTTCTGTAAAGCGCTTAACTTCGTCCCATATGACATTCCGATTTTAGTAAAAATTAACACGATACAAACTGCTGTAGCCCATATTAAGTGAATTTAAAACTGAGTAAATGATAAAACTCAAAATAGTTATAAGTGAGGATGTGACAGGGTACTGGGAGAGCCACACCATGGCCCCACATCACAAGAGCAGCCACATCCCAGCTGCGGCTCCAGCTCTGCCAGCCACCACATGGCCCACCCTGGCCACAGCTCCAGCCCTGGGGAAGGACTGAAGGTGAGGCAGGGACCATGGGGTGGCTGCCCAGCTACTCCTGGGATGGGGCCTGTGGCGGGTGGCTGCCCCATGTGCCGAGGCTGGAGCTGAGAACAGCTGGGCAGCCACCATGTGGCCCTGGCCCTCCCACTCTCCAGCCAAGTTCACCAGCCGCAGCAGCTTACCTTCCACATCCAAGGAAGGTGCGTACGGCTGCACAGCTCTGCTGAGGAGTAAGGATGTTATATATCGGTTAACTGAATAGTCGATTAACCTCATGAATTCTTATTAGTTACTTGACTATTCTATAGTCCCTAGGGGTGAGGCCAGCAGTACAATCCAGTCCCACACCCGAGGAGCCCCTTGCCACTCCACACTACTGCCTCTGTATCAAAGGAAGCAGCATGGGGTGTCAGGGAAGAGCTGGTCTGCGAGGGGAGCCAGTTTAAAAACCAGCTCCCCTCGCGGACCAGCTGCCTGTTGCCTCACACTGTTGCCTCTGATTCAGAGGCAGCAGCCCCTGCCTAGGGTGGGGTCTGACCTCCTGGACCTGGTGTGAGCCAGAATGGAGCTGGGCTACCTGCCTGCCCAGCTCCTAATACACTATAAATCCAGAGCTGCATCAGGTGTAGGTCCCAGACCCAGCATAAGCCAGGACTGAGCTGGGCTGCTGGCCAGCCTGCTAAAAACTTTACTGGCAACGGGGTGCAGGGAATGCATGTAGTCTATAGCATTAACCTATACGCTTCTGCTTATCAGTTAATCGACTATACTATTATACCTCTACTAAGGAGGTGGGCAGGATTAACTTTTTTGTGCCTGCCCATGCAGGAGCACACACTAGAGAGAACATAGCCTAAGAACCTTGCAGAGAAGGAGGGGCCAGGCTCCCCCCTTCTCACAACCAACATGGAATTAGCTGAGAGTAGGGCACCAAGATAAATTATGCTTCCTCCTTCCTCGCAGCAGATGCCTGCAGACAATGCAGGGCAGTAGTGAGTAACCTGTGGCCAGTGGGCCTACATACCACCAGTTTGTGTCCCCACATATCTCTCATGCACTGGAGCCCCACACTTCCTGTTCCTCCCCTTTCCTCCTAACACTTTTGGAGCGACATGAATCAAGAATGCAGGGGACTTATCAGGAAGGCGAAAGCGCAATTGGAATTGCAGCTAGCAAGGGATGTGAAGGGTAACAAGGAAGGTTTCTACAGGCATGTTAGCAATAAGAGGGTGATCAGAGAGGGTGTGGGGCCCTTACTGGATGAGGGAGGTAACATAGTGACAGATGATGTGGAAAAAGCTGAAGTACTCAATGCTTTCTTTGCCTCTGTCTTCACAGACAAGGTCAGCTTCCAGACTAATCCACTAAGCAACGCAGTATGGGAAGAAGGTGGGCAGCCCTTGGTGTCAAAAGAACAGGTTAGGAACTATTTAGAAAAGCTAAACATACACAAATCCATGGGTCTGGATTTAATCCATCCGAGGGTACTGAGGGAGTTGGCAAATGTCATTGCAGAGCTTTTGGCCATTATCTCTGAAAACTCATGGAGATCGGGAGAGATCCTGGATGACTGGAAAAAGGCAAATGTAGTGCCCATCTTTAAAAAAGGGAAGAAGGACAATCCAGGGAACTACAGACCAGTCACTCTCACCTCAGTCCCTGGAAAAATCATGGAGGGGATCCTCAAGGAATCCATTGTGAAGGCTTGGAAGAGGGGAAAGTGATCAGGAATAGTCAACATGGATTCACCAAGGGCAAGTCCTGCCTGACCAATCTGATTAGCTTCTATGATGAGGTAACTGGCTCTGTGGACATGGGAAAGTCAGTGGATGGAAAATACCTTGACTTCAGAAAAGCTTTTGATACAGTCTCCCACAACATTCTTGCCAGCAAGTTAACGGAGCATGGATTGGATAAATGGACTGTAAGATGGATAGAAAGCTGGCTAGGCTGTCGGGCCCAACGGGTCGTGATCAGCTGCTCTATGTCAGATTGGCGGTAGGTTTCTAGTGGAGTGCCCCAAGGACTGGTTTGTTTTGTTCAATATCTTTATTAATTACCTGGGTGAGGGGATGGATTGCACTCTCAGCAAGTTTGCACACGACACTAAGCTAAGGGGAGAGGTAGATACGCTGGAAAACTGGGGTTAGGGTCCAGAGTGACCTAGACAGATTAGAGGATTGGGCCACAAGAAATCTGATGAGGTTCAACAAGGACAAGTGCAGAGTCCTGCACTTGGGACGGAAGAATACCAAGCACTGTTTCAGGCTGGGGACTGACTGGCTAAGTAGCAGTTCTGCAGAAAAGGAACTGGGGATTACAGTGGATGAGAAGCTGGATATGAGTCAACAGTGTGCCCTTGTAGCCAAGAAGGCTAATGGCATATTAGGTTGCATTAGGAGGAGCACTGCCAGTAGATCTAGAGAAGTGTTTATTCCCCTTTATTCAGCGCTGGTGAGGACACATCTGAAGTATTGTGTCCCGTTCTAGGCCCCCCACTATAGAAAGGATGTGGACGCATTGGAGAGGGTCCAGCGGAGGGCAACCAAAATGATTAGGGGGCTGGAGCACAAGACCTATGAGGAGAGACTGAGGGATTTGGGTTTGTTTAGTCTGCAGAAGAGAAGAGTGAGGGGGGATCTGATAGCAGCCTTCAACTTCCTGAAGGGAGGTTCCAAAAAGGATGGAGAAAAGCTGTTCACAGTAGTGACGGATGGCAGAACAAGGAGCAACGGTCTCAAGTTACAGTGCGGGATGTCTATGTTGGATATTAGGAAAAACTATTTCACTAGGAGGGTGGTAAAGTACTGGAATGGGTTACCTAGGGAGGTGGTGGAATCTCCATCCCTAGAAGTTTTTAAGTCTCGGCTTGACAAAGCCCTGGATGTGTTGATTTAGTTGGGATTGGTCCTGCCGTGGGCAGGGGGCTGGACTTGATGACCTCCTGAGGTTCTTCCAGCTCTATGATTCTATGAATCTGCTGATTCGCACTCCATTCCCCTCCCTGTCCGTGCTTGTACAGCCACAAATCAGCTGTTCAAGCTCTGGGAGGGAAAGGAAGGAATAGGGATGGAGTATGAATCAATGGATTCATGGTGCTCCGAAAGTGCTGGGAGGGAGAAAAGTAGGAAGTGCATGGCTCCAGTGCCCCAGTGCATGGGAAAAGGGCAGAGATGGGGCAGAGACAGGTAGATGGAACCCAAGTGGGCTGCAGGTCAGAGGTTGCCTACCACTGGTCATGTGGCCCACTGAAACGAAGGAAGACCACTCACCAGTCCCTGGTTGAAAGTCACAGAGCAGTAGTTATGTTAGTCTGTATCTGAAAAAAATTAATAAACAACAAATAGTTCTGCAACATCTTAGAGACTAACAAAAAAAATTTCGATGGTATCATGAGCTTTCAGGGGCACAACCCACTTCTTCAGACGAATGGAGTAAGGAGTCCAGGGTTCAAATAAATAGCAGAAAAAAGAGAAGGGATTGGGGGGTGGGGGAGAGAAGGAAAAAAATAGGAAAAAAATATTGTCAATTAGAGTGTCTGTGGTAAATGAGGCTAATAGAATGGGCTGTAAGTATACGGTGCTTAGCTTTTTATGTCATTAGGGTGTGGAATGTAGTGGCCCATCTACTTCAGGTCTTTGTTCAAACCTTGATTACAGGTGTCAGACTTGTAAATAAAGCAAAGTTCTGCAGCTTCTCTCTCCAGCTGGTTTTTGAAATTGCTTTGTAATAGCATAATCACTTTTAGATCCACTAGTGAGTGCCCGGGCAAGTTAAAATGTTCCCCCGTAGGTTTTCACTTGCCCGAGCACTCTCTTTCTCTGCTATTTATTTGTACACTGGACCCCTTATTCCATGCACCTGAAGAAGTGGGTTGTGCCCACGAAAGTTCATAATACCATCTAAATTTTTTGTTGGTCTCTAAGGTGCTGCAGAACTATTTGTTGTTTTTTAATTTTTTTCAGTCTTGGTTGCTCATTGCTGCTGTAGGGAGTAAGAAGGCTCCTGCAGGACCCTGAGTTAGCAGGGACAGT
This sequence comes from Pelochelys cantorii, assembly GCA_032595735.1. Lineage (NCBI taxonomy): Eukaryota > Metazoa > Chordata > Testudines > Trionychidae > Pelochelys > Pelochelys cantorii. The sequence goes on along the minus strand of CM064333.1, from coordinate 75,456,217 downwards.
CCTTTTTTTGTGACGGTACTGACTGGGATGCAGTACCGACACCTCCAGACACAGTACCGGCACGTCCAGTCAGACCTCAACAACTTTTCCCCTGGAGTACTGGCACTTTTTTTTTTTAAACAAAAAAAGCACTGGCAGGAACGAGATACCAGCAGAAGACTACTTGCTATATCTTCCTAGCCTGAGGAAGAATAAGCCAGCTGAGACTAAAACTGGCTAAATTATAACCCAGCACTAAGGAGGAGGGCTGAAGCATTTGCTCTGAGATTTTTCTGGCTCATCTTGGTTTAGTCTCTTTCAACATTCGCTCAGTCATGTCAATTTTAAGGACTGTACTTGCTTTGGTGGTTCTGTCTCTTTTCTGTCTGGTGTTATGAGAAGAAATCCCATTCCAGGCACATCCCGTTTTCTTGACACAACCAAGCCCTTACATTTCTTTACACTCTGATCAGATGAAGCTGTATACCAAATTTAGGTTTAGGAAGAGATCTTGATCCAACAGACAGACCAACAGACAAATTCTCTAAAATATATAGTAGGTAAGGTGATATACCGACTTCAACGCACTTTGGCTCAGACTCATATCAAGTAAGTAAAATATTTTTGTTTTCCTAGCCAGCTGGGTGTGAATATGCCTATTTGAATGAAACCCTGAAAAAGCAACAGGTGAATAAAAAACATACACAATAAGGAAATGAGAACTTAAAAATACAAACTAGTAGGGAGGCTCAATGACAGGTGGTAACATAAAAAACACAAAAATTCCTAAGGGGTAGCCAAGTTAGTCTGGAACAGGAAAAACTTAAAAAACAACAAATAGTCTAGTAGCACCTTAAAGACTAAACACAAAAATTGTGAGATTAGATCAGACTATTGGCTCATCTAGTCTGGTCTCCAGTCTCTGATATTGGTCACTGCCAAATGCCTCAGAAAGATGCAAGAAAACACATAACGGACCATTATGGAATAACATGACTCTGGGGCTGTCACTTTGGCTGTGTCTAGACTACACCTCTCTGTTGACAGAGAGATGTAGATTAGGCACATCGAAATTGCTAATGAAGCAGGGATTTAAATATCCCGCGATTCATTAGCATAAACATGGCCACCACTTTTTTTCGACACGGAGCTTTTTCGAAAAAACGGCAGTCTAGATGGGGATCCTGTCGAAAAATAAACCCTTTTTCGACAGATCCTGTATTCCTCAAAAAATGCGGTTTACAGGATCTGTCGAAAAAGGGTTTTATTTTTCGACAGATCCCCATCTAGACTGCCGAGTTTTTTTCGAAAAAGCTCCGTGTCAAAAAAAAGTGGTGGCCATGTTTATACTAATGAAGCGCGGGATATTTAAATCCCTGCTTCATCAGCAATTTCGACGTGCCTAATCTACATCTCTCTGTCGACAGAGAGGTGTAGCCTAGACATAGCCTTTCTAACTCAAGATTTGTGCCATGGAGTTTATTCCCTTTATAGCACTCTCATCTTCTCTACTATTATTGTGAATGCTATAACCTCTCTCATAAACGTATTAATGTTTTAAATCTCACTGAGGTTTTGGTCTAAATAATACCTTGAGTTAGTCTTGCAGATTTCTTGGCCAGCTTCAGCTCAAAGGTGCTTAACTCCTTCTCCCGCCCTATGCCTGTAGTAATGCTGGCAAATGCCATGGAACAGCACTTCTCACATGCACAAGATGTTACAGAACAGATTTCCTGATCAGGGAGAACTTGGGAATTCAGTGTGTAGAAGGCAAGACTACTTACAATCACTCAGCTGCACACAGAACAGAGACTCGTATCCATTGGGATCAGTGACGATTTCAGTGTGAAGGGGAGTGTTATTTCTGAAAATAAGAGACTTCTCCACACACACTTGATTCACAATACTGCACAAAAAACAGAGAGAGAGAAAACGCTATTACTTCGGATACATTTACATTCTATGTTCCTCCATCCCCTCCAGCTCACCAGAAACACAATACTTCTTCATTTCCTAACACAAGTTGGTTTGCACTATTAAACAGATATTGTATCTCACTTCAGAAGGAACTGTGGATGAGAAGTGATCCATACATTTGCGAGTCACATTAGGATTTTTCACAATGCAATATAGGTTAACATGGACTTCCTGTCCTTTCCACAATCGCAACATCACAGGGTTATGTGCCTTTTCCCACATCTCCCTCTTTCTAGAACAGCTTGGCCAAGCCCAACCTACAACCTCTTTTCTCCATTTCTTCTCTCTATCCTCTGCCTCTCTGCTGCCATCCCTAATAAGTTCTAGGGATATTAAAATACATTTATTTGTGTAAATGTGTACCCATTGAAATTTTCAGTGGATACATGTTTACATGTGGGGCGGGAGGGGGGAGACGATGCTCATGGGGAGCACCAGCTCCTGTTCTCCCTTCCCTTCTGCCTCTTATCAGAGGCAGCGGGGGGGGAGGGGGGGAGGAGGAGGGAGGGGGGGCGGGTGTCAGCTTGGTGGGAGCTGTTACATGCTAGGAGCTGGCTTCAAAGATGGCTCCCCCTGTGTACTGGCTCCCACCTGCCCCCATGCTGCAGCCTCGGTATCAGAGGCAGCAGCATGGAGGGCAGGGGGGCAGGCAGCTCCACAGAAGTCAGCTCCCTGCACGTACTGGCTCCCGCCCACTGCTGCCTCTGATACAGAGGTGCAGCGTTGGGAGGGAGTAGTTATAAGAATGGTAACACTGGGTCAGACTAAAGATCCATCTAGCCCAGTATCCTGATGGACCTAACCTCCATGAATTTATCTAGATCTTTTTTGAACCCTGTTAAAGTCCTGGTCTTCACAACATCCTCTGGCAAGGACTTCCACAAGTTGACTGTGTGTTGCATTAAGAAAAACGTTCTTTTATTTGGGAGCCGGTATGCACAAGGAGCTGGCTTAAAAGGCCGGCTATGAGAGACAGCAGCGCGGGGAGAGGGGACGGGGAGGAATGCGGCTCCACAGTAGCTGGCATGCACAAGGAGCCAGTTCCCCAGGCACATCGGTTTTGGCTCTGTTAAAAAGACAGAGGGCAGGAGGAGAGGGGGTCTGCATGTAACCGAGAGGGTTAACCAATGAGCTCAGATTTATCGGTTAACTGCGTACTTGAATACACATTCACATTCCTAATAAGTTTGTTATAAAGTCATCAAGGCCAGGCTTGCAAAACTGTCATGACAATGTACAAGGCCTGTCCAAACATCTCAAGTTCCTCCCTCAATTATTTAATTGACCTCAGGCATTTGAACATTAGGAGAAAGATCACACAAATCCCAAGTGATATAAAAATAATTGTTTCTGGATTTTAGTTTCTATTGGAAATGTTGAGTGAAAAACCCCGGAATCCCTTGCACATATGTTACTTCCATCAAGCTTCATGGGTCCTTAACCATTGCTTAGGCGGGATGTCTGCTTGCAACATGGAAGGGCACCATGCAACCAGTCCCACACACCTTACCTAGTGCTGCCTGGAAGACAGAAGGAGGCTTGTTATGGGCTAAGTTAAAACCCCACTGAGATTCAAGGGTGCTGTTTTGGGAGAGCAAGCGGGACAGCAGCCATGTGTACTGGGACACAGCTTGTTTTTCTTCCCATTCCCTTGACTATCAGTAAGCAAGGGAAAAGTACATGTATTCCGTGAATTATTCTTCTGTCCCCTCCCTTCATCAGCCAGGAATGAGAGGCATGCACAGAAACCGTGTACTTTCCCCTCACTTCCGGATAGGAAGAAAGCAAGGGATAGGTGTGTCAGAAGAGAGAACACACAGACACTGAGGCCAGACCAGCACCCACTAAGGCTATAACTACACTCCAGACCTTACAGTGGCACAGCTGTACCACTGCAGCTGTGCCACTCTTAGGTATCCTGTGTAGCTGCTCTATGCCAACAGAAGAGAGCTCTTCTGCCACCATAATTACCACTCACAACTAATGACTGGCGTAGCTTCAGCACTGGAAATTTCACCACTGCTTGGCAAGGGTATCTGTACACAACACTGAAGTGAATCAGAGAACTGGTTCTTCATACCTTACCTCAGGGCTACTCAACACGCGGCCCATGGCCCGCATGCAGCCCATGGCCCGTTTGTTTTCAGCCCACGGTGCAGTTTGGGTTTACGCAGGGCTCATGCTGCAGCCCGAGGGTGAGATCCTTTGAACATGGGCTCCACTGGGAACACACTTCACAACAGCGAGCCGTCTCCCAGGCGGGGCGAGCATTGAAAGACGCAAGCGGACGGGCTAGCTGGAACAGACGGGTACGAGGTGTCAGCATTTCTAGCCCCTGGTGAGGAGGTGCTGGGAGCGCCAGGGTATTGTGGGAAGCACTAGCTGCTTAGCCTTGTGGGCAGACCCTGAGAGGTGCTGACTGGCTCACACTGGACATGTCTGGGTTTGGCACCACGGCTTAAGGCTTAATCTTTGTATTCATGCCCATCAGTGCTAAAGAAGCTATTTGTATATATTTGCAGGTATATGCAACCACACTTAAGTTGCGGCCCTCAACATGTGCTGTGAGTATCACTGTGGCCCGTGGGGCTTCTAAAGTTGAGTAGCCCTGTCTTACCTGGTGCTGCCTGGAAGACAGAAAGAGAAGGCAGCCCTGGAATCCCCCAGATCACAGCCAAGGTTACAGTCAGTATCACAGCAGCAGTTTAAGTCACAGGATCCAGGGTGCAAGTTGCAGATACAGATGGGCAAACAACCTATGGAGAGAGACAGAGACGCTTGATCAGAGGTGGGGAACAGACCCCAGGCGCTGCTCTGCATGGTGTGGAGGGATGGCTGGTCCAGGAGGAAAGGGGATCTTGGGAACAACCCTGTAAAAAGTATGTGAGGCCACCCAAGTCAGAGAAGTGACGCTAGCTGGGCACCAGCACATAGAAGATTCCAAGGGAGACAGACTAAGGTGGGAAAGGACTCCAGGTACTGCCCTGAAGAGGATGAGGGGGAATGGCAAACCAGATCACGTGGCCGGCAGGCCCCAAGCACTGTCCTGCAAGGGCTCGGGGGAAGAGAGCCTGGGACAGCAGAGAGGGGACCCCAGACACGACTGCAGGAGAACGGGTGGCGAGACAGGCTGGGCCAAGCCAGGCCCAAGGGCTCTGGGCACTGCCCTACAGGGCGCTGTGGCGGGGGAGACAGCGCACCCTGAGCTACGCGCTGAAGGAGAGCGACTATGGGCGCCTCCCCACCTGCGACAACGAATGGGTCTCCCTGGACTCCTGGAGTCACGCTGGGCCCGGGCTCCGCGAAGTCACCGACCTCTGGGCTGGGGGGTCCGGGGCCCGACGTTCCCTTCGGGGTCGTGCCGAGGCTACCGGTGTCGGTGACAGACCCGGGCCCGATCCCCGCGGTCGGGCGGGGGGTCCCAACCCCACACTGCGGCCGCAGTAATAGCAGGAGCGGGAGCGGGAGCTGAAGCCACTGTAGGCCCATGGCGACACCTCGTTGCCAGGGAACCAATACGCTAACGTCTGACGCCATGTCGTAACTAGCTGGTCTCGCGATGACTCTTAGCTCGGGCGCGCGCGAAGCCAAGCCTCCATGCCCCTGCACCTTCCAGCGCGCATGCGCATGTCACTCTCCTCCTTCGGCCTGCCCGCCTGCCCGCTGGTTGGACAGTCGCCGACGTCGCGTCGGCTTCCTGGGGCTGGGCGCGAGAGGGAGCCGAGGTTTCCGCGGCCCTTCCCAGCAGCTCCCCCGTCGTGGGCTGACCAAGCCCGGGGGCAGCTGCCCGTCGCCGTGGGGCTCGGCCCGCCCCCGGGAAAGCTGGTCGGTCTCTCCCCTGGGCCGCCTGTCACTTGCCATTGTCCCAGTGTGGCGCCCACGCTGAGGAGAGCTCCAGACGGGCTGTGCCAGCGGGCCCGAGCCATGGCCCTGCGACCTTCCCTGGAGCAGCCCGTGCCAGAGGCGTCAGGGCAGGAAGCAGAACAGCCCTGCCAGGCATGTGGGCTCCCTGGCTAGCTGGGCTCCTAACCCCCGCGGGACCTGTCCTCCAGGCACTGAGCGCTGTTGTTCAATACAGGTTTAGCTTTGGCCTTCACAACACCCCCTGCCCCCGCGTTCCACAGCTTATTTGACTGTGCCTTGTGTGAAGAAGTACTCCCTGGTGTTTATTTTAACCTGATTGCCTGATAGTTTCATTGGACTACCCTGGTTCTGGTAATGAGCAGTCCTGTGCCAACTTGGAGATTAACAAATCCATTGCAGCGTGAGGTTTTTTTGTGGGTAAAACCCACTTTATCAGATAAGCTGGAGCAGAAATACAGAATCCAGAGTAGATATAACAGAAAAAGCAGTTACCTGTCAATTGTGGGACCAGTGTTAATGACACTAATTGAGACAGGCTGGATGTGTCCCATTCATAGCTTTTGATGTGCAAATGGGAATATCAAAGCTGGGCAAATTGTCTTTGTAGTGCATTAACTAGTTATTTATTTAAGCCTGAAATGATAGTGTCAAATTTGTAAATGAATTCTAGGTCAGCAGTCTCCCTGTGTAAGAGGGTGTTACAATTCCTTTATAGAAGAATGGCTACTTTTAAATCCATTATTGAATGTCCAAGAAGGTTAAAATGCTCCCATATAGGTTTATGTGAGTTACCATTTTCTGATGTCTGATTTGTGTCCATTTATCTTTTGTCACAGAGACTGTCTAGTTTGGCCAATATACATGGCAGAGGGGGAGTGCTGGCACTTGATGGCATATTTACATTGGAGTATATGCAATTGTATGAGCCTCTGATGTGACTTATGTGTTTCGGATCTGTGATGATATGTGGACAGAGTTGCAATGGGATTTGTTGCTGGGTGAATGTATCTGTGTGGTATGTGGCTGCTGCTAAGTATTTGCTTAAGGTTGGGGGGCTGTCTGTAGGCTAGGATTGGCTAGTCTCTCAGAGGTCTGTGAAAGTGAGGAGTTGTTTTCCAGGATAGGTTGTTGTCAGCCGGTGGTCAGGGCAGTGAGTGGTGTGTGTGAGCTATACACCCGAGACTTTAACTGCTAGGAGTGGGGTCCCTTAGCAGTGGGCAACCTGGAGGAGGTTGACGGGTGCCCCAAAGAGTTTAACGTCCGTGTCTTTACTGCTAGGATCGGGATCCTTTGCAGTGGGCAGCCAACAGGCTGACAGACGCCCCAGAGTTTAACAGGGAGAGCTTTACACCTCAGACTTTGACTGCTAGGACACAAAGTCCCGTCGCAGTGGGCAGCCTGGGGAGGCTGAGAGGTGCCCCAACGGATCTGTCCCCTGGAAGCGACACGAACCAACGCTCAAGCTCTCCCTATATCTGTCCCTTATGACCAGCTGGAGTTCTTTTGTTTGTGTTCGGTTCGGGTACAGCAGCACGGGTTCAAGTCAGAAACTCAAACCACACTTGCTTATTTGTAGGAGAAAGAAAAGAAAGAAGAAAGAAAACTTGGTTCAATATATATATTTAAACTTATAAAGTGAATGAGGGCACAATCTTATTTTCTTGTTTACAATAGAAGTGAAACAGGTTGATTAGAGAAACTTATAATAGAGTAACTAAATTAAAGTGTACACATAAGAAACACATTGCAGGTATAATTCTCACCCCTGCGTTCCAGACTTGGCGTGGCCAGCGTCTTTCTCTCAATCCCTCGGGAAGAAGTAGGGCGAGGCTGGGCGTCCCACAGACCTCGGGAGACAACATATACCTGCCAGCAGGTATAGATTGGAGCTCAAATGGGGTGGGCTACTAAACCCCTCTTTATACCCCTTGGGTCACGTAGGCTTCTTCCTGGTCTCAAGTGGCCAATTAGGAAAAATGGCTTTGAATGCCAAGTTTCCCACGGAAGGGTGCAAAGCATAATTCACACCTGGGAAACTGCAGACAATGGGCACTCTAGTATGTGATGGGCGAAGATTCCTCTCCTGGGACAGTGTAGGCGTGTCAATTACTGGTGCTAGCCATCAGGGCAGCAGGAGGGGGGGGCCCCTCCGGTTATCAGCTAGCCCATTTACTGTCTGGTTTCTGTTTATGGTAGAGTCAGGGACAGGCAGCACACCTGCATTCCCAGGGCATCAAAGGCTGACTGCCTTTCTCTTGCTCTCTGGGGGGGGGAAAAACAAGATGGGGTTCATGTCTGGCTACAGTTGTACATTATCAATGATGCGCAGGAGGGGTTTAAGCTGGGAATGATAGGGGATGACCAGTGGTGGTCTGTTTTTTTCTTTGTTGGGCCTGTCATGAAGTAGGTGACTTCTGGGTATTTGTCTGGCTCTGTCAATCTGTTTCCTTATTTCCCAAGTGGGTATTTAAGTTTTAAGAATGCTAGATATAGTTCCTGTAGGTATTTATCTCTGTCTGTGGGATTGGAGCAGTTCTGGTTGTATTTTAGGGCTTGGCTCTAGACAATGGATCATGTGATGTGTCCTGGATGGAAGCTAGAGGCATGTAGGTAAGAATAGCGGTCAGTATATTTCCAAAAGCGACAAGGAGTCCTGTAGCACCTTATAGACTAACAGATGTATTGGAGCATAAGCTTTCATGGGCAAAGACCCACTTCGTCAGATGCATGTGAAGTGGGTCTTTGCCCACGAAAGCTTATGCTCCAATACATCTGTTAGTCTATAAGGTGCCACAGGACTCCCTGTCGCTTTTGCAGATCCAGACTAACACGGCTACCCCTCTGATACTTGACAGTATATTTCCAGTATTGGGTGGTGTTTATGTGACCATTATTTATTTGTACTGTAGTTTCAAGGAAGTGGATCTCTTGAGTGGACTGATCTAGGCTGAAGTTGATAGGTAGAAATTGTTGAAATCCCTGGTGTTAGGTGAAGGGGTAAATAACACTTCCTTACTCAGTTTCACCACACCATGCATGATTTTATAGATCTCAGTCATATCCCCCCTCAGTCATCTCTTTTTTTCTAAAATGAAAAATCCCAATCTTTTTAATCTCTCACACGGAAATTGTTCTATGTTCCTAATCACTTGGATGTTCCATGTCTTTGTACTTTTTCCAGTTTTAAGATGGCTTTTTAGAGGTGGGGCAACCAGAACTGCATTCAGTATTCAAGGCATGGGCATATCATGCATTTACACAATGGCAGTATAATAGTTTCTGTGTTTTCATACAACCCCATTCCTAATGGTTCCTAACTAAGGATGTTAGCAACTAGTCTACTACTTGCTTTCCTCCCACCCCAGCCCTAGCCCCGCTGCTGTGAGAGGCTTAAAAGCTGGTTCCCCCCAGCACTGTCTCCACTGTGCCATCCTGCCTTCCCCCCCACTGCCTCTATCAGAGGCAGCAAGCTGCGGGATAGGGGAGGCTGTTCATGAAGGCCTGGGCTGGCCATGCACAGGGGCTACTCCAGCAACAGCCCCTGGCCACTGTGAACAGAGGCTGGTGCCAGAGCAGCCTTTGTTCACAGTGGACAAGGCTGGCCCTGGGCAGAGACTGCTGCAGAGTAGCCCCTGCCCATGCCCAGCCCTGTCCACCGTGAACAGGGCTGTCCACTGCAAACAGGGGCTGCTGGACTCAACACGAGCTGGCACCAAGCAGCCCCAGCTCGTGCTACTCCAAGATGCTGCACCTCTCCATTTTAAATGTAGTAAGTGTAGCTCTTACTACATTTAAAATGCAGAGCCACAGCACAGGTGGTTCCCAGAGCTGGCACCAGTTAGGACTGCTCAGTACTGTCTCGAGCTGGCTCCTGGAACTACCCCTGCTGCGGCTCTGCAGAGCGGTCCTTATCAATTAATCGTGTAGTTGATACAATTGCCTCTGATGATAGGACAAGAAGCAATGAGCTTAAACTGCAGCAAGGGAGGTTTAGGTTGGACATTAGGAAAAACTTCCTAACTTTCAGGGTGGTTAAACACTGGAATAAATTGCCTAGAGAGATGGTGGAATCTCCATCACTGGAGATATTTAAGAGTAGCTTAGACAGACATCTATCAGGATGATATAGACCGTGGTTGGTCCTACCATGGGGGCAGGGGATTGGACTTGATGATCTCTTGAGATCCTTTCCAGGTCCAGTGTTCTATGATCCTATAATCATGACAGGTATCACCACGGATTGCTTCTCTCACCTGGCTGTACTCATAAATACTCAGAAATTCACTCTTAAGCCAACCCAGAAGAAGAGTTTATTGGCCCATTCCTAGACACCATGACAGCCAGAGCCTACCTTTCCTTTACACTGTTTCAGACGCTATGCAACCTTATCAATGGAGTCAAGCATACCCCCTTCACAACGGTCCATACATGTCTCCAGATTCTGGAACAGGTGGTAGCTACCACCTCTCTGGTCCTCCTTGTGAGGTTACACATGTGCTGCCTACAGGCATGGCTCGCATTTGTTTACATTCCCAACTGACACAGTCTCGCACGACATCTCACATTTCCTCCACTAATCCTCTAATCTCTCCACTTGTGGACTATCCCAAACATCCTCCTTGCAAGCGTACCCTTTCATCACCCAGGCCCTTCAGTGGTGGTAAGAACCGATGCATCACATCTAGGCTGCGGTGCCATTGCAACACAAAGACAGTCCAGGGCACTTGGTCATGGTCTGAGATAAGACTTCACATCAACTTTCTGGAATTCAGGGCTATTCACAACACATGTGAACACTTCCTTCGCCATATCCAGGGCTGGCCTTACCATGAGGCGAACTGAGGCGGCCGCCTCAGGTGCCAGACTGTGGGTGGGGGGGGCTATTAGGACCCAGAGTGTAGAAAATTGTGTCTGCTGCTGGTGCATATGTATTCTCTCTGCTCTAGATGCACAGAGATGGTGGAGTGCTGTGCTGGAGGAAGGAGGGCACAAAGAACAGGAAGAAGGCAGAATTGAGACCTTTCAAAGTTTTGGCCCAAGTGAGGGGGCATGCGGGCGTCATTTGAGCTCCCCGCCTCAGGTGCCAAAATGTTGTGGGCCGGCCCTGCCCATATCTGAAGCAGAACTATACATGTCCTCAAGGACAATACAGCCTGTATGTTTTATATCAACATACACTGGGTGCCTGATCACGTTCTCTCTGTGCAGAGGCATTCAAGTTTTGGAACTGGTGCCTGAAAAACGATATAACTCCAACGGCAATGTACATACCAGCCGACAGAACACCACTGTGGACAGACTGAGCAGGCACTTCTTGGAGCAACATGAGTGGGATCCCAGCCTCAGCATCATTCTCCCGATCTTCGGACAATGGGGGCTTCCAGTCATAGACTTATTTGCCACAGTAGCCAACCACAAATGCCACCGATTCTGCTCCTGAGTGGGCCAAAGCAAGAGATCAGAGGAAGATGCCTTTACCATACTGTGGACCGCTCCCCTTCTGTAAGCTTTTCTGCAAAACCCTTACTCTCCAGGGCGTTCAACAAGATCCACATAGACTGAGCCACAGTGATTCTAATAGCGCCCTACTGGCCAAGGCAACTGTGGTTTCCCTACATGAATCATGTAGCGATTGATCACCCAATTCCCCTCCTGATCACACCCCACCTTCTGACCCAACATCAAAGCAAAGCTCTCCACCCAAACCTTGCTGCTCTCAAACTCACAGAATGGCTTCTTTGTGGTTCCAAAATGAGAAACTTACCTGTTCCAAGAAAGTGAAGCAGATCCTCTTGAATAGTGGTCACTCCTCCCCCAGGTACACCAACCAAAACAAATGGAGAAGATTTAAAGAGTTGTGCTGTCAACATCAGCTGCAACCAAATACAGTTCCAATGCCTACCATGCTTGAATATCTGATGGATCTTAGTGATACAGGCCTCTTTATCAGCTCCATTTGCGTCCACCTGTCTGCCACTGTTTTCCACAAAACAGAGGATGGACTCTCGCTCTTCACACATTCAATTACAAAGTGCTTTCTGGCAGGCTTGCAAAAGACACGTCCACATTTACATCCACCAGTGCCACCTTGGGACTTGAACTTAGTGCTCAGCATACTTACAAGACCACCTTTTGAATTGCTAGCTATGGCCTCTCCGGAACATCTAGCTATGAAAGTGGCCTTCATAGTAGCTATAACCTCTGCCAGAAGGGAAAGTGAAATTGCAGCTCTAATGGCTCATCCACCATGTACTGTTTTTACTAAAGACAATTCTTCGACCTCACCCAAAGTTCCTTCCTAAAGTTATATCAGACTTCCATATTAATGAGCCTATTTATTTACCCACTTATTTTCCAAAACCGCAGCGCTCTCGAAGGGAGGCAATGCTACATACTCTGGATATTAGACACGCCCTTGTGTTCTACATAGATAGAACCAGGGAATTAAAAAAAAATCAGACATACTTTTTATTTCTATGTCTATCCCCTACAGGGGAACAGCTGTCTCCATAAAGCATATCTCCAAGTGGATAGCTAATTTTATATAACCTCATACCATCTTCACAAAAGGGAACCACCTCAGACTATTATAGCACATTCCACTCATGCGATGGCCACATCAACTGCTTTTCTACATAACGTACCACTCTACATAACGTACCTGCACAGCGTGTGCCATGTTTGTCTTCCTCCCGGAAGAAAGAACGGATTTCCTCTGCACGAGGTGCAAGCTGGTCGCCATTTTGGAAGAAAAAATTAGAGGACTGGAGGCCCAAGTGTTGACCCTACGCTCGATCAGAGAGGATGAAGACTTCCTCGATAGAAGGCAGCGGTTAATCCTACAAGCACGGCAGGCGGAAGAGCCAGAGAGGGCAGTACGGGACCAGGAAGAGAACTGGCAGCATGTAACTTCTAGAAGGGGAAAAAGGCCAGCACGGGAATCCCCCAATGCTATAGAGGTAAGTAATCGCTTTCAGGCTCTCTCCACAGGCTCTGCAGTGGTGAATGCTTCGGAAGGGACCTCACAAGGAAGAAACCATAAGGGAACGCTATCTACTGTAAGGCATGGGATGCGTAGTCCTAGGGATGGGGGTTCCACGACCACCACCCCCAAAAGAAGACGACAGGTGATGGTGGTCGGGGACTCCCTCCTAAGAGGGACTGAGCCATCCATCTGCCGTCCGGACATGGAATCTCGAGAGGTGTGCTGCTTACCGGGAGCTCGAATTCAGGATGTGACTGAGAGGCTTACCAAGCTGATCAATCCTTTGGATTGCTACCCCTTCCTGCTTCTCCACGTGGGAACTAATGATACAGCCAAGAACGACCTTGAGCGGGTTACTGCAGATTATGTAGCGCTGGGAAGAAGGACCCAAGAATTCGGAGCGCAAGTGGTGTTCTCATCCATCCTCCCTGTTGAAGGGAAAGGACTGGGCAGGGATCGTCGAATTGAGGACGTAAATGCGTGGTTACGCAGGTGGTGTCGCAAAGAGGGCTTTGGTTTCTTTGACCATGGGACTCTGTTCCGGGCACAAGGATTGTTAGGAAGAGATGGGATCCACCTAACGAAGAGAGGAAGGAGCATCTTCGCGGGCAGGCTTGCAAACCTAGTGGGGAGGGCTTTAAACTAGGTTCGTTGGGGGATGGTGACCAACATGCTGAGGAGAGTGGGAAAGTTGGATACCGGGAAGGAATGCAAAGAGGAACTAGCAAGAAAGGAGGACCCCTGATTCGAATGGAGAAGATGGGGCGATCAACTGGTTATCTGAGGTGTTTGTACACTAATGCAAGAAGCCTGGGCAACAAACAGGAAGAACTGGAGGCCCTGGCCCAGTCCAAGAAATATGATTTAATTGGGATAACAGAGACTTGGTGGGATGACTCGCATGACTGGAGTGCTGTCATGGAAGGGTATAGACTGTTCAGGAAGAACAGGCAGGGGAGAAAAGGAGGAGGAGTTGCACTATACGTAAGAGAGCACTATGATTGCTCTGAACTCCAGTATATAGAGGGAGAAAAACCTGTTGAGAGTCTATGGGTTAAGTTTAGAGGTGCAAACAACAGCAGTGATGTTGTGGTTAGTGTCTGCTACAGGCCACCGAATCAGGTGGATGAGGTAGATGAGGCTTTCTTCGGACAACTGAGAGAAGCTTCCAGAGCGCAGGCCCTGGTTCTTGTAGGGGACTTTAATCACCCTGACATCTGTTGGGAGAGCAATACGGCAGTACACAGGCAATCCAGGAAGTTTTTGGAGAATGTTGGGGATAATTTCTTGGTACAAGTGCTGAAGGATCCGACCAGGGGCCGTGCGCAGCTTGACCTTCTGCTCACAAACAGGGAGAAACTAATAGGGGAAGTAGAGGTGGGTGGCAACCTGGGAAGCAGTGATCATGAGATGGTAGATTTCAGGATCCTGACCAAAGGAAGAAGAGAGAGTACAAAAATACACACTTTGGACTTCAGAAAAGCAGATTTTGACTCCCTCAGAGACCTGATGGGCAGAATCCCCTGGGATGCTAACATGAAGGGGAAAGGAGTCCAGGACAGCTGGCAGTATTTTAAAGAAGCCTTATTGAAGGCACAGAAAGAAACCATCCCGATGCGTAGCAAGAGAGGCAAACATGGTAGGAGACCGGATTGGCTTACGGGGGAAATCCTTGGTGAACTTAAGCACAAAAAGGAAGCTTACAAAAAGTGGAAACAGGGACAAATGACCAGGGAGGGGTTTAAACATATAGCTCGAGAATGCCGGGGGGTTATCAGGAAGGCGAAAGCGCAAATGGAATTGCGACTGGCTAAGGATGTGAAGGATAACAAGAAAGGTTTGTACAGGCATGTTAACAAGAAGAAGGTGATCAGAGAGGGTGTACGGCCCCTACTGGATGAAGGAGGTAACCTAGTGACAGATGATGTGGGGAAAGCTGAAGTACTCAATGCTTTCTTTGCCTCTGTATACACGGACATGGTGGGCTCCCGGACTAATGCGCTAAGTGACACAAGATGGGATGAAGATGGACAGCCCTTAGTGGGTAAAGAACAGTTTAGGAACTATTTAGAAAAGCTAAATGTACACAAATCCACGGGTCTGGACTTAATGCATCCGAGGGTATTGAGGGAGTTGGCAAATGTCATTGAGGAGCCTTTGGCCATTATCTTTGAAAAGTCGTGGAGATTGGGAGAGATCCCAGATGACTGGAAAAAGGCAAATGTAGTGCCCATCTTCAAAAAAGGGAAGAAGAACGATCCAGGGAACTATAGGCCGGTCAGTCTTACCTCGGTTCCTGGAAAAATCATGGAAGGGATCCTTAAGGAATCCATTTTGAGGCACTTGGAGGAGAGGAAAGTGATTAGGAATAGTCAGCATGGATTCACAAAGGGTAAGTCATGCCTGACCAATCTGATTAGCTTCTATGATAAGGTAACTGACTCTGTGGACATGGGAAAGTCAGTGGATGTGATATACCTTGACTTTAGCAAGGCTTTTGATACGGTCTCCCACAATATTCTTGCCAGCAAGTTAAGGGAATGTGGATTGGATAAATGGACGGTAAGATGGATAGAAAGCTGGCTAGAAGGCCGGGCCCAGCCGGTAGTGATCAACGGCTCGATGTCAGGATGGCGGTTGGTTTCTAGCGGAGTGCCCCAAGGTTCGGTTCTGGGACCGGTTTTGTTCAATATCTTTATTAATGACCTGGATGAGGGGATGGATTGCACCCTCAGCAGATTTGCAGATGACACTAAGCTAGGGGGAAAGGTAGATACGCTGGAGAGCAGGGATAGAGTCCAGAGTGACTTAGACAAATTGGAGGATTGGGCCACAAGAAATCTGATGAGGTTCACTTGGGACGGAAGAATCCCAAGCATTGTTACAGGCTGGGGACCAACCAGCTCAGTAGTAGTTCTGCAGAAAAGGACCTGGGGGTTACAGTGGATGAGAAGCTGGATATGAGTCAACAGTGTGCCCTTGCAGCCAAGAAGGCTAATGGCATATTAGGGTGCATTAAGAGGAGCATTGCCAGCAGATCCAGAGATGCGATTATTCCCCTTTATTCGGCTCTGGTGAGGCCACAGCTGGAGTATTGTGTCCAGTTCTGGGCCCCCCACTACAAAAAGGATGTGGACGCATTGGAGAGGGTCCAGCGGAGGGCAACCAAAATGATTAGGGGGCTGGAGCATATGACCTATGAGGAGAGGCTGAGGGAGTTGGGTCTGTTTAGTCTGCAGAAGCGAAGAGTGAGGGGGGATTTGAGAGCAGCCTTCAACTTCCTGAAGGGAGGTTCCAAAGAGGATGGAGAAAGGCTGTTCTCAGTAGTGACAGATGGCAGAACAAGGAGCAATGGTCTCAAGTTGTGGTGGGAGAGGTCCAGGTTGGATATTAGGAAAAACTATTTCACTAGGAGAGTGGTGAAACACTGGAATGGGTTACCTAGGGAAGTAGTGGGGTCTCCATCTCTAGAGGTATTTAAGTCTCGGCTTGACAAAGCCCTGACTGGGTTTATCTAGTTGGGATTGGTCCTGGTTGTCTAGCTGGTGAGTCTTGCCCACATGCTCAGGGTTCAGCTGATCGCCATATTTGGGGTTGGGAAGGATTTTCCTCTAGGGTAGATTGGCAGAGGCCCTGGAGGTTTTTCGCCTTCCTCTGTAGCATGGGGTACGGATCACTTGCTGGAGGATTCTCTGCATCTTGGGGTCCTTAAACCATTTGAGGACTTCAATATCTGAGATATAGGTGAGAAGATTATTCTAGGAGAGGGTGGGTGAGATTCTATGGCCTGCATTGTGCAGGGGGTCAGACTAGATGATCATAATGGTCCCTTCTGACCTTAAAGTCTATGAGAAGACTCATAGAAATCTGTAGAGCAGTGATGTGGTCTTCACACCACACTTTTACACAACATTATGCTCTGCAGCAAGGACCCACGCCTAGCACCACTTTAGCTGATGCATTCCTTCCCTAAATTCGACTCCAAGACCCATCACCATGGGTGGCGGGTACTGCTAACTAGTCACCTGAGTAAAGCACCCACATGGACACTGTGCAAAGGAGAAGTAGTTGTTACTTACCCTGTGCAGTAATGATGGTTTTTCAAGATGTCCCCCTATGGGTGCTCCACTACCCTCCCTTCCTCCCTGCTACTTGGAGTCCATTAGAGGATTTCCAGTAGAAAAGGAATGGAGGGGGACCCTTGCAGCATGCGCAGCTAACGGACAAAAATAGTGCAAGATGGCAGCTGTGCATGCGCAATGCAGAAGGCACTGCTAGGCAAAAATCTCCAATTGCTGGTGCGAGGATACACCGAGACCTGAGTGGAGCAGCCACAGGAACACACATCTCGAAGAACCATTGTTACTGCACAGGGTGAGTAACTTCTTCTTTTGTGGTATAGGTAAAAAGTTACCTAATTTGCAGGGCTTGACAAACGGCAGCGAAAGCTGCTCGCTAGCCCTGCACTGCGCATGCACAAGAGCCGCATGCGCGCACTGCCGGTAAACAGGGCACACGGCTGAAATCTACTTGCCATGGGCGAGTTGATTTTATAGTTTGTCAAGCCCTGCTAATTTGAAATGAGGGTTTAAACATTTCTTTGCATCACTGCAGCTCAAAAACAGCTTGTTACAGGCTATTTAACCTTTACATATAAATCTCCCTGAAAGCTCATTCTCTGGCTAGATTTGATTGTAATTAAGCAAAGGTTTTAATTATTATTGTTTATGGTTAATGACTGCGTCTTAGAAAATGACCAAAGGGTCTTTCTTGTACTTCACTATTGTAGCAGATTGATTTTTCTTTAGTTGAGTTTAGGGGCTAGCCAATCTGCATTCTAGTTCTGGGTTGGCAGTTTTGTTCAGTCTTTCAAGTATCATTGTTACTTGCAAGGGGGAGCAGGCAACAGACTTGCCTGGTGCCCTTGGGCAAGATGGGGGAGCCCCTGGCTCCATGATCTCAGAAGAGGCAGGAGTCAAGGCAACCAGCCCTTAGCATACCACTCAGAGTGCGCTACATGCTGGCTCATCAATGGGGGGGGGGGGTGCAGTTGCCCCAGGCCCCTTGAATCACCCCGGAGCGCTGCTCCATGTGGCACTGAGGGCTGGGGGGGAGCAAGCCACAGTCCAGGCAACATTGAGGGCTGGCTGCTCTGGTTCCACCCCTTCCACCTGCGGCCCCACTCCTTCCAGGGGGGAGGGAGCTGCCCCTGCATACTTTGCCCAAGGGTCCATGGTGGCTGTCAGCCTTGCTGGCCATACAGTGTGCTAGTGACAATTTAAAGGGGCCTGTGCCTTCAGCCACTGCTGCTGCAGCTGCCACTGCCACTGCCACAGTAGCAGCAGCGGCCAGAAGCCATGGGCCCTTTTGAATTGCTGGGCCTTGGAGCAGTTGCCCCCATTTGCTCTCCCACACTGGTGAGCCTGGTTATTTGTAGCGGTGGGAACTCTGCAGACTGGCTAGTAATTCTGTTTCCTTTTCTTCTGCTAAGTATGAAGACAAATGGTCAACCTGTTGTTGTATTAGGTGTAATTAAAGATCCCCTTTAATATACGACCTGTCCGTAGCACTCAGGATTCCATTATGCAGGAATCCATTATGAGCCCTACAGTCACTCCCTTCTTCCTGCCTCAGAAAAGTATCATCTTAAGTTTGGCATCTGAGCAGTTAACACACCAATTGATTTCCATCTACTGTAGTTTCAGGGGCCAGTAGTTTGAAGGCAAATTGTCAAACCAACTTTGAAATAGTGATCCTTAAAGCTGAGGCTTTAGTATATTGCTCCCCAGAACTGATTATCCCTCACTTACACCAGGTTTAATCATACTCACCTCCACTGAGGGCAGTTGAGTGACAATGGGGAAAAACTGGAGAGAGAAGTATGAGGCCTAAGATATTTAGTTTGTTTGAGTCTCTTATATTAGGAAACATTTTATTATAAAAATTACACATTACAAACAGATGAAAACCATTTAATATATGATCTAGAGCAGACTTTTCAAACTCTGGGGCCTGGTTCTGTTTGGGGGAAAGGTTTTTAATTAGGAATCACTTCTGTTTACAGTCCGAAATTAAGAATATGCCAGTGGCTGGGAACCTCCCTGCTAAAATCCTTCTTGAGGTCAGATGGGCTGCAGAGACTTAAACAGAGATTCTCCTGCACTGACTCCTCCAACCCACCTGAGTCTGCTTTTGGGTTGGCATTTAATGCAAGGAGAGGTCTCCCCTTGCCTACTCGGTGTTTCCCCTGGTGGTGCACAGGGAGATGGAAAAGATAGAGTTAAGCGAAGGGAGAAGTTTATCCTCTCAGGGCTTGCAAGGTGTAACCTGGGCTCTTTAGATTGTAACAGGAAGTAGGGCTACAATGGGAAAGTCTGCACCTGAATCCCCTCAAATATTCTTCACTGCCCTCAATCATCCCTGCTGAAGATGCCAGACTCCCCATGCTACCCGTACTCCCTTCAGTATCCTGCTCTCCACTAGATTCCCTACATACACCTCAGCTCCAGACAGATTACACATGACAATGACCACAGGAACATACAACAGGGAGCTGAAAAGGACCATAGGTGTGACTTTTCAGATTATTCTGGAATAAAGATTTTTAAAGTTATTTAGAAGCATTTTAAAAGGATAAAAATGCTGCTCCCTAAATATATTCCTGCGGTTCCTTAAAGAATACAATTAATTCTGCCCTCAAAATATTAATTCTGCCTCCAAGATTAGCATAATACAATTAGGGTTGCCAGGTGTCCGGTATTCTACCGGACAGTCCAGTTTTTGGGCCCTCTGTCCGGTAAAAACCAGAAAATACTGGACATGTGCAATGTCCGGTATTTCCTGGATTTCTGGCTGGGCGCTGGACGGAAGCCTGGCAGGGGCTAGGAGAGTGGCTGGGAAGCGGGGCGCGATCGGCGCTCGGAGCCCTGGCTGTGTCTGACACCTCGGGGAGGAGGAGAAGCCCTGTCCCTACTCCTGAGCGCATGGTGGAGCCGCAGCCAGACTCACTCGCGCTTCTCCGGACCGTGCACAGGACTGACAGCGCCTTGGGATCTGCACGTGCCCGGGTCAGTCCCGACCCCCCCCCCCCGCCCCGCTTCCCCCGAACCTTCCCGACCAGCTCCGCTGCCCCCGACCCCCTCCCGGCCACCCCTGCTTCCTGCCAGCCGGTTCTCCTCCTCCCAGTCTCCCCTGGCCAGCCGTGCTGCCCCCGACCCCTCCCCCATCTCCCTAGGCCAGTCGCGCTGCCCCCGACCCCTCCCTCATCTCCCCGGGCCAGCCGCGCTGCCCCAACCCCCTGCCCGCCAGCTCCGCCCTCCCCCCATCTCCCCCGGCCAGCCATGCTGCCCCGACCCCCCCATCTCCTCGGGCCAGCCGTGCTGCCCCCGACCCCCCTCCCGGCCAGCCCTGCCCCCCTTCCCGCCAGTCCCCGCCCCTCCCCTCCCCCATCAAGTGTGTCTGGTGATGATTCCCAAATGACAACTACTTGTTGAGATCTGTCAACCAGTTTTCAATTCATTTAGCATGTCCTTTTAAAATATTGTATGTAGGGTTCCAGGTAGGTTTAGAAAAAATACCAAACAGAGGTGTTTCTAACAGAGTTCAACAGCGATTATTTTGAGCTTAACACTATTTGTTATTTTTAATCAATGACCTGGAGTTTGATATAAATTACTACTAAAAGTTTGTGGATGGCAGAAAAATTGGTAGAGTGACAAAAATGATGATGAGAAGCTTCAGAGGTGTAGCTGAGTTAGTCTGTAACTGGAAAAACTTAAAAAAATAACGAATAGTCTAGCAGCACTTTAAAGACTAACAAAACATATAGATGCTTTCGTGGGTACAAGATGAAGACAGCGTAGTCATACAGAACAATCTGGATTAATTGATAAACTGAGCACATTAAATATACATTTTCATATTGTCAAATGCAAAGTGGATATATAAACAGGAGTAGTGAATGGAATAAGGAGGTGATTTTACTTCTGGAAATGGCACTGGTGCACACATTTTCAAAAGGATATTGAAATTTTGAGAAATTTCAGAGGAGAGCCACAAACACGATTAGAGGGATTAAAATGATTTAAAATGCCTTACATTGAGGGAATTAAATAGTTTAATCAGTTTAGTGTATCAGGCAGAAGATTGAGAGGTGACTTGCTCACAGTGTCTAAGGCCAAGATCTCAAAGGTCTGTAGGCTGCTGACTTCCACTGAAATCAGTCAAAATTAAAAATCTAATACCTTTCAGGATCTGGGTCTACGTGCCTTCACAGGCACACAATTGCAGCTGTTAAGGGGCTGTTTAATTTACAAGTTAAAGCTGGGCAAGTTAAAATTAGATGTAAAGTACAAGTAAGGGGGATTAATCATTGTGTGGCAGGGTGTTGCCCTGCCCTGGCCCTTTAAGGGGCCAAGGAGCTGGAGGGAGGAGAGCCCAGCTGAGGGCCATAAGGAGGGCCCAGCTGAGGGCTATAAGAACAGCTCCTGGGACCTGCCTGCTGCTCTGGAGGAGAGAGCAGTTAAGACTTGACGGCCAGGGAAGAAGGAGGCTCCCTGGAGGCGGGCAGGACTGGGGAGGCTCAGGCAGGAGGAACCCAGGCTACATGGCCGGAGGCCCAGTGCTGCATAGGAGGCAGTCATGAAGGGCTGGGGCGAGCATAGGAGGCAACCCTAAAGGGCTGGGCTGCATAGGAGGCAGCCACAGCTGCATAGGAGGCAGCTGCGGTAGGCTGGGAAGCCCCAGGCCATAAGTCCGGGAGGCAACCGGGCAGGCAGAGGCGCGCCTGTGGCCAGGGAGTAGGGGCCTAGAGATCCTGTAGCCTGCCCAGAGGGGCTGTTAAGGGGCTGGCAGGGGACCTGAGGCCAGGACGGCGTGAGGGGAGCTAGAAGTCCCCGAGAGGAAGAACTGGGGGTCCCTGGGAGTAAGGAGGACCCTGAACTGTAACAACATGGACTCTCCCCCGGAAGGGGAGGTGCGGATGAACTATGGAGTGGTCACTGCCAGAGGGTGGTGACCTGAAGAATTCCACCACACCCAAAGGGGGCACGTCGGAACAGCCGGCTACTCCCCCCCCCCAGGAGGCCACCTGGGAAGGAAAAGCCAGGCGAAAAGGAAAAGTGAGTGAATCCCTACAATTGGAACAAACAACCAAGGGAAGTGGTGGGTTCATTATTTCATGGCTGTCTTCAGACCACCAGTGGATATCTTTCCAGATGATATGCTTTACTCTAACACAAATTATTGGTCAAGGTCTATGGTAGGGGTAGGCAATAATTTTTGGTGGGGGGGGGGGGCACTCCAAGGTTTTGGTAAGTGATCAAGGGCCGCACTTTTTTGTGGAGAGGGTTCAGGGTCTAGGTTGGAGGTTGGGTGCAGAAGGGTGCACAGGGTAAAGGACTGGGGTGCAGGAGACGGTGTGGGGTTTCAGAGTGTGTTTGGGTGGAGGAAGGGATTGTGACCTGGGTGAGGGATTAGGGTGTAGGGTTAGGGAGGAAGTGTGAGTGCAGGAGAGGATTCTGGCCTGGGAGAGAGGTTTAGGAGGGGGTACAGGATCTGGGAGGGAGTTGTCACCTGGGGCAGGGGATACAGAGGGTTTGGATGGTGGCCTGAGGGAGGGAGTTGAGGTGCAGGAGGCGCAGTGGTGCCAGGGGCAGGTGCTGGCTGGGAGAAGTTTACCTAAGTGTCTCCTGGCCCCAGCCCGCTTGAAAATACAGGCTGCTCCCTCTACGTGGAGCTCAACTCTGGGTGGGGGAAGAGGCTTGCACAGCCCCTGTCTCTTAGGCCAATCTCTCAGTTCCAATTGGCTGGCTGTTTCCAGCCAATCGGAGCTGAGCAATTGGCTGAGGTCAGTTTTTATTGGCCGGTTGTTTCTAGCCAATCAGAGCTGAAGACTGGGCTGGGGGGCAGGGAGATTGCACAAAGACTCCCCCTCCCTGCAGAGCAGAGAACTGCAGGGACTATGTAACAAGAAGATTTTCTATAAATATATTAGAAGCAAGAGGAAAACCAAGGACAGGATAGGCCCATTGCTCAGTGAGGAGAGAGAAACAGTAATCGGAAATTTGGAAGTGGCAGAAGTGCTTAATAACTCTCAGCTTGACAAAGCCCTGGCTGGGTTGATTTAGTTGGGATTGGCCCTGCCTAGAGCAGGGGGCTGGACTTGATGACCTTCTGAGGTCTCTTCCAGCTCTATGGTTCTATGATTCTAACTTCTTTGTTTCGGTCTTCACCAAGAAGTCTGAAGATAATAGGGTGATAGGTAACAGCCAGCATGGATTTGTAAAGAACAAACCATGTCAAACCAATCTGATAGCTTTCTTTGATAGGATAACGAGTCTTGTGGATAAGGGCCAAGTGGTAGATGTGGTATACCTAGACTTTAGTAAGGCATTTAATACGATCTCACATGATCTTCTTATCAATAAACTAGGCAAATACAACTTAGATGGGACTACTATAAGGTGGATGCATAACTGGCTGGATAACTGTTCTCAGTCCTGCTAGAAGGACATAACAAATGGGGTTCCGCAGAGGTCTGTTTTGGGACCGGTTCTGTTCAATATCTTCATCAACGATTTAGATATTGGCATAGAGAATATGCTTATTAAGTTTGCAGATGATACAAAGCTGGGAGGGGTTGCAATTGCTTTGGAGAATTGGATCATAATTCAAAATGATCTGGACAAACTGGAGAAATGGTCTGAGGTAAACAGGATGAAGTTTAATAAGGACAAGTGCAAAGTACTCCACTTAGGAAGGAACAATCAGTTTCACACATACAGAATGGAAAGTGACTGTCTAGGAAGGAGTACTGCAGAAAGGGATCTAGGCGTCAGAGTGGACCACAAGCTAAATATGAGTCTACAGTGTGATGCTGTTGCCAAAAAAGTAAACATGATACTGGGATGCATTAACAGGTGTATTGTGAGCAAGACACGAGAAGTCATTCTTCCGCTCTACCCTGCACTGATCAGGCCTCAATTGAAGTATTGTGTCCTGTTCTAGGCACCACATTTTAAAAAATATGTGGAGAAATTGGAGAAGATCCAGAGAAGAGCAATAAGAATGATGAAAGATCTGGAGAACATGACCTATAAAGGAAGACTGAAAGAATTGGAGTGGTTTAGTTTGGAAAGGAGAAGGTTGAGAGGGGACATGAGAGTGGTTTTCAGGTATCTAAAAGGATGTCACGAGGAGGCAGGAAAAATTGTTCTCCTTGGCCTCTGAGGATAAGACAAGAAGCAATGGGCATAAACTGCAGCAAGGGAGGTTTAGGCTGGACATTAGGAAAAACTTCCTGCCTGTCAGGGTGGTTAAACACTGGAATAAATTGCCTAGGGAGCTTGTGGAATCTCCATCTCTGGAGATATTTAAGAGCAGGTCAGATAGACATCTATCAGGGATGGTCTAGAAGATGGTACTGGGTCCTGCTGAGTAGTATAAGGGCCCTACCATCAATCAAACATTAGCCCCGCCCCCTGACCCCAGAAGTCCCCCCACCCCCCACCCCCACCCCCAGGCACCGGAAGTCCCGCCCTTGGGGGGGGGGTAGTACATCCGGGGTCAAGAGGGACAGGTGACCGGAAGTAAAGGGTGTCATGTGACGCCCTGTTAGGCCCAGCCCCTGTCACCGGAAGTCCCGCCCTTGGGGTAATACATCCGGGGTCAAGAGGGACAGGTGACCGGAAGTAAAAGGTGTCATGTGACGCCTCTAAGGACTCGCCCCGCCTCCCTCTACCAATTAGGAAGGGTTTTTCCCCTGTAGGACCGCCCCGCGAACCGCTTTGACCAATCGGGGGGCAGTTCCGGGACCGGATGACCCGCCCAGAAGTGGGTCATGTGACCCCTCTAAGAACTCGCCCTGCCTCCCTCTACCAATCAGGAAGGGTTTTCCCCTATAGGACCGCCCTGCGAACCGCTTTGACCAATCAGGGGGCAGTTCCGGGACCGGTTGACCAGACCGGAAGCATGGCGTGTGACCCCTCTAAGAGCTTCCCGTGACACCCTCTGCCAATCAGAGCATAGCACTTCCCTATAAGTTCTAGCGCCACACAAAAGAGGCCATCTTGTTCCAAGAGCGCATGTTTCAGAGATCGTGCAAACGCTGAGCAGAAACATGGCTTCTTTCACCAACTTTGTTTTGGTGCCGAGAAGAAAGCGCTACATCAGCGACAGTTCCGAGAAGGAAGGAGAAGTAGAAGGGAGCCCTTTGGCCCAGCCACTGATGGATACACCAGTATCTGATGCCAAAACCCAACCGCTCATGAGGCAGCCTGACGAGCTAGACGACCTGGAGGAGGAAGGTGCCAACAGCTCCCAGGAGTCGGACAAGGTGAACGGAAAAGAAGTCAAACAGGTAAATGAAAGATCGAAGTTGGGGCATCATGGGTTAGGAAACTGGGATTTTGTAAACCTAAAAAAAAATGACCAGAGGGTCTTACATTATTTCTTTCTGGCAATCTCTCAACAGCTCGACGATGCCTTTCTAGCTGACCCTTTCTAGGACAGCATTGCATCGGACAAGGAAGACGGACCGGGCCCACCTTGTTTTTGCTCAACACCGATACAAAGCATTGAAGAGAAGGCCAAGGATGACGGCCATGAAGAATTCAGGAGGTGGCTTGGCATTGACCTAGTTGAGCCAGTGCCACATCATAAGCGTAAAAAAGTTATGCGCTCTATTGTACGCGTTGGTGTTTATACCGTCCTTAGTCACTGTCTTAGGGAAAAGCTTTTTGAGGACTGTGAGGGTTGTGTCATAGATGCGCCAGCCCAGCGGCACCATGACTGTGTGACTTGGACTTCAGAGGATATAAACTGCAAGCTCCGGGGCCTATGTGCTGAACTGTGTTTGGAAAGCTTATTAAATACTATTATTGCTGTAGGTTATGCTATGCAATGTCTGTACTTAACTCAAGAACACTTAGCGCAAGGGGTGACTTTGGTAAATGCAGTGCAATTCAGTCAAGATCCTCACAGTGTTTTAAAGACCATGACCAAGCCAAAAGACGCCTGCTTAGAGCGTTATATTGAACGTCTGGTGCATACAAAAAGTTACAGAACCCTGCTTAAGAAAAAGACTATTTGTAAGATGTCTAAAAGGATGAAGTTAGAGAATGGTGAGGGGACACACATGAGATATAAAACTTGGTAGCTGTAAATATCTATTGAAAAGGGGCTTTTGTGACTATCTTCTGTCAGAAGGTTTGTGTGATCCTTACATGAGTAAAAGTTTTGGTGGAACACATGGCCTGTATGTCTTTTAAATAAAATCATTTAAAAAAATAAAGTTTGTGAGAATCCATTTTGTATAAAGGGGCCCATTTACTGAAAAACCCTGAAAGATGTATGGTAGAAACTCAGGGAAGAAAAAACCCCTCCAAAATGTTTTGTTTTTTAAATAAAAGGAAAAAAATCAAGCCTCCCAGTTAGGATTTATTAGACATGAACTCAATGGTTTAACCACACCTCACTCACTGAATAGCCAGGGGGCTCTAGTCAATGGTTAGGTTTAGGTGTGACCACTTACCCTTGTTGAGGTTAATGTTCAGTAATTAAATTTGATGGGTTGGATGGGTGGGCTCTGATGAATATCTAATTAAATAACACCTCAGGAGTTTGCAGATGCTATTGGACAGTTTAAATATAACCCCTGGGGTTGGTAGAGCACTATCGGACAGTTTAAAGGACACAGGAGTTGGTAGACGCGCTATTGGACAGTTTAAATATGACCTAGGAGTAGGTTGAATGCTATGGGCTACTCTTTCTAGCCATTAAAAGTTAAAAAAAATTAAGGGTCTAACCCAAAACTGAAATGTTTCAAACTTTTACCATACTTTAGAACAAGCATTTGCTCTAAAGACAATCAAACACTTAAAAGCATTTTGTTTAAACCCCAAGCCTTAAGCATGAAAGAAACGTGTTTAAAAAAACAAATCCCAAGACATTTATTGATATCTGCAAAGTGTCTCCACATGGAAATGGGTACAGCTACATTAAGGATTGGTGCTTTTACTGTTAATACTGTAAGAAGGCCCTACAAAAAAAAATGTATTTTAACTAAAAGAAAAAAAAATTAGCCAAAAGCAACCCAGTTGTGGAGACAGCTTAATTCCCCCACCCCAGATCACAAAAGGCAATGCTAGGGAGGGGTGCCTAAAGTCTTTAAGGGTCTATTATTTTAGAGTTGCAGTGATCAAATTAACCTGCTAGCTACTATGTTGAAGTTGTTTGAAACAATGGGTTAGGATGGTATAAAAACCTAGGTATTTTGGAGACTGTCCTTTTCAACAGAAACTTTCTTGAATGGCTGCTGGACTGCAAGAGGAGAAGGTATGTTCCCTGTTTTTAACTTTGAAAATATATATTATATAATGCCATTCTTTGGCCATGCTCTCTTAGTAAAATAATGGTGGCTATCTTTATTGCAGTGTGATCTGTTTAGCATGGAACCAGTAACTTTAAGCTGCAGTTCACCACCAGGCCAAGGTAAAAACCATTTTAACTGTAGTTGTGCTTAATACTGTTTATAAAAAAACAAACAAAAAACTGGGTAATACTAACTAACATTTGTGCATGTTCTTTAACCTGAAGGCCCAAGTACACATGGGGGGGAACAGAACAAGCATGTGCTTGCAACACTTTATCCCATAGTGAAAGGTAACTTTTTTGCAATTGGCTTTTAAATGCATGTAGTGCTGCTGGGGGGGTGTGTGTGCGTGCGCGCGTGCGCGCAAAATGTGATGTGTTTTTAAAATGGGGTTTGAGGCATTTGGGGGTAATCCTAACAAACATTTTTTTTGTTTGTTCTTTATTCCATAGTCCCAAATATACATAGGGGAAAACAGAATAGCCCTGTGCCAGCATGCCTTTACCCTGTGGTAGAAGGTAACTATCCATAATTATTTTTAAAGCGTGTGGGTTATTTTTTTCTTTTAACTAATTGTAATGTTTAAATTGTGAGTTGGGTTTTTTTCAAAACTTAATTGTGGGGGAGCTTATTGGTGTTTTTAAACTATATGTTGGCAAACTGCTGGTATAGAGTGTTTGGTGGGTTGCTTTTTCTGTGCAAAATGTGATGTGTTTTTTAAAATGGGGTTTGAGGCATTTGGGGGGTAATCCTAACTAACCAAAAACCCAAGCACACATGTGCCTTTTAAATGCATGTGGTGCTGCTGGGGGGTGTGTGTGTGTGTGAGAGAGAGAGAGAGAGAGAGAGAGAGAGGAGGTCTGTGCAAGACATAGGTGTGGTTTTTAAAAAGTATTTGGTTGCAAACTGTTGGTTTGTTTCAAACTAACAGGGTTTTTTACTGTGCAAAATGTGACGTGTTTAAAAAATGTTTGTGGGTTTTTTGTTGTTTTTTTGTTTGTTTGTTTTTTTAAGTGGTAGAAATAAACTCAAAACTGGTGTTTGTTGTACAGCCTGAAATGGATTATTTTGTTTTAAAGCTATAACTTTTTAAATAGAAAAACACCCTAATGATTTTTTTAAAGTTTACAAGAGGGTTTCATGTGTTTTATAATAATATTGTTTGCGCCACAGTACAGTCAAAACATGAGAGATCCTTAGACCAGAGAGAAAACAAGCTCAAAAGAAAAAGGAAAGAGACAGCTGAAAAGGAAAATTTACCAGCATCAGTGACTGATGGATGGATGAAGCCCAGTAAACATATTTTGCTTATCGGTTTGGTTGTTCTATGAGGTTTTAAGTAAATACATAGGTGTGGGTGAGAAAGATGGTAAAGTTCAGTTTGTTTGGGTTTTTCCCCCACCTCATAGGCATGGGCAACTTTTCTGACAAGGCTGTAGTCAGAGCTACAAGGATACCTCCTCCAGAACCGCCAAAGAACCAGGAATCTGCTTTGAGACCTTTAACAACGCCAAACAGCACAAGAGTGCAGATGAAGCACCTGGGCGGTCCAAACCTCATATACGTCAAACCCAAGGACAAAACAAAAGACTCTGGTAAAAAACAACCATGCAACCACAACTCCAGTTCCTCAGCGGCCACCACCACACCATGCCCTGAGGAAACTGTGAGCGAAAACACCCACATTCACAAACCCAGAGCACACACTCTAGGGGTTCTGAATGTGCGCAAACCCGGAGCACACGCTCTAGGGACTGCGTATAAAAAACCAAGGACTGAAAACTCCTGCAATGCCGAGGTATTGCAGCCACGCAAACACAACTCCGGTTCCTCAGTGGCCACTGCCACACCAAGCCCTGAGAAAACTGTGAGTGAAAATGCCCACATTCACAAACCCAGAGCATGCACTCTAGGGGTTCTGAACGTGCGCAAAACCACACACATTCACAAACCCGGAGCATGCGCTCTAGGGGTTGTGAATAAAAAACCAAGGACTGACAAACCATTCTCCCAAAACCATAAGCTCATCACAGCTCCCCCATATTCTAGTATTGGGGAAGAGTTTGATGCTTCATTCAGAAAACTGGTGAACTCTGTATCCTCAGGGGGCCTAAAAGAAAGGGGCCTGGGTAAAAGGGGCAACCTCCAGGGTACATATCAGCTCATGTGTAAACAAAAAGGGGGACAGCACTTGGGGGATAAACAGATGGCTGCCAAAAAGTTTCAGGCCAGGGCTGCTGTAAAAATTTTAAAAAGGGCTAAAGAGGTAATGAGGAAAAAAAACCAAAAAGAGATGCCCCCTACTGGAGGCTCTCAAACTGGCTTGTCTGAAAATGGGGAGGCGGAATCAGACTCTGGTTTAGCAAATTCCCCAGAGGGCTCTCTAGACGGGTCCCATTCTATTCCCAATGACCCTCATGGAGGCGCCTCAGAGTCTGACTCTCAAATAGCCTCTGAGATAGAAGATACCACTAATGGTCCCATAGAGGAACCCCCAAGTAACCCTGAAAATGCAGAGGTGTATATGGAGAGAGTGAGAAGTTGGCAACGTGAGCTACCTAGATTTGGGGGGGCGGTGTATTGTGAGGAATTTCGTTTTGTCAATCTTGAGCAAATAAATTCAGCTCAGCAGGTTGTTGAAACCATACTCGGGGATACAGTTAGTTCTAGATGACGTTAATGGAAGGATAGGTCCTGATGATTATGTTCAGTTGCGTTTAGAGAGCCGTAATTTAACTGACCCCTTGTTTTCAGTCAGAAGAACTAGGGATGAGCTCTCAGCTGGGGATTTCTTAAATCAGACCTCAAAGCTGTTACAGAGTAATAGAGAGTTGCACCTCGATGGGACATTGCGCCTCGTTGTGACAGTTGTAAAAAACAGGGGTGGGGGCGCTCGTAGAGTTTTAAATTCTATCCTTAGTAGTCAAATTATTCATAAAAAGAGACCATGGTTAGTAGACCTGGCTTACACCGGTACCAATCTGTGTTTTGCGGGCGGGCTCTTGGCCATCATGGCCGATCGTAAACCTACGGACGCCGAATTGTTAGAGGGGGCGAGAAAGCTGCACGAGAAACTGGGGTGGTCCGATCCAAAAAAGGTTATGCTCAGCGACGTAGCAAAGTTTGAACAGCATTTAGGAGTTAACATACAGGTGGTGCTGTATACGGTGAAAGGCGGCTGGGGCTTTTTTAAAACAGGGGGCCCTGTGTACCCCAAGACTTGTTTTATCCTGTTGCACGATGAGCATTACTATGGGGTTCTGGATGTGAAAAAGTTGTTCAGAGCGAAAAATTATTGTGAGTTTTGCCACATAGTGTACAGTCACGACCACTCTTGTAGGTATCGTTGCCGCCTCTGCTTGAGCGGAACGTGCTCAGACAGCGTGGGCATGCTGCTGAGGTGTCCTAGCTGTAGACTGCATTGTCAGTCCAAAGAGTGTTTAGACAGACACATAGACTGCGCATCGAAAAACAAGTCGAATGCCTGTCTAAAACTTTGTGTGATGAATGTCAGTCTTACGTGAACAAGCGGCACCGCTGTAAAGGGCGACGCTGTAAGCAGTGTAAGGGCTTGCTTGTGGGCAACATAGACAGTCACCTGTGTTTTATGGACTGTATTAAAAAGCCCGAATCCTCAGAAAAGTACATTTTTTATGATTTTGAGTGCATGCAGGAGACTGGATTGCACATACCCAATTATATTTTTGCTTTGTCCCTAACCCCAGAAAAATCCTGGGAATTTAAGGGCAACGAGTGCCTTTCTAACTTTATTAAGACCTTTATTGTCAAAAAGTTCCGTGACTACACATTCCTAGCACACAATTCCAAAGGTTATGATGCATACTTTATTGTGAGACAGTTACTGAAAGAAAAGATGGGAGTAGAACTGATCACTCAGGGTAGTAAACTGATGTGTGTGGAAGTTAAGGCCTTGAGCATTCATTTTATAGAGTCTTTAAACTTCTTGCCCATGAAGCTTAGCAAGCTACCGCAGGCGATGGGGTTTGAAGGGTGCAAAGGGTATTTTCCACATTTTTTTAACACTTTAGAAAATCAAAATTACGTGGGGCCTATGCCCGGTGTGGGACACTATGGTGTAGAAAGCATGATGCCCGGGGAAAAAGCAGAGTTTCTCGACTGGTATCAGGACCACAGCTCTGAGATGTTTGACTTGCAGAAAGAGCTCGCGTATTACTGTCAACAGGATGTTAAAATTTTGAGACAGGCTTGTATGGTATACCGAGAAGAGATTATGAAAATGACAGAGATGGGGGCTGTAGCAGAGAGAGGCCCTGGTAAATTCACTGAGATAACCTGTATATCAGTCCTTTCCAGTACATCATGCTGGCATCTGTCTGCATGACTATGTACAGTTTATGTTTTTGGAGCCTAACACGGTAGCTCTTCTCCCTCCAGACAACTATCACAGGCAGAAAAAGAGATATTCGACCCCATCTATTCAGTGGCTGCTATATACCTCTTACAAAGAAAATATACAAATACGGCATGCTTTACAGGGTGGGGAACTACAGGTAGGCCCCTACTTTTTAGACGGTTACGCAGATATTGACGGGGGGCGCACAGCCTTTGTGTTTAATGGGTGTTTTTTCCACGGCTGTGTCCTCTGTTATTGTGAAAAAGCACAAAACCCTATGACAGGGACAACTTTTGGTTTTCTTTATTACAAGACGCAGCTTAAGACCGACTATCTAAAACGACTTGGTTTTGTAGTGAAGACTCTCTGGGAGCACGAGTGGGAGGTGATGAAAGAAACAGACAGGGAGCTTGCAGGCTTTTTAAACCGAGCCCAGTTACCCCAGCCTCTCAGGCCTAGGGATGCTCTTTTTGGGGGGAGGACAAACGCTATCCGCCTATATTACAAGCCTAACCCTGGGGAAGAAATCCACTATTATGATTTTACCAGCCTGTATCCTTTCGTAAAACAAAACCAAAGAATACCCTATTGGACACCCCGATATAGTTTATGACAACTTTGGACCCCTCGCAAATTATTTTGGAATTGCAAAAGTTAAGGTGTACCCCCCGCGAGGCCTCTTTTCCCATTGTTACCTGTCAGAGTGGGTGGTAAGCTTATGTTCCCGCTATGCCAAACGTGTGCAGAAACCAAGCAGCGGGAGACGTGCACCCATACTGATGAGGAGAGAGCTATCCTGGGGACATGGTGCACGGTGGAATTGAATGTGCCCATAGCAAAGGGGTATACAGTGGCTAAAATCTATGAAATCTGGCATTTTAATGACAAATCTGACAAGCTCTTTTCAGAGTACATAAAATTACACCTCCGGCAGAAACAAGAGGCTTCAGGGTATCCCAGCTGGTGCACAGATGAACAAAAACAAAATAAATACGTTAACTATTTTTACCAAAAAGAAGGCGTGCGTTTACGCCAACACGAGATCAGGTCGAACCCTGCTAAACGCCAAATTGCTAAACTGTTTTTAAATTCTCTGGGGGGTAAATTCGGCCAAAGAACAAACCTACCCAACACCAGCATCATGAGAGACCCTGACGAACTCTTTCAGTACCTGTTTTCCCCCAATTATGGGGTTTCATCCTGCGAGTTTATCGACGATGAAACAGCGTGCGTGTCTTGGAAGCACGCAAAAGACCGGTACTCTGTCTCTGGCAATACCAATGTTTTCATAGCCTGTTTCACCACCGCTTATGCCCGCTTAGAATTATACAGTCTCCTAGATGTGTTGCAAGAGCGGTGCCTGTACCACGACACTGACTCAGTGATATTTGTGAAAAGGGAAGGTGACTGGCATCCCCCTCTGGGGGATTATTTAGGGGACCTCACGAGCAAGATCCCGTCAGATCAACACATCACTGAGTTTGTGTCGGCAGGCCCGAAAACATATGGGTATAAGCTGTCGGGAGGAAAGGCCTGTATGAAAGTCAAAGGGATTACCCTAAATGTAGCAAACTGTGAAAAGATCAACTGTGACAGTTTGAAAGATCTAATCCTGGACTATTGCATGGGTCTGCAAGAAAACACCTCAAAAAAGATAGAGGTGCAACAGCCCTCGATTGTAAGAAACAAAAATCAGTGGCAAATAGAGACAAAAACACTTAAAAAAACACAGAAAGTTGTTTATAACAAGAGGGTCCTAGGAGAAGGGTTTAAAACCCGGCCCTATGGCTTTTGAAAAATGGATACGAGGTGGAAACACCCCTTTTCTGCAATTCTCACAGGGCCTAGCAACTGTGGGAAAAGTTACTTTATAAAAAACGTATTGGATAATGCCAAACACACACTGTCTGTTATGCCTGAGAATATTATGTGGTGTTACAGTTGCTGGCAACCTCTGTATAAAGAGCTGCTCTGTAAATATCCCTTTATCAATTTTGTGGAGGGTCTGCCTAATGCTTTTGACGATGACCGTTTGTTTCCTACTAATAAAGTGAATCTGATTATCGTGGATGATCTGATGAACTCTGCTTGTGAAAGTGATGAAATTGAGAAAGCCTTTACCAAGTACGTGCACCACAGGAACTTGAGCATTATGTATATCGTTCAGAACGTATTTTGTCAGGGGAAAAAGAGCCGTACGATTAACCTAAACGCTAAGTACATGGTTCTGTTCAAAAACCCCAGGGATAAACTACAAATCGCTACGCTTGCTCGGCAAATGTACCCCGGCAAGTCTCAATTCTTTCTAGAAGCTTTTGAGGATGCTACCAAAAGACCTTATGGCTACCTGGTGGTAGATTTAAATGCATCCACGCCAGAAGCTTATAGACTAAGAACCGGTCTTTTTCCTCCAGACTGGCCGGTGGTTTATACTTTGAAAAGAACACCTGCCAGGTATAAAAAGAGATGATTTATCGGCAGACCCCTTTTTAACAGCTGGGGGTGCCGCCCGAAAACATGTCTAGCTGCGTGAAGAGAAACCTGGCTCTCTTAAAATTACTTAGCAAATCATCCCCGCAGCAAAGGAAGGCTATACTGTGTTCGGCCTCTGACGATTTAGTAGCGGCCATCTCAGAAATAGCACTCAGTACCTTAAAAGGAAACGTGCCTTTGACGCAGAATCAAGTGAGTGTGCTGAAAAAGAAACGCACGCTTATAAAAACATTGTCTAATAAAAGGGTCTCGCTTAAAGGAAAGAAGCATCTGGTGAAGCAATCTGGGGGGTTTATTGGCCCTCTGTTAAGTTTTGCTGTCCCTCTGATAACGGGGCTTTTGAATAACCGATAATGGAGTATGCAGAAAAAATGTACCTGGTGCCCAGCCATCAGCTGGAGCAATTAAGGGCTCCCCCTCCAGCGGAGGAAAATATCAGAACAACCGCAACTCGCTTACTGGATGCTGAAATGAAGTCTGTTCTTCAAAGGACTGACTTAGCCGAATACGAAAAGGCTAAACTCTACAGCGCTGTGCTTCAGAGGTACCTAACGTACGTGAGGCAAAGTGATGCAGATAAAGGGAAAATCAATCTGTTTCTACCGGAACAGAGTGACACCGCCCCCAAACCTCCAGAAACAGCAAACACCTCAGACTCTGTGGTTCAGGAGGTGTTGGATAACGTGAATAAGCATTATAAGAAAAACGCCTCAGTGTTGCTAAATAAGCTGGGCCAGGATAAAACTATCGCTTCCTGGAATGATAAAGGCGCATTTGTGTACAAAGGCTCGGTGGTTAATGGTTCTAACATGCTTGACTTAGTCAGAGCCGTTACCCAGACGCGTTCTGTCCCTAGCAGACATGTACCTAAAGGGTGGGATGTGTTTATAAATGCCATGGCAGAACTAAACGTCCCATCTTCCATCATGGGCAGTGCAGACAACAGAGTTCTTTTGGAACACCTGAAGGCCTCAGCCGCTGACGCTGGGATGGATCGAGAAACACCGACTCCTTTTTTGCCTTCTAAAAAACGAAAATTGGCTAAACTATCTGAATGGCTCGGTGTGTGAAGTTTGCCATGTTCTAAAAATAATTTTTGAACTTGATCACGTTTTGCTTTAAATAAAACACTTCTATATATATAGAATATATATATTAGGTGTCTTGGTATTTTTTCTGAATTGTTCATTGTTTTTAAGAACAAAAATTAAGAAAAACAAACATCAGTTGCCTTTAAACCCCTCACCTGGGGTGCTTTATTGAGCAACATGGCTATGAAAGTCATTGCAGGATACACATGTCTGAGTTTGCTGAAACATGTTTTGAGCAAGACTAGGCATGCCCAAGTATTTAAATTTATTTTTTACAAAGTTCATCGCCATCTGATCATTTTGCATTAAGTCATTAGAATACATTTTTAAAATCTGGTCAAAAGATAAACCCTTGCTACGGTAATGCAAGAAAAACACACAGTGATAGCCACAGGCGACAGAGAGGGGGTGTTGTAATTGTCTAGTGTGAAACACAATGTCGGTGGCATTTTTGTTTAAAAATTTCATAATGCTTCTAGGAAACAATGCACTGTTCGGGGGATGCCCATATGAATCAAAAAACTCTCCGCGGTTACGCTCCGCCAGATAAGAGGCAAGCCAGTGTTCACCCGGTTGGTTGTGAGGGTGCGTGTTGACCACCAAACCTAGGGGTCTCTGAGATTGGCTCCCTGGTGGCAGGTTATCACAAGGGAACACATCCAAGAAATTCTCTTTTGTATAAGGGTCTGTTGATAAGAAACGTGAGAGCTGCACGGTGTCCATCTTCACATGTAATCAAACAGAACGTTTCTCCTCTGATTTATCTCTATGATGTTGTCAAAAACCCCATACACGATCATATTGACGGTGACCGTCAAAGCCTTCCCAAAGCGTATTTCTGCTCCGAAGTTCCCTGTTTTAATCAGCGAATAGTGGTTGGCACATTCCTGGTCAGGAGAGAGATCGAAGGCAAACAAGGTGTAACCCCGTGCAAACTCCTCACGGTCGATTAACAGAGAGCGATCTTTCATGTGTTTGCCTGCTGTCTGTACCAGATTCATGTATTCTCTCACACAGCGGCCGTCCTCAAAGTCTGGTTGCAGAGGTTTGGTTGGTATCTGTTCACCATCCACATACAGGGCCACAAAATTAATATCATAATGTTTAAAATGAAAGAGGTTTTTAGTGTAACTTCCGCTGAAGGCGTCATTATCCACAAACCCTAGGACAAGTATTTTGGGTAACTGTCCCAAGAACAAGTTCTCCTGGTTACTGACCCTGCTGCCTGTGGGGATGCTAAACACTTTCATTCCCACACGGTCCACAGGGTATTTAGCATTAGCGGTAAGCAGGGCCTCCGCATGCCCCAGACGGACGCCCGGGGCCACACGCACTTTCTTCACAAAGAGGGAGGCTGATACAATGTGCAGTTTAAAACCCTCAGTCGCATCGCCCATTAAACAAAAGGCCTCTTTACTGCGTGTCAATTTAATTTTCACATCCACCCCGTTCAACAAAAGTTTTTCTTGAAAAAACAGGTCGCTGTGTAGATGACCCAACAACTCTACTGTCCTGCTCTGGGACGTCAGCCTTGCACGCCTCACAAATCCTATATTCTCACCATCCAGCTCTGTTTTTTCGTGTTGTCCAGGAGTATCTTTGTGAAACAGTCCGGCGGAAAATTGTGTAGCGAGGGTGTCGTCGCTGTAATTGAGAACCGATTTGATAAAGGCCCTGTAGGGGTAACAGTTGTTGCTTTGGCTTACTAGGCGGTCTCCCAACGTAACGTCCAATTGACTGAAAATAGAGGCCACTGGGTAATTCACCAGGCCTACCGCGGCAACCCTGGGGAGTGCAGTCCCGTCTCCTTTTACTATCTTGCAACAAAGGTAGAGTAGCGTGTTGTTTAAATCCATATAATCTATGCCATTCCCTGCTATAAAAAAGTCGATGGGGGCAGTCTCTGTCACAGCTGACAGAGGCGGCACCTCGATGTAGATGCTTTTCTCAATGCTGGTCTGCGTAGGGCTATCTGAAACAAGTCTAGTTCGGATTTGGTGCACTCTTCCGACCCGCAGTGAACGAAAGCCATGTTGACTAAAATATCTCTCTTTTACCAGGTACAGAGCGTGTCCTCTTTCTCCCTGGCTTCCTCTTGGACTTTCGCTTATGGCCTGTCCTGCGTGTCAGGGCTCTTCTTTTAAAGGGTTTTGGGGGGCCTGTGCA
The DNA here is from genome assembly GCA_032595735.1 of Pelochelys cantorii. Classification (NCBI taxonomy): domain Eukaryota; kingdom Metazoa; phylum Chordata; order Testudines; family Trionychidae; genus Pelochelys; species Pelochelys cantorii. Next base: position 75,418,916 of record CM064333.1, on the reverse strand, counting down.
TCGCGGGTATGACGCATTTCTCTTTCTCTTCCTCCTTTTAATATACATCAGCCCTGATCCTTCCTGTGTAGCCGGATTCCCCACCTTCTCCAGGACAGCCTGGGAAACGTGGCCTACCACATCTCTGGCTATGTTTTGAGAGGCTGTTTTTATGTGGGGTTTAATAATCTCTAGCCCTCTTCGCAAAAGCGGTACAGCTTTTCGAAAAAGGCTACGGAATATTCCTCCCACACCGGCCCCGTACATCACAGGGGCTCCATGATATCCAGGAAGGGCGTATCCAGCCTGGGCTTTGTAATAGTTGCTGTAGACTTTGGGGTCACCGTAATTTTTTACGATCGCCATAATAGTGTGTTGCTTTTTAGAAACCTCGCTCTTTCCGGGAACGCAGGTGCAGCTTCACAATCACCTTGCCAAAGCGAAATGAGACGCGCCTGTTTTGATCTGTCTTTATTTCAGTGGTGATGGTGTCGATGTGGTGTTGACTGATGGGTACATAATGAGGCTTATCGTAGGTGATGGTAACAAACTCATTGTTATTTCCTCTGACAGGGACGCAGCGTAACAGGGGGACAGAAAAGTCCCCCACAAACTGGTGTTCTACAATATCTGTGTATAGATACAAGGAGTTGAAACCCCCTGTGATGTCTGCTGAGAAGGTGCTCTTCTGGACACTGCGCCCGGGGGCCAAACCAAGAATGTTAGCTAGCTCCCCGATGGTAGAAAACGTAGCAGTAGCATCGGTGGATTTAAGTCTAAATTTTCTACTCACCGGGTCATAATTCATAATCACATCAGGCGGTCCAGAATGACGTGCCACAATGCTGTTCATATGTTCCAATAATTCGGGTATAGCTGAGTAATAACCTCATCGTAGGATATAACTCCATGATTTATCTCCAAAGGTGATTTGGAAAGGGGTGTCCTCAGTAATGTTGTTCCAGCTGTGCGGATATTGTATTTCCACTAGCCCCACTTCCCAGGCACCCGGGAGATCCAACGGCTTTATTAGCTGTATCGCAAAGGCCGAGCTGGTGTTTTGGGGAAAAACCCCAGAGCTGGCGTTGCTGGGCAAAGTGATGTAGAAGCCCCCGTCCCCCATTTCTCTCCTTGCAGGTGGGATTGTTTTTATTCACGCTTAAACGTTACAAAGCTGAAAAGCTTCTACCCAACTGTTAAATTTGTTGGGCCACCCCAGCCATTTCACCAATAGCTGCTTTTTTCTCCCTTTCCCTTTCTCTGCTAGAACTTTTTCAATCCTGTAAATCCTGTCTTGTTTGGGGTTCACCTTTTGTAATTGTTCAGGGTAAAAAGACCCCGTCACTGTCTCACCCTCGTAATCTTTTAATCGGTAGACGGGTCTCTCACCCCTGGTTAAGGCTTCATCCACTATGAATATCTCATCGGTAAACGTTTGTTCATAACCTTTTTTAAAAGCACCTTTGGTTTTAGAGAGTCTCACGTGGTCCCCTTTTCTAAAAGGAACAACAGCCTGCTTTATTTTAAAATCATCTCCATAAACAGTTTTCCAGACCATCAGAGAATTCGCGGGGTTCACATGAGCAGGTCTGGTACGTATAGTTCTGTGAAAGCTCCAGCTGTGAAAGCTCCAGTTGTAACTCTTTATAAACTCAGATAACACGTCAATGTAGTGAAAGGTATTGTGGGCTGTAAAATATCTCCACATCCTAGATTTTAAAGTTCTGTTAAATCGCTCCACAACCCCCGCTTTGACTTCATTGTTAGTAACAAAATGGTGGACACCATGCCGCTTTAACAATCCACTTAGAGGTTTGTTTAAAAATTCTTTTCCCCGATCAGTTTGTAATTTTTGAGGCACGCGACCTTTGCTGAAAATAGCTTTAAAGGCCTTGGCTACCTCCTTGCCCGTCTTGTCCTTTAGGCCTAAGGCCCAGGCATATTTTGATAGAATGTCTATCACTGTCAAAATATACTTAAAACCGCTGTTGTGTTTGGAGAACCGGTGCATATCCACCAAATCTGCTTGCCATTGTGCATCCACATCTGAGACAATGGTCTTGTTTCTTTTAAAACGTATTCGAGCAGGCTTGTGCAAAGAGTAAGCGTCCTGGTCTGAAAGCCATGATGTTACCTGTCTTCTGTTCAAAGTTTTACTGTGCTTTTTGACTGCTTGAAACAGAGGGTTCACCCCACCAAAGCTGCCAACTTCCCAGGGGTGTAATATATTTTCTCTAACAGAGCTATCTGCGTAGACATGACTGTTATTTGTGTTAGTAAAAGATGCTGTAAGTATGGAAGGAACACATTCACACCAACACATTTAATACAAGTTTTATTAAGCATCTGGGCATCTGGATTAACACACCCTTTTACGGCCGTCTGCAAATGGACACCATGACACCCCCACCACTATCGCTATTAGGGAGTCCGAGTTAATTCATTCTTCCACTTTTATTCTCGAGATCCATGTGTCAGACATGAGCAAAAACAGCTGGCACAAGATAGATTTACTCCCACAGGATTACCGCTGTGCAATTTCTCAAAGGCTTCTAGAAAGTCATCGTTGAGCTGTCGAGAGAATGTCAAAAAAAAAAAAGAGTAAGCTACAGCTGCCGGTTTTTAGATTCACAAAATACCCATGATGCCCCCCACCTCGATTTTTCATTTATCTGTTTGACTTCTTTTCCGTTCACCTTGTCCAACTCCTGGGAGCCGTGGGCAGCTTCGTCCATAGGGACGGATAACGAGAGGCCGTCTAGGTCGTCGGGCTGCCTCGTGAGCGGTTGGGTTTCGGGGTCAGATTCTGGTGTATCCAATAGCAGTGGGGGCAAAGGGCCCCTTTTCGCCTCTCCCTCCTCCTCGGAACTGTCGCTGATGTGGCGCTTTCTTCTCATGCGGTGGAAGGCCCTCGGCACCAAAGCAAAGTCCAAACTTCTGGTGGGGGTGGTGAAGGAGTCCATGTTTCCGCTCAGCGTTTGCACGATCTCTGAAACACGCGCTCTTGGAACAAGATGGCCTCTTTTGTGTGGCGCTAGAACTTATGGGGAAGTGCTATGCTCTGATTGGCAGAGGGTGTCACGGGAAGCTCTTAGAGGGGTCACACGCCCCGTTTCCGGTCTGGTCAACCAGTCCCGGAACTGCCCCCGATTGGTCAAAGCGGTTCGCAGGGCGGTCCTACAGGGGAAAACCCTTCCTGAT